>CM023450.1:134049604-134549604 GCA_013339765.2 Haemaphysalis longicornis | reverse complement strand
CACCTACTGGTGGCGCTGCAGCATGTTGCACTGCACCGCGGCACCATGAATCCGCGCCCGTGCACCGCACCGGCACCACAGAAATTCTCTGCAATGTTGCCGATGCATCGCTTTTGAATCGAATGAGCTACAGTAAAACCTCGTTACATGAGGCACTGCTGCAAGATGCACTCGGTTATAAGGGACATTTGAAAATGGTTTGGTTGATTTTCCGATGTTCCTCACGTTAGCAACATCGCATACAAGGGACATGGTTACAAGAGACACTCTGTTACTAAAGGCAACTGTTCTAGTTCCCTAGAGTAAATTCTTCACTATTTAGAAGAGACACGATGAAGAAGAAGGGCCTTATATGAAGGATCTTGTGGAAAACAGCCTTGAAGATGAGGCTTGGGCCTGCGCCCAAGACACTGCAGAGGTTTCAGAAACTTTTAAAGAGTTAATGTCTGCAGATATGGGTCTTTTGTGCTCCGAGAAGCTTACAGATGAAATGATCCTCACGCAAGTAGATGGTGTCCTTAAGGATGGACCAGGGGAGGAGGACAGCAAGGACATTGCAGTGCAGAGAGTGTCGGCAGTTGAGGCTGATGAGCATCTAAGAGCGCTTTGACGGCTTGTGACAGCAGAAAGGTGTGCACAGTGAAGTGCTTTACCCTTCAGAAGTTTGCAAGGTGGCTAATGCAATCTGAGATCCGCAAAACTACTATGAATGACTTCTTTGAGCCATAGAGAGCATTTTCTTGTTGACGTGTCTGAATACGTTTTGATGGTGATGTATTAATAAGGTGGTCCAGTCATACTTCACAATGTTTTTGGTTGCAAGAGACATATTTCCCTAGTCCCCTGGGTGTATCTTGTAGCAAGGTTTTACTGTAAACCGTGAACACTTCCATCTTTTTAACTGGACAGGCACTATGAAGTTGTTATCCTGCTCTTAAAAGGGGGACATGGTCTTAAAACATCTTCTTTTATTTTCAAGTAAACTCTGTGAAGCTTGTCAGTTTGCTGCTCTTTTCCCACTGATTTCAATTATTAGTTTCCAAGATAATTAGAGATAATTAGTCATTTTTGGTGAACAGTAGAAAAAGCAGTGTTAGTCATAAAACTGTAATCTTTTACATTTCCAATACTATGAACCGTGGTGAATGCAATAAATGAAGCGGTTTTTTGACGCATCACTAGGTACTACTAATTTTACAGCTTATTAAAATTTGGTGTTTGAAATGGGTGTTCGAAACATTTCCTTGCCACTGGTGCCACCAAAGTTTAATGAGCTGTAAAATTAGTTCCAAGGTGCATCGAAAATTGCTTCTTTATTGCATTCACCAGGGTTCATAGTATTGGAAAATGTAAAAGAAACAGTTTTATGACTAGGACTGTTTTTTTTATTCTTCCACTAATGACTAATGACTAATATATCTCTGCTTATCTTGAGAACTAATTGACCAACTGAGAAATAATGGCATATTTGAAATCAGTGGGAAAAGAGCAGCAAAACTGACAAGCTTCACAGAGTTTACTTGAAAATAAAAAAGTAAATTTTTTAATACCCGTGTTCCCAAAACACATTTAGTTCATTCGAAAGATTGCCTCGTTAGAATCATACTGACACCCACTTTTCAACGCACACTTCGCTCAAATAAGCTATATATTAGGAAAAAAGGGAATGGCCATGCGACCCACTAGCTTATTTCCTGCAACAGAACCTATTATGTCATATGCACCCAGCTGTGTGATTGGCTGAGGCCGGCAAAAGCAAATGCAAATGAGGCAGGGCTTATAAGCTTGCCAAGCGAGCTATTTGCGCTTAAATGTAATACATATGAATTTTACAGTAGTAAGAATGGTGCAGTAAACAATGAGAGTTATGAAAATGCAAAAAGGCATAGAAGTACTACTGACGTAAACTGCTGTTGGTACTGGGGCACTATGCTTGTTTTAGCTGCACAGCAGTCCTGCGCTTTGGAGTTGTCTGACACGACACTGGCCAATTGGTGTAAGCGATGTGTCTTATGTGACCCTGTTTGTTGAGGATACCCCATGTTTCACGAAACGATTACTTTCTACAGTAACAAAAGCAATCCAGATGCAAATATGGTCAAAAACGAAGCAACTGCAGACAATGGTCTGTGGATCAGTATGTTAGCGCCATCTGGGATGACTGACGGCAAGCAAGGCTGCAGAGCCGAATGACGCAGTGGAAGTTTGTTTGAGTACGTGCACCTATGGCTTCATTGCTGACGCCACAAAAACACACCATTTGGTGGGAGAATAAAATTTTAACCTAAATTGATTAATTTCCCAGTCAGTAAGGCATCATTTGCTGCCGGACAAGTGCTGGGGGCACTATAAAAAACAAAATCTTTCAAGTAAACCAAACTTGTATTTTGTCTGCATGGCCCTGTTAAATACCAAGTCATGGGACAGCAGAACAGATATGTGCATAAAAGCAAGCACCATTACGAATAAATTAGAACCCTTCCACTACTGTGAAGATTGAAGACAAGTTAATCAGTGTTGGTGTTATATGTGGTGGCTTACTATATTGATAGAATTAAGACTCATACACACTACTTCCTTAGCATTAATCCTAAATTAATTGTCATATAATTTATTTTGGGATAGTTTTTGTAAAACAAGAGTTGCAGCTGTTTTATGTAACCATGCTCCCCCTATAGAAGTTCATTTATTGACAGCAGACGAGAATTCTGCATCATTTACCAATTCACTCTGAACTAGTTATGACAAGTAAATGAAAGTCGACGTAATGATAGAGTTGTCTTAGCGACCAATTTCACGATGATCTGCTCAGCATACCTACATTATGTAGAGAGCAACAGAGCATTTTACACGATGTCTGGAGCCAGCGCGTGCGATTCTTTGTCAACACGACTAGCAAGCCGCAGTTGTGCGACTAACGAGCTGTCTCTGCTGCCCTTCTCTCCTCTCTCTCTCGCTGACTGAAGATCCCAGTGAGGAGCAGATTGTCCTGACAGACGACCACCTCGACCGCGCCTTGGAGGAGTACAGCCCAGCATCCCTTCGGGGGTTGAACCTGAGGAAGGAGCAGAAGCTGCACTGGGAAGACGCGGGGGGCCTGGCTGATGTGAAGACCTCCCTTCAGGAGGTCTTCCTCTGGCCCACAAAGGTGCGCTTTCTGTCTTACTTTTTTTTTTTCGAATTTCTTACTCAGTTCTTCCTCTGGTTTGTCCCCGTCTCTTGCTGCTTCGTTTTGCTCTTTTTTTTTCTTGTCTTCTCCCCCGTCTTCCTCTTTTTATGCTCCTCCTTCCGCTCCTCTTTCTTGCGATTCATTTCCCTCTTGTTCTTCCTCCCCTTCCATCCTCCTCTGCCTCCTCCTTCCACTTATTCTTCTGTTTCTCTCTCCTCCTCTTCTTCCTCCTCCTCCTCCTCTCCCTCTTGCACCATTCTGTTTCTGCAAAAGTGCTTCAATGAGCTGCTCCAGTCTCGTTTCAGCATCCATGATGTCTACCATCACAGCTCTTAGTGTAAAAAAAAATTCGGCCGCCTCTGCAAATGAAACGCGAAGGAAAAGCGGAGCTGGTGGTGGTGTTCTTTACGCAAACTGGGTCAAATCAATGTCCACAATCCACCCCCCTGAAGTCTAAAATCCAAAGGGCCAAAGTCCGAAGCCAACGACCAAAGCCAACACCAGCACTGCGAACTTAAAGGGACCCTGCAACACTCTTTGAGCAGTACAAGTAAACCTGCGCGACGTTTAGATTACACAAACTGCAAGGAATACCTGAGCCAAATATTACACGTCCACGTGAAGCGGTGAGCGCGCAAATCGATGTGAAAGACGCGGAAAAACAAACCGCTCTCTCTTCAGTTGTCCTCATTATGCATGGCCTAAGGGACGTCACATAGGCCATAGCCGCCCGATCGGCTGTCACTGGTCAACTTCGCGGCTAGATTCTCCCATTTCCGCTCGTCGTCATCGCTGTGTACGAACCTCTTCTATGCCTGAACCTGTAGGCACAGTTTTGCCGTTTATTTTGTTGTTTGAAGTGCGCGCGGAGTTTGAGTGATGAGCTCAATACTTCCCTTTCAACGGGACCACTCGACCTACAAACGTTTATTGCTTCAAAAAACGCCCTACCAGCCCCGAGCGCGTCAATGCGAGCAGGCACCCAGTGCCTGCTTTTTTGTGGCACCAGACCGGAAATAGGCCCCTCCGCGTTGCGGATAAAAGGAGGAAACTACCCGGCATGTGATATATCGAAGGCCGCCGAGAGAACGCCGGAGCAGAAGCCCCCCCTCTCCGGGAGAGAGCGCGCAGCTTTCGTCGCCTTGTCCGCGCTCGAGTTGAGAGGGAACGATTATGCGCGATTTCTCATCGCGCGTAGTTTCGTTAATTGTGAACGGATTTTCTAATTCTTGCGGGAGGAGATTTCTGGGAACAATAGACTTTATCCCAAAATACAGTACTAGTAGTCGATGGCAAGTGTTGCAGGGGTCCCTTTAAAGTAAATGCTGAGTGCCCGAATGCGCTGATAGCAGTTGGATAGATGCCAGTTTCGCTACACGAGGGACGCGGGTTTCATCCCGACCACAGGAGGCGTTTTTTTTCTTGAGGAACACACTTCCCACACGTGCTCGTCGGCTCCTTCTCTCGCACTTCTTCGCATAGCATGTTTCCTCCTCTCCACTTTGCTGTGCCTAGTTTGAGGCGACACCAGGCACAGATGGACTCGAGCTTTAGTAGCTCCGCTGTTGAGAGTTTCGGTGGCAGTGCCTGTTTTCACACTTTTTGCCTTTTTTTGCTTCAGCAAAGAACCACTACTGCTGCTGCTGTTGCTGCGAATGGTATACTTGTAATCACGGCACTGCAATCTACAATTAATGGCAGCTTGTTGTTCCACCTTATTGTATCTTCAATATTAGCAGTGGGCAGGAGGAAATTTAGCATTCATTTCTGCGGTTGAATTTTGTCGACGTGTGCACTAATTCAGCTCGCACGTAGCTGACATTTATTATCCCGCCATGAGCTTATGAGCTCAGCCCATGTTCTTGTCTACCAGCTACTTTTTGCTGTTCTATCGCGGATCAGTTATTGGCGTTTTTTTTTTTTACGTATGTCGCACATTTCCCTGCAGTACCCCGAGCTGTTTGCCAACTGTCCCATCCGTCCCCTCTCGGGCCTTCTGTTGTACGGGGCCCCTGGAACGGGCAAGACGCTTCTTGCGGGCATTGTTGCCTCCGAGTGTGCAGCCAATTTCATCAGCATAAAGGTGAGATGGAGGCCTTGTCCGCGTAGTACAACTATGCACGCAACTGTGACGTCACACTGACTTGTCACATTTTGCGAGTTGTCTGGATATGTTTGAATTCTGTTTATTATTTGTTCGAGATGTTTATTTCCACGTTTACCCCCTGAGTGGATAAGGTACTCTGCTGCTGAGTCCAACGATGCAGGTCCGATCCCAGCCGCGGTAGCTGCTTTTCAGATGGGAGCAAAAAGCGAAGACGTCCGTATGTCGAGATTTAAGCACGCGGTAAAGATCGCCACGGGGTAGAAATTAATCCAGAGCCCTCCACTGCGGTGCGACTCATAGCCAAGGGGTAGCTTCAGCGCGTAAATACCCCGGATTTTAATTCTGAATTTTTTCTCGCATGGTTATAGACTTATACCATGCGATGGAAAGGGTTTGGTGAGATTTGTAAACATTGTGGGATTACTTGTGCAAATTGTAGTCTGGAGTGCTGCCTAGGCCATGTTTGGACCACTTAGTGCGTTGACACGATTTCATTTATTAGAAAAATCAGTTCTAAGGTGCTGTTCTCTTCTCTGCATCCTCCTTGTCAATTTCCTGTGACGCTTACTTGAGATGGCTTGGCTTGTCTGTGCTACTGCGCGGCTCGACGACCCTCTGACAGAGTCGGTCAGCCGGCCATTTGTGGGTTGGCGCAGTTCGTTCACTCAGTTAGAACTAAGCCACAACACGATTTGTGCCCTGGAAGAATGCACCTTTAGTTTTTTAGTTTGTAGACTGTATCAAGCTTAGCAAAGTCTAAATTCAAAGTAGCCCCACACAAGCGCACATGACTGGTATGCTACTAAAGGCCAATTAAAGGCAGAGTCAGAGAAGTTAATATAGGTACAGTCGAACCCAACTATATCGAACACATTTACGTCGAACTGTCCTTTATATCGAACTATTTTTGGACACAGTACATTTACAATGAGAATATATAGCAAAAATTATGCTTATATCAAACAAAAATACCAGCGACAACCGATATATCAAATGAGAAATGCCACAGAAATGCCCCCCAAGCTGGGTTTCCCTCAAAGCGGAAGAGAAATTTCTCTGGTGCACCTCTTAAAGTGGTTTAGCCCGGTGACTCTTTCCCAAAGTGGTTTAACGGGTGGCTCTTTCCCCTCGCTCACCTCGCTGTCCCTATTGTGACTGTGCCATTGCGCCATGTAGGATGAGCCATCGACACCCCCTCTTGCAAAAAATGATCCTGGCCTGCCCGCCATGCTTTTTTTTTGTTCGTTCTGTTTACGTTGTTCGCGCTTTGTGGGCTTTTGTGGAAGTGTAGCTGTGGTGGCTAGTGCTAGTGTCACTGAATAAAGGCGTACTTAGTGGCTCTAGTTAGCGCACGGCGGCCAAATTTCCCTTTCGCTGTGCTGCTGGCAATCGTAAATCGAGTCGAACCTGGTGAGAAGTCGGACGTCTCCATCAGGCATGAGACTCCCAGGAACACCTTGTTGAAGTAGGCTCTGGGCAGATGTTACTGAAGAAACTGCCCGAAATTGCTTCAAATCTGCCAGCTTGTGGGTGCCGGTGATGACAGAGAATCATGAGGAGTGCAATGAAGCCACTGCCGATGTTGGAGAAGTGTGGAGCGGTTTGTCGGAACTTCCGGACGTCGTTGCCAGATCAACAATCGGCGAGTTTATGAGTGTGGATCATGGCGTCGCGACCATGGGAGAGTTTGGAGGGCTACACGGTCGACATGTACCGAGCGCAAGTGAAAGCGGGTGCAACAAGGAAAGCAACGACGATCCTTTGCTCACAACCTCCAAGGTGATTGGTGCATTCGCACTAGTCTGGCGCTTCTTCGCAAATGTGAAAAATTGCAGCCTCAGCTTCTGTTCTCTGACCGTTTAGACAATGTGGAGAAGGGCGTACTCTCTCGGGCAGAGAGGTTGTTGAAGCAGAAGAAGATGCAAGGCAATTTCATGCGAAAGTAAGGGCCGACCTCCATGCAGCGAAATGTCTCAGCGAACTTCGCGCGGCGGAAGCCGTGGTTTGACGCGCCGCTCAGTTTTCGTCGGCCCCAACCTCCATGCAACGCGATGCGGGATGATGCGGCGAACGCCGCCGACGAGCAAGCTGCTTGCATCAAGGTTGCCAGATGTACAATCGAAAACAACATGTGCGTAAATATAACCTTGCCCATAATTTGTCTTCAACAAAACCTAACTGAAAAGTAATAAAACTTGATTTAAACACCTGAAATAATGCTTATTTAGTGTTTGTTTATTGAACAAGCTTTTTTTGGAGACTGGCTTCCTAATTAGTGCACAAACATTTCCAAATGGCAACAATGGGTGAAACTGCCCGGGGGGGTTTCGTTTTGCTTTGCTCTTGTTCTGCTTCGCTACACTTTCAGTTTCGCGTGCTGAACTTCACCGTGAGTCGAAATGGCAAGTACCCGCCGCCGCCGTCTTCTTCTCTTAAAGAAGAAACTGTTACTGCTCAAGAAAAAGCAGCAAGAACGCAAGAAGCGATTCTGGGTGCATCCACTCTGGCGTAACAGGAAGTCGGAAGGCGAGTACTACACAGCGGTAAGACGATCACAAGTACTTTTCCCGCGTTTTATTTATCGTTTGTCCTGCCTTCATTTGTCTCAGGCTGGCAAACGGTTAACTGAACTGCGCACCGCTGTCAGCCGCTAGACTTCTGAACAAGGGGTGGCACCGTCGAATAAATGACACATCGAGTATCGTAATTCCTGCGCTTAAAACATTTCCAGCCACAAAAAAAGAAACAAAAACTGCGGCATCTTGTAATTGTATATACAAATAAAATACAGAACACTTCGAGCTTCAGGCACGCGTTTGGACGTGCGAAGCTGTCACCGTTCCCCAACAAACAGAGCGCGAAAATTATAGTTATTGTAAGGTTTGTCGATCGTGCGGTTTGAGCGCGCGTTGTTTCACTGCAGACGCGTGTTCGGTATAATGAATTCCTAGCGGCCTTTTACTTTGCCTATGAGTAACTATTTATTTTGTTCTAACTTGTGAACTGCTGGGAACATGCTGAGTATTTTGTGCTGATTTCATGAAGAAATATGGCGTGATATTTTATTTACAGTTTCCGGCAATGAGGAAGGGACCCCGCCTTGTTCTTCAAATTCTATCGAATGACTCCGGACAAGTTCGACCAGTTGCACGACATTGTCAGGGTGGAGCTGACCAAGGAGTACCTTTGCCGGGAGCCTGTGTCATCAGGAGAGAGGCTCGCCATTACAATCAGGTAAGGTCGCATGAATATTTCTTCATCGCATATATGCTGAATTCTGTGACAAAGAATCAGCATTTTGAACATATATTTCCGTACAGGTACCTCTGCTCCGGCAGCCCTCTTAAGTATGTGGCCCTGGCATACCGGTTAAGCCCGGAGACATGTCGCAGGATTGTGCACCACACGTGCAGAGTCCTGTGGGCCAAACTGCAGCCACTGTACCTTTCTGTAAGTATGACCACTGCTTTAACTGGTATGCATAAGTGTTGTCATGGAAAAATATTTGTTTTAAACTTCAACAAAATATTTTTTCATGCTGGGCTTCTTGTCACGTTACCTAGCACATTTACACTTGCTTACTGAACATGCTCTATCCACGCAGTATGTAGGTGTACAATATGTGAGAGAAGGCAAAATTGTGTTTAGTAAGCTATGTACATAAAGCAAAAAGAATGGGCTGTAGCCTGTGGTCTCGTGCTGTGCCATGTTGTACGCATACGATGAAGGTCAAAATCTCATCCTAGTTCTTCTGACTATAGTCAACGTACATTAAGATATTGTTAGTAAGAGTCATCTTTGTACGCTTTGTCAAACCAATTGTTTGGGGATGATAGTGCATCGAATGGCAAAAGGGGGACGAACGGAGGCACAGCAGGTCTTCTGTAACGTCAGCGACAAATTGGCGACCACAGTCACTAATACTCGCTTGGTGATCACCGTGCCTGAGGTCAACACAGTGAAGCAGCAACAATTAAGCTTTCACTCATTCCAGCTGCTGCAGATGCAGTTTCTGCATAGCATGTGGGGTGCTCGATGTGCAGTTTGGTGCGTGACAATACCTTCTACTCGAGTTTGTTCCCTTATAGAGGAAGCTCGTTTTCTTTCTCTAAGCATTACTGCTGTTACCCTATGTTCCATGGCCCTTTGAGCTTGCCCAAGTTTCATTTCCAGAGTTTTAGTGAGGCGCCAGGTTTCCGCACTATATATCATCACCAGCGTACGCATTGGCCGTATACTATTTTTTTATTGATAGCAATGGCCTTGTATTCATTTTTGTGGTGTGCTAACGAAATGCTCGTAATGATGGATTACAATTAGTACCTATGGATGGATAACCCATGGCAAGTCACTGTGCTTTATAAAAATACATTTTTCTTCAGGTACCATCCAAGGAACAGTGGGAAAGCATTGCACTGGCATTTCAAAGGCGGTGGAATTTCCCCAACTGCTTAGGAGCAGTTGATGGGAAGCTTGTTCACATAACAGCTCCACCCCACTCCGGCAGCAACTACTTCAACTACAAGGTATGTCAGGCACCATTTTGTATATTAAATATTTTCCACTATTGATTTTAGGCTTTAGTTTATTGCATAGAACACAGTGTCAGTCCATCTGTGCTCGAGGATCAGTGGATTATGCAAACAAAACATTGCAAAGTTGAAGTTTTGGCAGATATATACAGTTTAAAGGACAGTAGCACCATGCCAACCAACGGGCATCGGGCCGACGTGCAAGGAAAAGAGATATATCTCCTTTACATTCACTAGCTGCTTCTGGCTATCCTGTCCTACATCCTTTGCCCATTCAACCATTTTCTATCCTGCCAGATCTGCCATTGGTAGCCACAACGCAGAAAGTAGTGCTTCTACACAGTGGCACATTTCATTTCGAAGGAACATTTAGAAAAAAGACAATAGACAAAGACAAAAAGACAAAGCGAGACCATGAAAGGTAAAACGAAGGGAAAAAAATTGCCCGTATTAAAAGACAACAATGTCAGAGCAAAGCGTGCAGACCATTTCAGTGTTTTTCCTGTTTTCTTATTGTTTGAAGGCATTGCCTAATGAATGACTCTTGGAGTGAAATCATGGCATTGAAGCAATGTCAGTGTAGTCTTCGTGTGTGGAAAAAAATTATTGTACGTTAGCATTTTATTTTATGCACTGCACACCCCCCTTCTCAATCCCTGCAGTTTCAGGAGGGCCTTCTGGCCCTGTTCATGTCTGCACCTTCACGGAAGCGCAGCTTAGTGTGAAAATAGCTCTTTATTGGGAGTTCCAGGAAGGGTACTGTATTTTTTGCAGTTGTTTATTGGGTAAGAATCCAACTGAGGTGTCATGCATTTATTCTTCCTTTCAACAGTGTGGCAGCAGTGACCTTCGAGTTGTTGCAACGGTCTTCTTTTTTCCTTCCTGCTTTCAGAAAACTTTTTCGATAGTGCTCATGGCCGTGGTGGACGCGAACTACCAATTCGTGATGGTTCGATGTTGGGGCACCAGGCCGGCACAGCGACGGGGGCGTATTCAAGGCGTCCGAGTTCGGTCGCCAACTGGGGAATTCGACCCTGGATATTCCGAAGCTGTCCCGGCTCCCAAAAAGCACCAAGGTTGCCCCGTACGTCTTCGTTGGAGATGAAGCCTTCCAGCTCCGGCCGGACTTCATGCGTCCATTTCCAGGCAAGAACATGCGGCCATGCAACAGAGTCTTCAATTACCGCCTGAGTAGAGCAAGGTACGCAAACCCAAGTGGATAAAAAAAACTCATAGTTTACCTGACAGTGCCAACTATAGTTGAGCCAACTTTACAAGGTAGTTGGTACCTTCCCTATTAAGCCAATGGTGACTGGGTGTTGTTCTTTTGAAGATCACACTTGCCGTTTACTTGTGTAACTGTGTTGTTCTAATTCCAATGCATCAACTGTTGGTGCAGGCGGATTGTGGAAAACGCATTTGGCATCCTGACAGCCAGGTGGAGGATTCTGCTCCGTCGTGTCGACCTGCTGCCACGCAATGCAGAATTTGTTGTTCTCGCATGCTGTACACTTCACAACTTTCTCTGTGCTGCACGGGAAGCCGCTTATAATCCTCCGGGGTACGTAGACCACGAGGACGAGCATGGCAACAGGGTGCTCGGCCACTGGCGGCAAGATGCACAAGACAGCGCGCTGTTCGAGTTGGAACGAACAAGTGCCAAGAACTTCAGCAGGGGTGCTTCCAATGCACGAAGCATTTTTGTTGAGTACTTCATGAGAGAAGGTGCTGTCCCCTGGCAGTGGGCACACACGGGTGTTCAGGCACCACGGTATCAGCCATGAACTGTGGCAGTCAGACACATGCCTTGTGGATGTCATTACTAATATTAGTTTCTTGAAATTTCTTTTCCATGTCTACCTTGTGGTGATGCGTGCACAAAGTGTTGTTTTGCTCTGAAACTTCTAATGGCGTCCTCTTTTCACTTATTACTTATTCACATTGCCCCAGAAAATACTATACAGGGATTTATTAAAGGAGCCATGAAGACAAAATACAAGTTGGGGTTATTAGAAAGACTGCTTAGTCCCGATAACAATGATACTCAATATCATCACAATCTTCGAACAAATAACGGAGATATTAAAGAAAACGTGTGAAGCAGTCGCGACCCCCTAGCCAATTTCCCGCAACTTTTCCATGACGTTACGGAACCTTGTTTGTGCGATTGGCGGCCGCCTAACTGACCTGTTGCGACGACACACGACTGGACGTGTGTAATGGGGCCTCTAGTTCCATTTGACCGCATCACTTGAATGATAACGTGCAGTTAACGCACTGGAAATTACGTTTTATTGTTGGCCCGTATGATGTCATTCTTGCTCATAACATGTCACTGTGGCGCCAAATTTGAAAGTTTTTAAATACTTCTTGCTTTTTTTGCGTTAAAAAAACATCTTTTGTGGCTGTAATGGAGCTGAGTGAGATACTGAATCCTAGTTCTTTCAAATTAAACGAAGTTGTATTTTCTCTTCATGGCTCCTTTAACAGTGCTCAGCCCCGCAACCTCCCTACAGCAGTTTTGAGTGGATTGCCAGGGCATGATGTTATGTGAATTTCTGAAATGCCTTTCTCCATGTACACTAACTTCTCTTTCTTAGCTTCGTAATGTAGCAAGATACCGGAATTTAACCTTGTAGCCGAAAAAAGCAAAACAAAAATTAGGTACTAACAATTGTTTTATTGAGACGTATAACTTGTTTCGTCTCAGATTACTCATTTAAAAACGTCTGAAAGTATCGTCGGACGACTGCTTCTGGCTCGCTGTCGCTCCACACAGCAGGTCGTCCTCGGTGCACTCCAGGGAATTACTTATGCAGCACTTATTAAACACTCGCAAGACCATGTCATCGTGGAAGCGAGCGCAAAGCAGGGACACTCGTGTGCAGACCGTAGCGACAGCCAGTCTGTGCAGGCGGTCAGCAAACATCTTGGGGTATCCATTCGTAGAGACATCGCACGACACTAGCGGACAAAATTTGCCCCTTTGTACAGCAGCACAGGTGCACAGAGCAGCGCCCATGAAGCGAGGTCTTCCGAGCGTTGCATACCGAGAGCTGCCCCTTCCAGCTAACGCCGCTAAGCAACACTTCTTTTGTAACACCGAACTGGTGTAAGGCAGACACGTCATTGGCCTTGGAAAACCCCCAACTTTAAATGCTGCTGTGAACTGGCACCAAGTGCCTACTCATTTTGAGCAAGAAGTGCACGCACACATTCTCGAGAGAAGCAACAAAACAAAGATGATGCGTCCGATTGATGGTGGTGGCGATTGCCTCTGGATGGGCTCGATTTCGCCAGATGACTGACTGCAATATTTGTGACTTTTCGGCAAATTTTTCTGTAAAAAATCTCGACCTATATTCCGCATTATACGGTAGTTGGCCACCAAAAATATTTTCATGTTTTCAATTTGATGTTTTCAAGTAGTCTATGGGAAATGCACATGTGACGGATAAGTTAAAAGTGATGCGTCATTGAAATCAAACTTTACGCTAATGAAAATTCATCTGATTGGTTGCTATGACTGAGATGATGTCATCGCATTAGTATTATGTTCAGCTAGTATTGCTGCTCAGCATTTCCTCCTTACTAGCCAGTACAAGTATTGCCACTGCCTGCATTGTTTGAGTAATTAAATTTTTCTGGTTCCCTTTGCAACTGGTTCCTGCAAAAAAAGGGTATTGTGATGTGTAAATAGTTGTTTGTGTCATTCCATATAGTACATATGTCAAATACATTAAAAAATTCAAACTTCTCGTGCATTGCAAGTCCTCGTCCTTGTTCATTCATTGATTGCACAGTCCACTTTATTGCACTTAAAATATTGCACTCGTGCACAACATGAAGTTTGCAAATGATCAAGATGAAATAATTTAAGCAATGAATACACTACAATGCTAAGTAAAAAAAAATGTAAAATACAAAAACAAAAACTGCAGTTACATACACGTGTGAAGTAAGTGAGTCATTCCTGGAATATTAGAATGAGAACAGTTAAAGTGAATGCAGCTAGAGTAAAATAAAAATAAAGTAAGTACAATAACAGTTGTAAAGTGATTTGGAGTAGAGTGAATATAATTAGTAAAATAACGATACCGTAAGTAGAAACACAGCAGAACCAGCTGTCTCTTGTAACGCTTCAGGTTCTACAGTAAGAAATAGCTGTCGTACAAAACATTGTTCAAGGTTCTTCTGTATTCTGGGTTCTGTACCTTCGTAATACTGTTAAGATGTCAATCTGAACATCGGCCCATGTGTGCTTACGGCAGTCCCTCAATCGCTCAGCTACCACTCGGCCAAAGTGGTAAGGCTCGTCTTCATTTTCATTGAGCAATTTGTCTACTCTCTCCAGCTCGCTGTCGATACGAGTGCGCTTCGATCGACGTGACGTTTTTTTAGGTTGCACAGATGCCTTGGTGCGCTGTACCTGTGATGTGCTCACTGGGCTGGCTTCCACGTCCTCCTCCTCGAGGACTATGTCTTCATCGGAGGGGCTTGCTCCAGCAGATTCCGTGCATGGAAGGGGGTCTGAGATGAATCAGAGGCACCATATTATCAGTAAATGCACCAAGTATGCCAGCTGCAGAGATACCAGTGTCTGAATTATTCGTACAGGTTGCAAGCATGAGCTTTACTACTTCAGTTGCTGTACACATCACAAATGCTTTAAATGCACTCATTGTGTGCACTAATGGACTGTGAATTTTTTTTTTATGGAAGCAAAAAACTAGCCAAAACTCTCCTACTGGGGAATTGTCACATACCTCCTAGTATTTATAGTTATCCTTTAGCTTTAGTTCCCATTCTGCTTTTGTTTTGTCACTTTGAATGGTGTTTTTAACCTGGATGGCTTATTTTTCTTCTCCTTTTGTGGGTCAAGTGAAGCCGCTGGAACAGATTGACCTTCGTTGCCTTTGTCATCGATATTCAGTTGTTTAAACCATTTCCCATTTTTGCAAACTGTCTCACATTATGAAATTTTTGAATGTAGGTTTATTTTGTTTGCACTTCATCGTCTCTCCTTTTCTATAATGTATATTTATTGTACACGCATATGTGCAGTACTCCTTACACCACTGAAACCAGAATTGAGAACCGGGTGCCACGCGCACGAATTGGAGGCGAAACTTGCCACAAACAACTGTATGCAGTAGTCACAGAACAATTCGAAACGTACATCTTACCCTCATCGTCGCAGTCACCACCGTCATACATTGCAGCAAAAATGGCTTGTGCATTTTCGCTGTTTGGCGCAAGTTGTTGCGCTTGCTGGAAGTTGCTTGTAGTGCTGACAGAGAAAAAGGCAGAGCAAAGTTACTCATTCAACAATCTGCATTGGAGAACACTTGCAGTGACATCATAATAATAACTCCTTATTGTGGGACTGGCACGTAGTAGTGCGTCCTTAGATTGACACTGTTGGAAAAAGTAATAGTTTGCGTACGAATCAATGTCAACTTGTCCCTTCAGGAACATCAGCAGATAGTAGTATGGCCACTTTACTGTCTTCTTCTCCTTCTCCTTATCGTCTGTACTCGCCGAACCACCGCTGGGTACACCATCCTTGTGTATCTTGTACTTCTTGGTGAAAGTGTCGCGCAGCCCCTTCCACCGTACGCTTGCCGTTGCACCTGCAGACAAGCAAATTTTAGCAAAAAATCGTACAAATGCAAGACAAAATGATTCCATATGTCTGTCTGCGAAACTCACAGGTGTTTGTTTTCATTGAGTCATATTTAAGAGATATGTGTCGTGCATATACTACTCGGATAAAAAGAAAATGTGATAATGGTGAAATCACATTCTGGAAAAATTTGAAATTAAGTGCATCTTTCCAATATTATTTTAGTAATTTCAGAAAATATCTTTACGCTTGCCCTTTTTCATTCTGAGTTACGCGAGTGTTATTAATTTTTATAACGCTTTGATACTGTGTCTTCCACTCCCTTTTTTTACCAGCTGGTTATCTTGCTGGCATTCAAGTTTGTCGCACTTTTGCAAATGATTGTGACCTGTTTTCCATTGCTTTATTTTTACTACATACTACATTCACAGTTTTGAGGCACATTAAAAATTCTTTCTCCGTCAAAAAGAAAGTGGAAAAGCTTTATTATACTTGAATATCGCTTCGCATAGCGTGTTCTGTAAGTAGGCTTTTTTGCGCGGCACGCGAGCTGTGCGTAGAGTCAGGCGCCCGAGAATAACATCCAAAAAAACTGCCGCAGATCAAAACTTCCTTTTTTTCACTTTACTCTGTACGTAACGTGAACCCTTGGTTACCACATAATGCAAGCTCAGAAAGGGCTCCTCACACATTCACGATGTGACATCGCTGAGCACATGTACAGTCACGATGAATTTGAAGGTGCCCACGGGAGCATCGATCGGCGGGCCTTTCAAGCTGCATAGCGGCCGATTTCCCAACTGTGAAGATGAATATAGCACTGCCTTTAAGCTTTCCAGAGCGTAAACATTTCGAATTGATCGCGCCGGCTCTGCACGGTGTTGACTGAGAAGAAAGAAATTGTCACTTGCCGTCAGGGTCGGGGCCTGATCTCTTGTTCGACTTCGGCCCACACAAGCAGTTTTCGGCGGAAGTCTTTGTACGAGGCGTCATTGCAGTCCCATAGCATGGGACGACAATGCATAGCTGCAATTAACTTGTCGTTGTATTCGAGTTGCAACTGCCTCCTCTCCATGTTTACTGTTCAAGCGATACAAATACTCGGAAAAGGCGCGAAAGAAGCATCTGCTCTTTGGCTGCCGCGTGCGCAGGTGCTCTGCGCAGACAGGAAGTACAAGGCTGTGATTGGCTGCAGCTTCATAAATGCAGTTTGCCGCTTCCGGTCGCGTTCGCCGCCGCGCGTTCGGCATCTAGCTCGCGTAGATCGCCGGCGAACAGCCGTATTTTTCGACGCCGGCGGCGGAGCGGCCGCCGCCGGGCGACGTTCGCCGCCTTTTCGTCGACATTTCGCTGCATGGAGGTCGGCCTTAAGGCAGTTTCACCAATATAAAGTGTTTTTAAAAATGCTATGTGCTTTATGTCGTCCAGTTTCTTAGCTTGCTCATGTCGAATTATCCCCTATGTCGAACTGATACGCATTTTTTTTGTGAGTTCGGTATAACTGGTTTGGACTGTACTAAAGAATTAAAATCAACCGAGGCATTTAGCATAAAGTGTACAACCAATGTGCGAGAAGCTCTGCAGTCTAGTCCATTTATAACAATATTCAAGCGCTAAGGAATTCCATTGTTATAAACCAATAATTGTTATAAGTGGGTTGCACACAAAAAGAAGACAAAACAGTGATTAAAACATTTTATTTGCATGCTAGCAAGGTCATACTACAGTCGAGTCCACTTATAACGATACCGTTTATAACAATTTGTTGGATATAGCAATAACCAGCTATGGCACCGTCAACTTTTGTATTCTTTCTATGGTAAATAAACCGCTTATTACAATGCCCCAGTGCCACGATATCGGATATAACGATTGAATCCGGTTATATTGTGCACCAAAAGTGCAACAGTGACGACTCTAATGATGCGGTTGCGAAGCCTACTCAGGTAGTGTCTTCGTAAAAGGCCAAATGCGTGACACGGTCCCTCGGGACTTTGTTTCCACCAAGGACATTTACCTCAGCCAGGTGAAGCACTATAGATGCTCTTGGAAGAAAAGATTTGCGCTACCTTCACACGCAGCAAACAAAGGTGACCGACTGTGGCTTCGTCCGACTGTGGCTTCGTTTCCGCAAATTAGTAGTAGTACGACCTTGCTGGCTTGCGAATAAAATCTTTGAGCTCTGTTCCGTCTTTTTATTTCGCAACCCGTTATAACAATTATCGGTTTATAATGATGGGATTTCCTTGCACTTGGATATTGTTTTAAGTGGACTAGAGTGTACTACTTATTTGCAGAAAAGTACCTTAGATAGTGGGCTTTGTTTGCTTCATGCGAAGCTGGCACACATCTTTTTCAAGAGCATCTATAGGTGCTTTACCTAGCTGACCAAAGGGTTGTTGTGGAAACGAAGTCGCTGAGGGACTGTATCATGCATTGGGCCTCCTGTGAAGACCCTACCTGAGCAGGCTGCTCAACCGCGTCGTCAGAGTATCACTGTCAACTCTGTCCGCAGCCCGTACTATCCGCACAACGATCAACTTCAGGAGGCAGCTCGAACATTTCCAAAACATCAGCTCTGATGTCCTTTCTGTGGAAAAATGGAGACAGTTGAAGTGGTTGAAAAGGCACCCAGTCAAATTCAAAGTGGTGTGCACGTGCCACAACAGGTGAATGTAGGCGAATGTGCGAGCAAGCGAGCGCCGGCACCAGTGTTGCGAGTTTGCGAGCGGACGCGGGGGACGATGTGAAAGTGCTCTCCCCATCCTCTCGCTTCGTCGTAAGTGGCGCAGTCGACTCGTTTTCTGAGGGGTGGAAAGGATGCGAGGCGCATTGCGGCTCGTGGCGCATGCTGTCGGTGCGGAGAGCCAGCGGCAGCTGAATTTTCGGTGCGCGCGGTGTAACCGAATTCAGTCGTTACATCCGATATCACGGCAGTGGAACATTATAACAAACGGTTTCTTTTACCGTAGAACACATACGAAAGTGGATGGTGCCATAGTTGCTAATCGTTATATCCGATATATTATTATACAGTGTAGACCGTTTATAACGTAACCGCTTATAGTGGGGGACGGATATAACGCAGGTTTTGTGGACCATCGGTTCACCTCTCATTAGCTCAATTCATGAGCATGCTGCTTAAAGTGCGGTTGGCCAAAGCTGC
The DNA here is from genome assembly GCA_013339765.2 of Haemaphysalis longicornis. NCBI lineage: Eukaryota > Metazoa > Arthropoda > Arachnida > Ixodida > Ixodidae > Haemaphysalis > Haemaphysalis longicornis. Next base: position 134,531,004 of record CM023450.1, on the reverse strand, counting down.
TGATTGACCGGTGCAACTGGGGCATCGTTTTAGGGTAGCAAAAGAAAAAAGAAAGGATGACGCAGCGCGCCCCCTTGCTCTCCTCTAACTTCGACACACAAGAGCAAAATAGGCCGTTCGCGCGTACGTGATAACAACAAACTGTCCTTGCTTGACGCACCTCCGAAGATAATGCCCTTCTTCCCTGTCCGTGTGCGGTAAGTTGTTTCTGTAAACAACAGGCCCGTTTTTGCGCACGATTCAAGCACGTAGACGTTGCGAGCACATTTTTTTTTTTTTTACACTCATGTGGACGACCCCACGGCGGCTTCTTCACGCAGCAGTGGGAGAGCCTGATGACTTGCACCATGGGGGACGTGCACCTAATGGCGGGAGATCTGAAGCGCTCCGAGCCAGCTGGCCTGCTGCTGCCAGAGATGTTTAGGCCTACCACACATTTTTTTGATAGGTACTTTCACAAGCAACGTGGATGGCAGTTTATATCCCTCTTTTCGCCCAGATTATCAGCTCTTTTTTGCGTGAGCATCCTGGCTTGCACCTCATGCGGCATTTCAGCGAGCAGTAGAAGAAACGGTCGCTGGGGCCCTGCACCACTTAACTTCCAGGGTCGACGCCATGTTTCCGCCACTTTCCGCGCCGCACACACGGCAGTGTTTTCTGGGCCGGCGTCGCCGTGCCTGCGGCATGCACTGCACGTCTGAGAGAGAAATCGCTCCATGCAGTTCATGCTTTAGAACGTTGTGCAGAGAAGCCACTGCTCTTTCCCTTTCCAAACAAGCAAGCCGCGCGAAGCCAAAGATTGCCATTACCTACGCTGCACTGATCAGTGCGCCTTCGGCATCATGAACCAAGGTGGGATAAAAAGAAATCCCGTGGCGTTCTTATCATGTCCCGTGCATCTGTCCATAGACGTAAAACGCAGCCATGATCCTTCAAAACACAAATTTACAGGAAGTTAAAGCCACGCTCGCCGCTTGTAAGACCGCACTTGCAATGTGCAAGACCCTGCAGCAGTGGCTGATTGAAGAACAATACGAAATAAGACTGTGCCTTTTTAAGTGCTGTGCGTTTGAGGGATGTTAAATTAAATATAAGATGACTTGAGGTAGGTTGCGATGTGGTTGGATTCGCGCATGTTTTGGTTATAGTACCGCGGTATTGCTTTAGTGCAGATTTTTGCGACTCCCGCGACATACGTTATAAGCAATCTGCACTGTACACGGTATCGTTGTAAGTGGACTTGACTGTATTTGTGTTGGGTGAACTAGCACAGCGGTCAGCAGCACATCCACACATTTGCGGTCACTTTTCTGCCTAGGGAATAGTGATATCCGTGGGCATGTGTGGGACACTTACTGCACAAGCGTTATTCAAGAACTAGTCAGAATAAGCTGCGGGAAGGCTAAAACTAAAAAAAAAAATACAAATAAACATGCTATAACGGTATATACTGTATATTTCCATCCCCGGGAGCACTGGGGCTATGGCCGAGTGTTCTGAAGCATTTGGTGTAGTGTGTCGCAATTAGCAAGTTGAAATCCATAATAGGACTTTTTTTTTTTAAGTTCATTTTTCTGTACTACATGTAATGTTTTCTGTATTGGATTCACCGTTTTTGCGGTGCAACCCTCATTGCTCTTTGAGCGATTTTGCAGGAACGCGTGTATACTGACACTGATGCACTGGCGAGCTCTCTTTGGCGTGGTGTTGACATAAACACCGACTGCTTGCAAGCACGGTGCTGGGTCAGCCGACCGTTGGCCCAGTCCGAACACGCCTCTTACGACAGAGGCACGAGCCAGGCAAGCTCCAAAGGTGGGGGCGAAGCACCTCGCAGTTGGAGCATCTCCAGTGACGCAGAGATCGTTCAGCCACAAACAAAGCGTACACCCCGGTTGTGAGCGTTGCGATTCCAAACGGTGCTGGCGGACTTATTTGACCCATTCTACAGCCGGCAAGTGGGAATGCCGATTCTTATGATGTCGAGAAAAGCCGACCAAAGATAACGTCGGATGCAAGCATGTTGCACACATTTAAAGTCGAAACTAGTTTGAATTCCAATCTTGGACATCGTCCAGTCACATTGCCCAAACTCGAATACGTGTTACTGCTGTTAGTTGTTGCGGCTGGCACAGACTGCGCATCATATTATTTTTTCTTTCAGGCTTCAAAATTTCAAGATGGTTGCTTGACTACTGAACGCATAGCCAGCTCTTCGTAGTCGGCGCATGTTTACCTTTGTTGTCTGCGTAGTTTTTTTTGCGTTCCTCTGTTCTTTCTGCATGGAATTTCCCATTGCGAAGACACGACGGGTTCACCGCGATGCTGCGTTCAAGAAGAAAGTAATCTTGTGCATGGAAAGCGATGGAAATCGGGTCGCGTCCTGTGCGTTAAGTGTTCCGGGAGACTTGCGTGTGGGACTGGTGCAAGCAGAAATAAAAAATTTTTGCTAGCAAGGCGACACGAGAAAGGGTTCAGTGGACCAAAGAGGGGATGACCTCCCCAAGTAGAAGACCCGCTGGCAGAGTACGTGCAGCAGCAGCAGCGAGTGGCTCAGAGACCCGTAACAACAGAGCTGCTTAAGATTCGAGTGATGCAGTTGGCGTTGCCAAGCAAGGGACTAACGCAGGGGGAGTTCAGGGCCAGCAGGTGCTGGATAACAAATTGCATGAAGAGAAAAGGCTTCTCACTTCGCCAGAAGTTGCTTGCGGAGTTTGAGGAAAACAGGGACGCATTTCAGCGGTACCTCTTAAATTTGCGCCGCAAGAACAACTACGCGCTCAGGCAAATCGGCAACGCGGATCAAACGCTTTGCTTTACTTCGATATTCCCGCCACCACAACGATGGAGAAGAAGGGCGCCAAGCAAGTTCGTGTGCTGTCCTCTGGCCACGAAAAAACGAGTGATGGCAATGCTTTGCTGCACTGCGAACGGGCACAAACTTCCCCCTACCTCATATTTAAACGCAAGTCACTCCCGAAAGGAATCGTATTCCCCAGTTGTGTGATTGTGCGTGCAAATGGAAGGGGTGGATGACGACGGGCTTGGTGGCCGATTGGATCGACCACATGTGGCGGAAGCGACCCGGCGCAAGCTTGGGCCTGTGCAACGATGCTTGTTCTTGACGCGTTCAGGTGCCACCTCGACGAGCGCATTAAGGACAAGCTCGCCACTTGCAGCACTGTCCTTGTTGTGATTCCCAATGGCATGACCTCAAAACTGCAGCCACTGGGCGTTTCACTAAACAAGCTGGTCAAAGACCGGATTGGGGCGCTTTACACCGGGGCGCTTTACACCTGAGTCGCTTGTGGGTGACGGCCATGAACTGATGCCTAGCGACCGAATCAAACTCGCTTCTCTGCAAGACTTCGCCGGATGGGTGAAGGATGCATGGTGCGCGATCCCGCCTACATTAACAGCAAGGCGTTTTAAGAAGTGCAGCATTTCAAATGCTATGGATGGCACCAAAGACGACATGCTTTGGGCCGTCGAGAGCGAGAAGGAGTCGTCCGACAGCGACGATGAGTGATAACGTTCTGCCGGTACCACCCAACGCCTCTGCCCCAGATCGTCGTCGGGGTGACTGTCTTGCCAGCGATAACTGGCACATTGCATTTCGTGCCACCTTTGGAATAAATCTTGCTTGTTCCAAGTGAGACCAAAATTGAATTTTTGTATTAAATAATCAAGTTTAGTGCACGTTACAATCGAGGACATAGTGTTTTTTTTTTTCTTTTCTTCAAGCCGCCGAAAAATGGGTGATTCAAGTAAATACGGTATCCGTCCGTTGCACCAAAAACCCTGAAGTGTGAGGGAAAGTGGCGAGGAGGCAAGGAGCCCACGAGCTGGAGTTGGCAGAGTGCGCCTCAAGGAAAAAACGTGGTTAGGGAGGTCCCGGGAATCGAACCCGGGATCTTTTCGCTGTGAAACCGGCAACCTAACCACCGGGCCGCCCCAAAGGCCCGAGGCCTCCGGAGTGTAGCAGCGGTGGGGAACAATAACATATGCAGCCAATTGGAAAGAAAAAAAGGTTGTGTTGGCACACAGTGTGCAACACCCACAAGAAAAAAAAAAGGGCAGATAGGAATTTTCACAAGTACTAGAGCCAAATGGGTTAATTTTGAAGCGAAAAAAACAACAACCTACCAATGAATTTAGGCGCCCATAGCATGCAAAAACCATTCCACCTTGCCTTCGCAGGCCGCCTCATCATGAGGCGAGAAGGCAAATGCGCATGTGTTTGGGAGGCTGGAAATAAATAATAAAAGAATGAAAAAAGCAATAACTTTACCCCGAAAATAAGCACAACAGAAGGCAAATAAAAGGCCGCCACGACAACAAACAAAAAGAGACGAACCAGGGGAAAAACGCCTCCCATGGTCAGAATCTAACCTGGGTCCCTCCGTGATGAAATTGGCTTCTATGTGATTGCATTTGTGGTGTGATCTCTCGCGTGCTGTTCTCCTCACCAGTTCACGCACATTCGCGCCTGAAGAGGGAAGCACAGATGCCGAGTTCCCGAAGCCAGTTGCCATGAATTCTAGCGCATGCCAACGCGGTTCACTTTGGGAGATATGTGAAAAGCTGTGGACAAAACGATCTGGGCCTGCCAGTCATGAAGAACTTTCAGTGGCAAGTTAACAAATCCATGTGAGGTGCAAGAGCTGGGTCTCTGAGGAAGGGCGAGGAGCCACCAGCCTTGCACTACTAGTGCAAGCTGCGCAATTTTTTTTTTCAGCAAAAAGCAGCCTCTTAAGGAGATGTTTGCTTTAGCAGTGCTCCCCTCGCGCGAGTTTTCATGACAGGCACATTATGAAGAAAGGTGGTCATCCGACGATGAAAACTGTGTGACAGATATGCTTGTTGGTTCTATTGTGATTGTAAATGGAGGTGCTGTATTCTGCAATGAAACACTGTACTACTGCAGATCTGTAAAAACTGCTCCCACCTACACTGATAAGCCTAACGTGGCCGCTTCTTGTTATTTCTTTCAGGGTCCTGAGCTCCTGTCAAAGTACGTTGGTGCTAGTGAACAGGCCGTCCGAAATGTCTTCCAGAGGTAGTACTGTCATGTACCTTGCGTTTTTTCAAGATTTTTGTTCTTAAGGGGCATTTTAAATTCACAGGCAGCATGCTAGACAGACAGGGAAGCAGTCTGTTCAGGTGTCTACGTAGGTGCCAGAGCAAGTCATAATTTTGGCCAGTTCTTCAAATAGAAACACCTTAGCTTGTGCGTCCATAAGGGCAAGCTGTGGTTTTTTAAAAGACAAATGTTGCAAACAGTGTCGCAATAAAATGTAACTGAAACCATTTGTGCACGTAGTAAATTACAGAGGAAGTTTTCAGTTAATTAAAAAATAATATTCTAGTATTCAAGTGTATTGTGCATATTGTCACGAAGCCAGAGACTACAACAACAGAGCCGGGCGTGGCCGGGCAGTAAAAACAAACAATAAATAAACAAACAAACAAACGCATACATGGTTCACGGCAATATTTTGCTGGTACAGTGGGTCTCCGATAATACGACTTTCAAGAGCTGCGTGAAAGCGTCGTATGACCGGAGTGTCGTATGAATGGGGGTACTGGTAAATGCCGCCCTACTACTACTGTCCCACGTGACAGGTGTGCTAAGAAATTTTTAAAATTTCTGTATTTAGCACATTCTCGCGTGATTTGCGAGCCCCTAGCTGAAACCCCAAGCTTCCAAAAAAATCTCCTGTTTTGTGGCCCCCTTTTCCTCCTCTGCGGTGTCTGTGCTATCTAGCATACCGTGTGCCACACCACCCCCGGCCGTCTTTCGGTAGCCCGCCAACCCTGTGCCGCGTGCACGTGAGATAAGCTGGGAAGGCCAGTGCGGCCAAGCGAACTGAGAGGGGAAAACGCGAGAGTGCGAAACTGCCAAGGCCAAGTGAAATGAATGATAGTGCGAAACGGCGATGGAAAAAAGGCAGGAAAGAAAGAAGAACCGCAGGACGATGCGGGAGGTTGAAGCGACGAACAGGGGGGGAGAGAGCATTGTGAAAGGAAGAAACTTTGATTGAGCGGGTGAGGAAAGCGAGTGTTCGGTCATCGCCGTGGGGTTGTGGTGTACGTGTTTTCACGTTTGCCGGCTTGATAGGAGCTTCAAATTGGCGGTCCGCCGGCCACCTCGACTTCTCGCTGTTGGCGCGTTGGCGCTCTGCTGCCGCATTCTGCTGCTCTGTTAAGCTCCTGCCCGCCTGTACCCACCTGCTTGCTTCAGTTGTTTCAGGGCCCACCACTGACTGTGAACCTTTGCACGTCAAGCAGGGGCTAAGGAATGCAGGTCGGGATGAGGCGGCGGGAAAAGTGTTAAAAATGCCGGTTTATGCCCGTCAGCGTCTGTCATATAAAGCAGTCTGCGTGCATTTGAGCATTGTATAATCGGGGTTTTTTATGCATTGCTTCTGTGGGGAGTTAGCTGGGACCAGGGTGATCGATTATAAGAAGGGGGTCGCTGTAAGACCGGGGGGCGTATAATTGGGGTTCCACTGCCTTTCTGGCCTAAGCAGCAAAATAATAGCCGGCCTTGTTGCACACTTGGCCTGATGTCTTCTTGAGTTTTACCTTACCTTACCTTACCTTAGCGGTTAGAGTAATTAAGAGCCTCGCTTAGTCTTTGATGTTGTAATGATATGGCCTCATTATTATCCATTGTTTATAAACTCATGGGCATTATTTTGTATCTGTAACGTTGCTCCGTTCATAAAAATACTGGCATTATGCTTGCATGGCTTTCTTTACACGTGGTCGTAGAGAACGAATTGAGTCATTGTTACAAAAATGCCTGAGTGTGTTGCAATTTTTATTGCATGTATTCTGATTACACTAACATGTGCCACATGAGCGCAACACACATTAGTGTGTCACGCTAACGTCTATTATATCTGAAATGTGTAAGAAATGCTAGAAAGTATGGTGTAAAATAAAATATAAATAAGCAGCTTATGGAAGCAAGGGTTAGTGCAGTAACGACAGGGACAGGGAACAGACTGGATGAGAGCTACAAAGCTTTAGGGTCCTAATACAAGGTGAGACAAAAATTTTACACTGATCTAGCAGGAAATCTAGTATTATAAGTATGCCCTTAGGGTAATTTGCTATTGAATTAGTACTAGGCTTCACTCATTGACCCTGTTGTTGAGCTTACTGGCCTGGATAATTCTTTTAACGTTTACCAGTTACAGTAGCATGGATTCATAGATATCGAATTTCTGTGTAAGCACCATTATTTGGAAAAATTGGAGGAGGCTTGCTTTTGCCTTCTTTGATGAAAAGATTGAAGGCTGGTCTAACGAATTAGTTATTTTAATTGTCTCTTTTCGCAGGGCCCAAAATGCGAAGCCCTGCATCATCTTCTTTGATGAGTTCGACTCCATTGCACCGAGGTGAGCTGCGGGCATACTTGTTTTGCCTTAGCAAATCATGAAGTTTCCTGCCTTCCTTTCCCCCGTGCTTGTTTGTACTGTTAATGCAATATCTTTCTGCGCGTGCAGGAGAGGACACGACAGCACTGGTGTCACTGATCGCGTGTGGTCAACCAGCTTCTGACACTGCTCGATGGTGTGGAGACCACCACAGGTGAGACACAATGCGTTGCACCGTCAGACGAAAAATTGGAAGGCGTGAGAACCTATGCCTGTTGTCCTGTGCACTACTTTCGTTAGGCCACCCATATACTTGCTAGCCATGCGCTGACGTTGCCTTCTTCTTGGTACTCATTGTTCAAAAATTGCCATGGAAAAAATATTGCAGGTACTCGTAAGTTACAATGCTGCTCAGGCCACCTATTTTCTTGTCATCAACTTTCCACCCGGTGGAAAAACGACCTAACAAGCAAAAGTGGCTGCATGAAGTTGAGCCTAACCCTACAGCAGGCTGCATTTTAGCGTGCTCACTTGTATAGCATGCTCCCTCGCCTGCGATGAAGTTGCTCGTAGTGTTTTCAACCTTTCAACATTAGCTTTGATAACAGCGCGTATTCTGATAAAAAAGAATTCACCATGAAGTGAAATTTATGTGTTAATCGCAAACCAGTGAGCAATTTCGAGGGACATTTTTTTTTATACACCTTCGTGGGTGCATTGTGAGCGTACCGTTTATAGCTGCTTGTAAATTCAGACGGAGTAGCATAGTGAATTGCATTTTAGCGAAAGTACAGTTATTATAAAATGTCTGTTGAATAATGTAAATTAAAAGGGCGTATCAGATGAATAAAATATTAAAGATATCCAAACAGGAACACTGTGCAGGGGTGGAACAGTTGCGCCATTTGCGGCATTGAGCGCCGAACATGTTTACCTGCGTCATCTTGCACCGAACAGCCCCTATTGCGCCAAACTCGTTTATCAGCGGCGTCCTGCACCGCAGCGCCTGAATTGAGCCAGACAATACGATCGCCATGATGCCCAAAACTTGGCTGAAACATGGCGTTTTCAGTTTCATCAAGGAGTTTATGGTTTCGGTTTCATCAAGGCTATGGATGGCTGTGGAAGATGGTTTTGGCTGAGCTGTAAGGCTGCAGGCACTAAGCACCTTCTCCGCATTCTTTTTGCATTTCTTTATGTTGCATTTGCACGGTTTTCTTTGCTGGTGTCGTCCGCTGCGCCACAAACAATGGAAAATGACCAGAAGTAAAATGTTTTTGTGTCTCATCACAAACAGATCGAATAATAGTGTTCGCATGAAAAAATTGTACTTTATTGGAGGTGCACATCAGTTTAGCCACCCATTTTTGGCAATCCTAGCATTGCTGCCCTCAACTTTGCGTAGCTGCATGTATTGAACAGAGAGGGTCTTGGATGCTTTGCCCTCACATGTTGATTTGGTTTGCTGTTGTTGGGACGTAATTACACATTTTCACCTGTGAACTTTTGGGTTAGCTTTCATCAGGGGAGGAATGGTCCAACATTAATCGTGTCTTCTAACATGCTCTAGTTACGTAGTCTACGGCAGAAGTTTGGCTACTCTCGCAACCTTGTGACAGGTTTGGAACGCACTGAAACTACTGTTCGATAGAAAAAAAAATGCAAACAAGCACCTTGTTTTACGGGATGCCGCTGTGCGTTCGCATAACCACTGCCGTTTACCTGACACGAAGCAAGGCCTGTAATCTGATGTCTTTCGACTCTACGCGTGAGGTTTAACATATGAACGGTTATAACGCAGCGCGCTCGCTGTTGCCAAAAGTAGATAACTCGGCATTTTGTAAACCTTCAGACATGGTAAAAGTACTGTGTTCCTGATTCAGATTAGTTTCTAGTGCATGGTAGAACGCTTGGTATAGTAGATAGATAAAACGTAATTGGCAGGGGACTTGCACAGCATCCTGTAGGGAGATAAGGGAGGCACCATAATGCTGTGAAATGGTGTTACATCTGCTCCAAATGGCATTTCTGTATGCTCAAAGCCTGCTACAAAAGGCCTTACTGACTGCTTCCAACCTGCTACAAAAGGCACTTTTGCGTGCTCCCAGGACTGCTCCCAAACCCTGTTCCACCCCTGACTATATATGAAACCTAATTTTAATGTTACTTGATCGAAAGAAATACAGTGAGCCTTTGCTTTCCAGGCATTAGCTGGAACATGGCTTTGTGGGACCTGGGTCGGCTGGCATAATTTTTGAATGGCCACGGAGTGGCGCTTATCCCACATCTTACATCCTACATGTTTGAGTTGGAGGTTGGCGCACTGCCCATTTGTCTTGAGTGAAAGTGGTGGCGATGTAATCACGTATAAGTTGTTCTTTTGTGGATACACATAATGTGGGAGCAGTGCCACGTTAATCGACATACCTATTTGTAGGAGACAGACGACTTACATAGAAAGGAAATGTTTTTTGTTGGAGGGCCTGGTGATCGAATGTGCAGATATGGCCGTGAAGAACATTCATTTGTTATACGACGCAGTGGTCATCAATGATGGCCTGCTTTGTGAATGAAAATCCTTGTTCAGGTTATTTTATTTGTCTGATGGAATTCTGAGGTGCTGTGCATCAGTGTCCGACCGTTTTATTGTTGCGAGGATCATGTGTGTGTTGTGAGGATCGTGTGTGACTGCTCTGATAATGTAACTTTTGTACCTATTCTTCTTTAACAGGTGTCTACGTGTTGGCCGCCACAAGTAGACCCGACCTTATTGACCCAGCATTGCTCCGACCAGGCCGTTTGGACAAGTGCCTTCACTGCCCCCTGCCAAACACGGTAAGGACTGGAAAGTTCTGTATCATTCCACAGTTCTGACCTCGCCACTCCTTGTTAAGGTTAAGTGCCAAATGTGGTGGGTGAAACAGTTGTCTGTTGTTTCAGCTAAGTTTTTAGAGGCACCCACCACTTGAGGAAACAAAAAATCATATGTGCGCTGAGTAGCTGTAGAAGTGATGTTCCTAGAAAACATAAGTGCGATAGATCCATTGCCGATAGCTGCACTAACCACCATGCTAAACACTGCCTTCATATTATGCCGTCACTGTTGTCCATACGAACTTGTTGTATTGCATTTGAAATGCTATGCTGAAATGCTCTGACACCAGTTGTTTTGAAGGGACACTGAAGTGAATCTGTCAAGGTTTGTGTTTTTGTTGCATAGACAGGCTCAAGTAAACACTCTTCATTGTTTATCCAGTCAGTAAAGCAGTATTTAATTTATAGAGCCTGAAAAAAGAAAGAAATGCCATACGACATTTTCGGTGGCCTCATCAACTGCAGCAGTGACGCAAAATGATACATATTCGTCTTGCGATGTGATTCGTCTTGCAATGTGTGCGTATGCGCGAACTTTAAAGTTCGCGCGAACTTTAAAGTTCGCGCATACGCACACACGTGTGTGTCAATGCTATTTTTTTGGGGGGGAGAAGTATAAGTACTGCAGTCAAATCTCGCTGCATTGAAACAGACAGGACGTGCGAAAAAATTTCGTTGAAGCAGAAATTCATTGTGGCAAAATGTGGCCCAACACACCCCAAAAGGGGGGAAAAAAAATACCATCGTATATTATCTGCATCACTGACTGCATAATGCAATCATTAGAAAAATGAGTGATGGGCAGTTATGTCGTGCCTGTCACACAGGCACTTTCAATTCAGATTGAAGTGAAGCAGGATTGACTTCTCGAGCGTGCTCGACGCATCGTTACTGTCCTAGCGTGTTTCAATCTCCTGATTGATAAATTGCGCTCACATGCGCCAGATGGCTCCAGAAGAGGTATTTTGCAACTGGCATCGTGTAACCTTGTGCCTCTGTAGCCTGTATCAACTGAATTTGCATCCGTGCCAAGGCCATCCCTTGTAGCGTAGTTGTTTGTAGCAGCAGGTCGACACTTTGTGCTTCAGTCTTCGAGCCCTTCTCTTGCGGCAACAGCTGGCTTCCACAATGTTTTTTTTTTTTTAACATTCGGAGAACTAGCAAAAACTGCTGTACTGGATGCAGCCGACGGCAGCCATTGTGACAACGTTTTTGGTTTCAGGTTGGATTGACCCGTGGTGTTCAGTGTACAAATGCAACTTTTGTAAAAGTAGGTATACTTAACTACATAAATATTATCACATGCTCGTTTAAAAGTCAAGTCGTCTGATATAATTCGTGGTGTTATTGAAGTTGCTGCCTTCTCTGGCATTACTGAGCAGGGACGAGAATTTCACCACTCCCTTTTGATTGCACTTGAAAACACCTCAATTGCGCTTGGGGAACCAGGGTTGAGTTCGAGGAGTACCAGGATCGATTGAAACTGGCCATGTAGCAGCACCTGATCCAGATTGAGCTCATTCCGAATCGACTCAACTGCGACTGAAAGTGCCTGTGTAACCGGGGCATAAAAAACATTCCAGTAATTATCAAACTGTTTTTTACAGTAGAGCTGTTTAAAGGGACCCTGCAACACTCTTCGTGCGGTGCAAATAAACCTGCGCGACGTCAGAGTCCTTCAATGCTTTACTTGTCATGAAACTGCTCCGTAACTTAATGGGAGAGCTTCATATGCTGCGTTTGGCCGCAGCACGGTGGCGCCACCCTCTCACTGAGGTCACTCTTCGGGCGGCGTTGCGCTGGCTTGAACGGTGGAGCCGCAGCGAGTTGTGTTTGTTTTCTGCGGGAAAAAAATATTAACGTGCATATCGCGCTCTTGTGATGCAACTTAAGTAGTGCAACGACGATGCCGAACATGTGTTGCGTCCCGGGATGTCGTTCCTTGTACAACGATACCACAAAAAATGTTTCCTTGTTCTGTTGGCCGAGCGACGGGCAGCTGCGTGAGAAATGGAGGCGCGCCATTCCAAGGCAAGCAACGGGAGATTTCAGCTTCGATTATAAGTGTGTGACAGTGTGGAAATGCACTGTGTGAGAATGGAAAAAGCAATGTACCCTTTTGAGAGCACCGTGGACCAAAATTGTACAAGGCTAACTTCAAGCTGGATTTTTGTCATGTGAGTCAGGTTGTAGCGGTGCTTCATTACCTGTTTGAAACTTGTATTACCTTGCGCTCAGGCTCGCGTTTAAAAAAGCTTTGGGACGTCCTTGTGCTTTTTACTTTTCATATTTCTGCGAATTATCCCTTAGGGTTCGTTTTGTTTGTTTTGTAACCGCGCGTGGCCGATTCCGGTTTCTTATCTGGCGTTTCAACCGGAGCGCCCGTTTGCTCTTTTTGTCGTACGTCCCATCGGGCAATATTGTTTGATATGGAAAGGGTGCCACCTTGTCGCTAGCTTGATTTTTTGTTTCTCCGACAATGTTCTCGATCATATTTCCATGGATCGAAAATTAATAATGTTCTGAGAGTAATGAATGCATAGCAAACGTCGCGCAACTCACTTTATCGACATTCATCTGTGCACGTCACACTGCGGACTGCTTCTTCGACGTTTGTTTCATTCTAGTCTTTTGTAGTGCCGGAGCTTGCTAGCTCGCTGCGTTCAGAAAAGCTTTGCGTCGTTCTTGGCTACGTGGCAATATTCTGTTTTCTCCGTGTGCTGCACATCGCAGCACGAAAAAATAAATTTTTGTACGCTGGACCACGCTCTTTGGTCTCCCTTCGTAACATTGAATTTTTTTAAAATCAGTTTTGTTGTTCTTTTTTCGCTTCCTGTTTTTGCAAGTAGTATTGCAAAGCGTGGAAGCAGAAAGACACATGGTGCAACATATATATCTCTTCGTGTTTTGATGCTTTGCGTTTCTGCAGCGTTTTTAGATGTTCTCAAGTATGTACCCACTCATCAAAACGACAATACTATTGGGCTGTCTCTTTTAGTGTTCTGTGCATTCCAGAGCAATCAACAGATTCATTAAGCGTAGTCTGAAATTATGCTTACTTGTTTTTTTTTTTTTAGTTTTTTTATTGTATTATCGATAGGCCCGCAGCAGTCCATGACTACACAGCTACCGTATGTGTGGTATTTACAACTTTGCTTAAAGAAAAAAAGGAAGCAATATAGATTTAAAAATCCGTAAACACTACGGCGCAGCACTTGTGCCACAGCACACAGAAGCTGTTGCTGTTCGCGGCCGAAGTCTACGGTAATTTACTTCGAAAAATAAAACCCCATTGAAGGCAGGTGATATGCACAATGACTGGACTATTCATCGCTAACTACTACGAAAAAAACAACACTTAATCAGCGCGCAGACACCAAAAGCAACGAGTGTTTGCCTGCCAAGAGCTGGCCAATACGCCGCACGCGCAGCGGCTGGAGGCCCTTCGTGCGGCGGTGGTGCCTGTAGTGGCGCACGCAGTCACTATATGAAACGAGCGCCGAAGTTTCGTGACCAGTAAAGCATTGAAGGACTCTGGCGATGTTTAGATTACACTGCCAGGAACACCCGAGCCAAATATTACACGTGCACGTGAAGCGGTAAGCGCGCAAATCGCCGTGAAAGACACGAAAAAACCAACCGCGCTCTCTTCGATTCTCCTCATTATGCACCCCTGGCATGGCCTCTGTGACATCAATCGGGCCATGGCTGTCCTGGCTGTTCTATTGGCTGCCGCTGGTCAACTTCGCGGCTAAATTCTGGCATTTCCTGTGACGATCAGCCGTCGTCGGCGCTGTGTATGAACTTCTTCTATGTTTGAACCTGTCCGCATGCTTTTGGTGTTTCTTTTGTTTTGAGTGCGCGCGGAGTTTGAGTGACGAACTAAATATTCCACTTTCAACGAACCCACTCAACAACAAACCTTTATTGCTTCAAAAACGCCCCTACCAGCCTGAGCGCTTGCTTGCGAGCAGGCCGCCATGCCTGCTTTTTTGTGGCACCAGACCGAAAATAGACCCGTCTACGTTGCGTGGAAAAGGACAAAACTCCCCGGCCTGTGACATATCGAAGGCCGCCGAACAGAACGCTGCGCGCCGCCCCCTCTTCGGGAGAGAGCGCGCAGCTTTCGTCGCGTTGTCCGCAGTTGAGTTGAGAGGGAACATTTATGCGCAATTTTTCATCGCTCGTAGTTTCGGTGATAGTGAACGGATTTTCATAATTCTTGCGGGAGGAGATTGCTGGGACAATAGACTTCACCCCAAAATGCATTCCGAGTAGTCGATGGTGAGTGTTGCAGGGTCCCTTTAAGCAAACAGCTGCCGTATAGCGTTACAAGAAAATGTACCAAGAATAAAATCTGAGCACACGTGACCATGTGCCTTGTGACAAGCACTCAGCACCGGTCAGGCTTGCGCGTGGCTTGCGCCACATGAGGAGCTCGCAAAAAAGAAAAGAAAGAAAGAAAAAAATTGCCCCCACCTCCCCGAAGGGAATCGTGAGGAAGTGCGAATGCATTTCTTGCGCCGAGAGTACACGGCGTAGTAATTGTGCCATCGCCTTGAGAGGCGCAGTACCGGCGAGGGGGAGCTGTCAGGCGAGGGGAGAGGCGCGCGCCGAGGGTGAGTGCAAACCTAACGGGGGGAGAGGCGCGCCAGCTGCAGAGCATGTGACGTCACGGCGCGAGGAGAGGGGGAGCAGACGCAAAGGCGCCAGCGCGCGGTCACGTGGGAGTGTGACGTCACGGCGCGAGGAGCGATGCGGGAGCCGGCGCGGGGCGCGCGCAGCCACGGTGCGGGAGGCGGAGCGCGCGCGGGTCACGTGGGGTGTGACGTCGCTGCGCCGTTGCTACAGACGCTCCTCTCCGCTCCTCGCGCCGTTGCTAGGGGAGAGGAGGAGGAGCAATGCGGACGGCGGAAGGTTCGGGGTCGCTTATAAAGTGCATTGCACTTAAAAAAAAGCCACGCAAGAAAATATACCGAGCGCACGTCAGCACGCGTCTCGTGAGAAGTATCCGGTGTTGGCCAGCTCGACCTCTGAGAACACTCTGCGAAGCATTCGTGGCGTGATCTTGCGTGCTGTTCTACTCGCCAGTTCACGTGCGTTCGTGCCTGAAGTGGGGAGCACAGTTTCCGAGTTTGTGAAGCCGGTTGCCACGGGTTCTGGCGCTTGCTAACGCGGCTCACTTTGGGGGAGATGTGAAAGGCTGCGGACAAAACGGTCCGCACCCGCCAGACATAGGGAACTTTCAGCAGCAAGTTCACAAATCCATGTGAGGTGCAACAGCCAGGCATCCGACGAAGGGGGAGGTGTCGCTACCCACATGTAAAGAGCGCGTTGCTGGGGGAAGAAATGCAGTGATTGATTAATTGACTGTAGGGTTTAACACGCCGATGCAATGCAGGCGATGAGGCACGCCGTAGTGGAGGGCTTCGGATTAATTTTGACCACCTGGGAATCTTCACCGTGCTCCGAAATGTCGCACACATGGGCGTTTTTGCTTTTCGGCTCCATCAGAAAAGCGGCCGCCGTGGCCAGGAATCGAACCCGCGTCCTTAGGCTCAGCAGCACAACGCCTTAGCCATTGAGCCACCACGGCGGGTAGGAAATGCAGTCGTAAAACATATTTCTGTGCAACAAGGCACATCTGGTGAGCTGATCATTTGCAGATAGCTGTTAGTTTGTGGGAAAGCCGTCTCCTCGCTTGAGGCAGGAGTGGTGCCCGTTATCTTATTTTCTGACAAAGGCGTCCATCAGGGTTTTATCCCCACGGTGGGTGGCAGTGGCTCTGCTGCCCACCAAACTGGCGGGCCATCCACCTCTATACGACCCACTCATCACCCGATTAAACCACTGCTGCGCCGGTCGATGCAGCTTTGGACAATGTGGAATAATGAAACCGTTGCACTCAATGAAAAAGTGTGCCAAATGAGATGCGGCCACGCCAGTTGCACCACATTAGCTAGCACTAGCCGGCGTGCATGGATTGAAGCAACCTGCACCACGTGGACATGCGTGCCGTGCCTGCGCGCGGCAGTTTCTTTTTTGAGAGGGGTGTAGGGCTGAGTTGGGAGCGCTGTCTCCCACACGTGTCTGTAAGAGCGAGGCGAGCATGAAAAGGCTAGGCACCACACAAGACTCTCCCCCTATTCTGCCTGGCAGCACCTTTTCCAGTTGTGCCTTCGCTGACGGCGGAACTGATGCACTTCATCAACTGTACTTTTTCACTGCCGCGTAGCGCCACAGGGCTGCTGGGTCAGCAGGCTTATAAGCCAAGACATACCGTGTACTAGAAGTCCAGACAAGTATCGAGGCGAGCGAGGTGTGATTTTCTCTTCACGGAGAAAATGGCTGCTACGAAGACGCCTTTAAAGCCCTGTGCCCTGTGACACTTTTCCTTTTTTTTCAAGAGAAGTTGCTGAAAAAGCCTTAACCATAGACTAGGTGTGGCAGCTTGCTGTGGCCGCCAGTGCGAGTGTGGGGGATGTCACTAATATGACTCTGAGGAGGCCCTTTTTGGGGCGCAGAAGACGTGAAAAAGAAAACGTGCGCGTGCTGAAGGGAGCCGGCCAAGAACACGTCGAAATAGTGCGTGGGAGAGGGAAGAGGAAGAAGAGGTGGCGAGCACTGGAGGCAGGAAGGAGAAGGCGGTTCCAGAAGCTCTCGGCTGGGCGAGAACGCCTAGGAGATCTTTACAGAGCCGCACATTCCTCCTGGAAGCTCTCGGCTGGGCATGAACGCCCAGGGGACTTGATGCCCAACCGCATTGTCCTCCAGACCTTCGATCCTGGCAAGACCTCGCAACGTCCGTAACGCAACCCTCTCTGCGTTCCGGTTAGCACATGGGAAACACCGCCAAGACTTCGCAGCGGCCAGCACCAATGGAAATTTGACACAGCGCCAGCAACCATCACACCGGATGAGCACACTACTTCGCGGCTCAACAACGCCATCGACGTCATCCAACCGTGAGCCCGAACTATTTTGAGTGGAACTTTTTCCGGGAACAATTAATCTATTGATTAGAATAGTGTGTGGGTGATTTATGTACTAAGTTATGTCCTCGTCTCGACAATACAGTCCGTGTCTGACGTGACTCGCTTCGCTTCCTCTTCGCTAATTTGCCACAACCTCCTCATCATAAAACAACGTGCTTTACAACGACAAATGACAAGGCACAGCAGCATGCCGCGGCGTGAACGCAGCCGATGTCTCCTCCACACCCCACACTTTGAGACGCCGCACGATGGGCCTTTCAACCACGCGAAAACTGGTGATGGCGGCAAGCGAGCAGCAACTTTCAACAAATTGTGGCTTTGTGATCATCCATGGCTCCTTTTTGATAACATCAAAGGTGGGATGTTTTGCAAGCCATGCGAAGAGTACGACAAGAGACTGTTTGATAAATCCGTGTGGAATGAGGAACCGTTTACAAGGTTTCGACTGGAAAGCATTTGCAAGCACTAAACGTGCTGCTCACACCGCGACACGGTAGTGCTGGAGAAAAGGCTGCGTCGCTTTTAGACACTCTGCAAAGACCTGTTTCTCAAGGTGCTTTCGCCAGCTACCTGTGCAAACATAGAGTAGTGCACACCACTAACTATGATCCTCTTCTGAACTTCCTCACGTTTTCGGGACTTGGGGTGAAGGACCAAATATCTGCGGGAAAAAAACGCGACCTCTTGCAGCCAGCATTTAATCAAAGAGATGGTAATCTGCCTTTTAAGGGTCATTGAAGAGATTTTGTAGGAGATCAAGCAAACTGAACATTATGCTCTAATGTTTGACGAGACAACGGGCTGTGCTACTGTGGAGTAGTTATCCACTACAGGTACATTTGCAGTGGAAATTTGCCAGTGAAGCTCCTGATGGTGGTTGATATGTTGGGCAGCCTAGACCAACAGCCGCATGAAGAAAGTGTGATAGCCCTTAATGCAGCCAACATTGCAGGAGCTGTGGAAGATTTCATAGAAAAGAAAGGCTTCACCTTCAATTCAATTGCTTCCGTGGCATTGGAAGTGATTGTGCTCCCATAATGACGAGAAAAAAAAAGGGGGGGAATTGTGAAGCTGCTAGCATATAAGGAAAGGGCAGCAACGGCTGCTTAGTGTACTTAAGCTGTAGGACTACACTGTGGAGCTCACAAGCTTAACTTGGCTGCAAACCATGCTGCAAAAGCAGTTCCGTACATTGCCAAGTTCAAGGATCTGCTGTAGCACCTGCATAGTTTCTACGCATCCAGTGCAGTCTGCACTGCTGGGCCGAGTGCTGTACACAAGGTACTGGATACTGACGAAGGGAAGATCATTGAGCCATCGGCCACACGCTGGCTTAGTGTGGGAGGATCGTGCACAGTTGTTCGGAACAGTCCTGCCGGCATATTCTGAGCAGCGGAAAGACATAATGGCTGTAGGCCTGCATGAATTTGTTTCTGACAAGAAGATCATTGGCACTCTATTGGGGATGTGTGAAGTGCTTCCATCTGTTCTCCAAAGCACTTCAGTCCAAGTTGGTGCACGTGGACCTTTTACAAGGGCTGGCAAATTCCACCATCAATACCCTGGAGGCACAAAAGGACAACAGACACAAGTGCAGGCCTTTTGTGAAGCTAATGGGGTACCGTTCACACCCACAGAGGAATATGAAAGAGCAGCTAACGGCTACAGAGAACACATTTGTGGGCAAGTTGAGTTAAAAACATCCAGGACAGGTTTCAGGATGACACCATGCTGGCAGCCTTTTCTCTGTTGTTTGCCAGGGGCATCTATGGAGAGGCTGTGTCTGGCAATGGTGAGGAGGTTGCTGATGCACTGGGAAAGCTCTGCTGCATGCTGAAAAAGTCCTACACTCACGACATGGTAGAAGAGTAACAACATTTTGCAAACTTCATGCTTAAATGCCAGAAGCAGCAAGTTTGAGAATTTTTGCTGCATGCTGCTACAGGTGCGAAGGAGGGCCTCTTGTAGCACACATTGCTGGTGCATACCTGGTCCTTGCCACCACACACTGCAGACTGCGATTCCCACAGGGGTTTATCTAGTATTTCGATTTTGGGGGGGTGTCGGGCTGTTTGGGGGGTGTGTATCAATCCCTGGACAGGATGATTGTGGTTGTGGAATCTCTTTTTTTTGGGAGGGGAAGGGGGGGGGGGGGGGTAATCGAAACCCTTGTTGTTGGGGGAAGGGAGTGTATAAATCCCTGTGCGAGAGAGACTTTTCTGCATTAAAGTTAATCGAAACACAGCTAAGAAATTGCCTCAAGGAGAAAACGCTCGATGGCTTCCTTTGTACCGTGTGTGAAGGACCGTGAGTTGAAAAATACCTGTATGACAAAGTAGTGTGAAAGTGGGCCAAAGTCAACAACAGGAGGCTAAGGGTAAAATTAGGGGCACTGAAAGAAATTCGGATGTTACTGCACCCTCAAGTATTGCTGTTGTGCACCCCTCCTCTTCCTCCGCTCGGATGATGTGATGCCAAGCCCTCAAAAAATTCCGGGAAAGAGGCCTGGTGTCCATCTACGAGTTTGCTTATGGGTGGTGATGTGGGCCCATGTTATCAGTAAAACTAAGAAGTCTGGGTAGCATTTCGGCTGGCGTACCCGCAAATTTTCCCATCATTTTCTTGCGGGGCTACCATGGTTGCCAGACCAGGACTGCCCTCTGTTAATTAGCTTGCATCATACATTCGCGGGTACTACAAATGTATTAAGGCCCCTAAAGGCCGTGAATTTGTCAGCCCGCTCTGGTTACAAACCCCTGCGCGCTCGCGCCGCGGGCTCGGGCTGGAGCCCGGGTTTCTTTTTTTTCCCTTCATCCCCACGGGAGATACTACAAACGTATTGGGGCCCGTAAAGGCCGCGGATCTGTCAGCCCGCTCTGGTTACAAACCCCTGCGCGCTCGGGCTCGAGCCCGGGTTTCTTTTTTTTTTCGCTTCGTCCCCACGGGAGGTACTACAAATGTATGGGGCCCGTAAATGCAGTCCGTAAAGGGGAGGGAAGCCCGCTCTGGTTACAAACCCCTGCGCGCTCGCGCCGCGGGCTCGGGCTCGAGCCCGGGTTTCTTTTTTTTTTTGCTTCGTCCCCACGGGAGGTGCTACAAACGTATGGGGCCCGTAAATGCAGTCCGTAAAGGGGAGGGAAGTCCTGGTCTGGCAACCATGGTAGCCCCGCCGTAGCGGAGGGCTCCGGATTAATTTTGACCACCTGAGGATCTTTAACGTGTGCCGAAATCTCGTACACACGGGCGTTTTTACTTTTCGCCTCCATCAGAAAAGCGGCTGCCGCGGCCGGGAATTGAACCCGTGACCTCGTGTGTACTGAAGTTCATTATAAATGGGTTCTGTTATATCAAACTAGTACTTCATATACTGAACAAATTGCTTCGAATCACGTTGTTCGTTATAACCCGGTTTGGTTTGACTGTAATAGACAGAGCATGCGTGTTGGCTTCTAAAGGCTACAAAAAAGTGCCCAGCAGAGCCAATGACTGCGTGAATCTTGGAGCAACAGGGGCCTTGACCAGTGTCTCTACTAGGTGGTCTTACTCCGAGCTGATGAGCTCGTAACATCTGCAGTAGGGTTGTGCAAATACTCAAATATTTGAATGCAAATCGAATACAGTAGCTGACCATTTTTTTTGGACTCCGAAAATTCGGACTTGCTGGATATTTCGGACTTATGGGACCGCCAGTTGTCCCATAGGAGTAATGACTCGTGGATTTTTCAGACGGCTCTTCTATTCGGACTATTTTTCGTTCCCCTCCAGGTCCTAAAAAATCGGTCGGCTACTGCAGTACTTCTGTGAATAGTTTGATTCATGAATTGAATATTTGGTATCCAATTTTTTTAATAATCACTGATCAGATACATTTTCCTGATGAGCCCGGCCCTGCAAAGGTGAAAGGTTTGTGCACGGTAATGCACTGCTGGTGCACCTTCTGCTTGTTTTCTATTTACTCGGCAAGCTTCATCCAAATAGTGTTTTCGATGAGCGCACCTTGTGGAGGCCATAAATTTTATTATGCAACACGGAGTAATTTGCGATTGCATTGGTGAGATCGCTGTTGACTTTGGCCGCCATTTTGTCTTCTACAGCCAGATGTTTACTTGTGGCTGCGTCTTCCAGTTAAGCAATCAGCCGTACCACCGTTGGTGCCACTTTTATTGTGTTCTTGACACTGCCTTTGTTACTGTAAGCGCAAATAAGGAGCTGGCTTTTTAGCCTGCAGTTGGTGTATGCTTTTTGCATTTTTTTGTCTTGAAAACCTTTGGTAGTGCTGACACAGAAAAAGATGAAGTGAGTAAACACACACAGGGCACTAACCTCTAACAACTTCCTTTCAGGAAGGTTTCTAAGAAGGTTTCATATGTGTACATGTACAGTTTGACACTCGTCAGACATCTGATGAAGAAAATGAAGCTCTTTTCTTGTTAGGACTACATAGGCAGAGCAGACGCGCTGGTCCTCCACATCTGCTATCAACTCGTCCCCTATTATTTCGTGTGCGCATTGACTTTGCATTTGGCCACAATTGCACTCTTATCGTATGGACGACTGCAACCACACTGCTTGCGGTGTATCGCCAGCTGTCCCAGTGAGCCATTCTTTACATTATTGCTGTGCTCCCTGAGGCAGTTAATGCTCCAGACCACAGGGGATAAACTGGCGAGATAGTTTGCCTTTACATGGCTACAGTGCACACTGTAACGGTGCTTTTACTTGAGGAACCTCACTAGCCTTTATTACCCCTTTGTTGAACCGATAAGTGGTCAGCGAAATCATCCCTTTGTTGCTTATCCTTGATGTTTGTCATGGGCTTCCGAAGGAGTGCTTCATGTTGAGGAGTACTTCATCATGGTACAGTAGCAAGATTCCCTTACGCGGTGGACTGCGGGCTCATGTATGACTACTGTAGTGTGAGCAACTTATTGTTCAGGCTTGCCATGTGCTTCTAAAGAAGTGCCTCATCGTAGTCCGTGATTGGGGTTCTGCCATGTTTTCACGGCATATTGTTAATGCTTACTTAGTGCTCTCTTCAGAGTTACAAGGCATTGTCTAGTTGTTGCCTATGACTGTAACCTATGATCACTCGACCTGGGAAATGTTTGCGAGCAGAAACCGGGCCGGGAAATATTCACGAGCAGAAACTGGATAGCAGCCGAGGCAGGGGAAAGGGTGGAGATGGTGTGGCATCGGCCCGGTGCTGATTGGTCACAGGGAGTGGGAAACGGGGCAGTTCTCCTGCCGCCAATCATGTCGACACCGCCTGCCGTCAAGACGGAGCAGGTGTCGCTTGAGCTGACTAGCAGCGAAACTCGCCATTGCTGTCAACATGTAGGAGACAGATCAAAGCCATTCTAAAGTTTGCCTTTTTGAATATCTGCAACCTATTGAAATTAGAACAGCTTTGCTGGGTAATCCGCCACCATATGAATAATTGTGCCCTTGCACTGTTTCTTAGTAATCTCTTCTCTCATGAATGACATCCAGTGTTATGATGCCATTTACTGTATTGTGTGGGAAGATTGATCTCAGCAGCATCTTGTTCTGGTGTTCGGGTTTCCAATCATTTTGAAATCTACAAGCCGAGTTGAATTGTTATTACCACAGAGCACTCTTCACCTATCGCCATTGTGATACGCCTTCTAATCTGTTGGTTCTCGTAATTAATTTAGGAACTAAACCAGCACTGCATGTGCGTGGAGTGGCAGTATGCAGTCCTTCACATTTTTGCACAGGATGAGAAGCAATTGCTAAAAACTGGTTTCAAAATGGCATGCTGCTGCTGCACTGACATCAGTAATTGCGTTGTAAACTGTTTATGACGAATGTCAGTATATACAGCTAATAGCCATGAATACCACAACAACATAGACAGCATGCGTGAAGGAAGTCTTTACTAAAATTTTCATTAGTGTTGCAGTTCTATGAGGGAGAAAAATACTGAAATTGACCATTTTGTGATGACGGAAGATAACGAACATCAAGAGCATAGAGTTTCATACTAATACTATATACTAAAGGGAAATCTATTGCTCCAGTCGCGTGCCATCGTGGGTGCCACCGGCTAGCCACATGGATTCTTTTTGCTCTTGAAGCCAAAATCAACAAAGAATGGTGACATTTTTTAAGAGCAGAGCTGTTTAAACTTTTAGTTCCGCTGTCACGCATTACCAGAAAAAAATACAGAGAAAGAAATATCGAGTATGCTCAATTTTGCCTCATGAGGAGGGCCCGGCGTTGGCCAGCTTGACCTTCGAGAACACTCTGCCCAGTGTTTGTGGCAAGATCTTAGGCGTGCTGCTCTCTTCGCCAGTTCACATGTGTTCGTGCCTGAAGTGAGAAGCACAGACGCCGAGTTCGTGAAGCCGGTTGCCGCGGGTTCAATATATATAGTGCGTGCTAACGGGGTCCACTTTGGGAGAGACGTGAAAGGCTGCGGGCAAAGCAATCCGAGCAGGCCACTCATGGAGAAGTTTCAGCGGCAAGTTCGGAGATACATGTGAGGTGCAACAGCCGGGTTTTTGACAAAGGGAGAGGGGCCGCCAGCTCTGCTGTTTCTCCGGCCTTGCACCACTAGTGCAAGCTGCGTCATTTCTTTTTCTTTTTCGTCTTGCATAAAGCTTCCAAATAATCTCTGACAAAATAAATATTTTCTGGAACTCCATTTTTATAATAATTAAACACTTTTAAATAATCTTTTACGGTAATATTGTCACTTTTTTGCAGCAACTTTCCAGGCTGTGCATGATGCACAACAAAACACTGGCGGAAGTGCAGCTCGCCTATAGATAGGGGCACCGGACGTCCTTCTAGGATATATTAGTGTGAAAATCTATGGTCGACAGTATGAATAAGTAAAGTTTGCTCAGTACCAATAAAAGGGAGGGGGGGGGGAATGTCAGCTTCGCTTTTACGCGTGCAACGCAATAGTGTTATTGTACTCGATGATGAAGAAGATGCTGTGGTGTGCCCAGCACAGATATGTGGCCGTGCATTCATCACGTGCATCAAGAGTGAATGCGCACCCGCCGCGGTGGCTCAGTGGCTAAGGCGTTGCGCTGCTGAGCACGACGTCGCGGGTTCGATTCCCGGCCGCGGCGGCCGCTTTTCTGATGGAGGCGAAAAGCAAAAACGCCCGTGTGTTCGAGATTTCGGCGCACGATAAAGATCCCCAGGTTGGTCAAAATTAATCCGGAGCCCTCCACTACGGCGCGCCTCATCGCCTCCGTTGCATTGGCGCGTTAAACCCTACAATCAATCAATCAAGAGTGAATGCGCAGTGCCGCGCGGCATATTACTTTTTAGTGATGATGTTGACGGGCCCCTTAGCAGCGCTGGCTTCAAAACCCTCCGCTCCTGCGCGCTCACCATTCGTAGCCCCGGGGAGTTCCAGTGGGTGCTGCAATAAGGCGTTGCAGGATCATCCGCTCACGGTAAATGCCGGCGCCGTAGGCTTTTGTGCACTGCGAGGCTCTTAACGCTCCGTGTTAAATGTTGTGACGTGAAGCTTGACAATGATCTCGCATATCTAGGCAATCGGCGTAAAGGTTTCTGCAATATTCCTTCTTTTACAATACTTAGCAATTGTTTCTAGCCAAACAATGCTTTGCGTTTAAAGGGGATCGTTGGTGATGAACTCTGCCTTCAAGTTTTTTTTTGTGCCTCCTAGGTCACAAACAGGCCACATACCTCAGACACCTTAGCGGCAGGTATAACGAGGCACATGTGCGTGCTCTGGCTTCTTTTCACTTTTGAGCAACAATTTTAGGGTACAGTGCATCATGAAATGTTCCCTTTGAAGAATCATCGTAATTGGTTAGCTGTGCATTGTGTTTTCTTGGCGTGATCGTCCGTGAACTTTTCCTTCGCTTACTACGTGTGATGTCAACAAGCTGGGACCATGAGCAACAGATAGAAAAGCATGTGTAAACCATATCAACCAGGCAGCTTCACAGCAGATTATGCACATCCTCACCGCTCTCAGAGAACGAGCGGTGTCCGTCAGCCCACCAGCGGCAATCAGCGATGCTTTCCCTGGTGTTGTTAATCTTTACAGGGCGCACCTGCACGGTGCCTCGACGGCAGGCGGTATGGTGTCAGATGGCGCGGTGATTTATTTTTGTCACTGTGACCCATAATATTTGGTCATAAATATGTAACGTGCGTGAATGCATTTCTGTGCCAGTTTTATCGCCGTGATTTACGAGCGGAACGTGCACGTAAGTGCGAGGTGTGGCTTCGCCGCATAGTGAATAATGATGCGGCGAAGCACCCTTTACAGGTGTAATGTTTTAAAGGTGTTGTGCCACCAAATTTTAAGACTGTAAAACGCCTGCTGTAGGCTTTCTCTGTATGCAAGGACCCTCAACACGAAGTGCTAGGTACAGCAAGCGCTTAATATATATTTTAATTTGCTTCTAAAAAGTACCTAAAAGCTCTTCTGGAGATCGGGACCCATCGCTAGCGCCACTAACCACGACGTCAGTGAATTGCCAGCATAACAAAGTTTGAGACGTCATACCACGTTAGCGACTCGAGCGACGTCAACGTGAACTCCAGTTAACACAGTTTGCCTGGTCGCTTGGTCGTAGCAGACACACTAGGCCGACGCGACGGCGACGCCGGCAAGTCGCCAAACCATCGGCCAACTGCCGAATTGTCAGACTGCGTTGTCACCCGCCAACGGCGACACAAACACGTCGGCCGATGGAAAGTCGCCGTAGTGTGACTGACTCGCTGACCGAAGACGCCAACAATACCGGTCGCCCGACGCGTCGTCGGGAATCGAGCGAGAAGCGAAAACAGTGCCCCGACAACATTCGTGCCGCAATAAATGCGGCTCTATTTTGTTAGTTTCTGGAGTGTAATAAACTCAGTAAGGTCCATGAAGCCCATACAACTCAACACTAGCGCTAATGCGATCCGTATTTTGGCGTTCGACGCTTCGGCCGTGCTCTTCGGCGACGCCGCTACCCCGGAGCTGCAAACTGCATATGCGCGTCCGATCGGCTCGCCTGTAGAAAATATAAGGTCAGTTTCGTGCAGAAGAAGAGTTACGTAGGGTAATTTGGGTAGTAATAGATCAATATCGGCCAAGGTTTTTAACGTGAAACGTAAAACCAAATTACGGCAAGCACTATCTCTACAGTGCAAAATCGCAGTTGCAGCCGGGCCCACTTGTTTTTTGCGAGCGCTTTCGCGAAGGAGCACAGTTGATGGCGATCTATTGCAGGAGCTTCGCGGAACCTTGCTGTGCCAGCGCTATTTAAGAAATGTCAGTTTACCAGCCAGGAATTCTGTAAACTGGCTAGTAAACACCGGGCCTCCATCTAGTACACCAGGCCTCCATCTAGTACCTAGATGGGCCTCCATCTAGTACACCGGCTAGTTCGCACCCGAACCCTATTTGTGCGGTGGCGCAGTGGTCTCGCGCGTCGCGCCCGCTCGGCGGTCAACGTTGCGGGTTCAATTCGCGGCAGAGACAGTTTTTTTTTTTTTTTTTTAGCGGTTGCATTTTTATGGTTTACATATCCATGGTTTTCATGCAGTCCAAGAGTCCGCGTCGGAGCTGTCGCGGCTTGACATGACGAGTCGGCGTGCTTACTTCCGTGGTGAAGCACGTGTGTGCGGGAGCAGACGCCGCAGTAAAGTCGCAGCGCACCGCAGCGCCGCATGGTAGACACACGTGGCAGAGCGTCCTCGCAACACTATGACGTCACTGTTTGAATCGGTGCCCAGAAACCGAAAACTGAATCCTGTTCACATGAATCGTGCGATAGTAAATTTTTTACTCAGAATATTATGTGCATGCCTTTCTAAAGAAATATAAAACGTTTGCAACAAAGAATGCGCAAACAACAAATTTGGTGCACAACACCTTTAATGACTAGTCCTAGGGCTACTTAAACGCAAAGCTTTGAAAGCGTAACTTTGCAGCTTCTCCCTGCTGTCGTCTGTACTCCATGATGATCGGAGGGGAAGTGAAGAAAAACAAAACGCTTCCCGTGGTCGGAATCGAACCTAGGTCCCTGCCGTTATGGAGCCGACGTCTACCCGATTGCGCCATCCCGGCACGGTGGAAGCAGCTTGGATCTGGAGAGGGGTGCACGGACGTGTGAAATTATACGGAAAATGCACCCCTCCGTCTTACGATGAACGATGGTTGAACGCTAGGGAGAGCCACGGAATGCCCCTGTCAGTGAAGCAGCACAATCGCAGTTCAGTAAACCGTCCCAATAAGATATACCTTATGCGTAAGGTGAGGTGGTGTGATGTGGGTCCGTTCGCTTCTGGTTGGTTCGTTTGGTGTTGGTATTGATTTTGGAAAGCTTCATGTTCCACCATCGTTGTCGTTTCGACAGAGGGGCAGTTGATTTCTTCGTCTGTCTGTCCATCCCTCAGTTGAGCCTTCTCGTCAAAAATTGTAACAGTTCGTACTAAAGAAGTATATGGTGGTGTCGCAAGTCATAAGTCATATATGTCCCCATTATTTAGTGTTAAGGAATGCTCAAGCCCATTCGAGGCAAGATGTAAACACTTAGCCGGGGCTACTACGTTCTTTTGTGTAAAAATGCACATTGGGTTAGTTTTACGATAGCAAGTGAACAAAAAAAAAAAAGACGCATTAAAAATGGCGCAGAAAGGCCCCAACTCGCACGAGATTAAAGCGACCACAAAAAGAGCGGAGCATTTGCTCGTGAAGCCTTCGCAGGCAGAACAAGAAACAAAACATGAAAAGGACCCCTGGCCCTTCTGTGTGCTTCTTGCGTCAGCAGCGGACGTTGAACACTTGTTGTGGGCATGGCCAGGTCTTAGAAACGCCCGAACGCAACACCTACGAGGCACAGGGCTCCATCCAGGGAGACCCCCAGATCTTAAGCGGTGGATATGGGGGCCCCAGCAACAGTCTCTTCTTGAATTTTCGGGTGAAACGGGTGCAGCGTTGTACCTTTGAAAACTGTCTCTTATGCCGCAGGGCAATCTCTCGCAAAAAATAGAAAGGAGTGGCGCTGTCCCAACAGATGGTGCACGAGTGGTGCGAAGGCGGGAAAGTTCAATTGCATTGAACGAGCGGCTGGTTTTCACCACGTGAGGAGCGAGAGGGGGATGGGAAAAGAGTGAGGGGCGGAAAGCGGACGCGCTACGTGGTAGAGGCGGGAGACGACTGTCGTCTTTAGACAAGTTTCCCGTGAAGCAAAAAGATGCGCCGGCAATTTTTCTATCCGAGGCTTTAAACAGCTCCTGGCCATATCAACAGCGCGCGCAGACGAGGGACAAACATTTTAAGGAGATCTGTATATTTAATTTTAGACTTAGAATCGTCCCTAGTCCGTGTGCGCTGTTAGTTCTCCATTCCATGTGTTTAAATGGCCCGTTAAGCAAAAAAGCCAGTGATGGCGTCGGCGTGTTTAGCAGAAAAACGGCCCTGCGACCACGTGTCTTTGATGGTTTCCATAGCGCAGGGACGTGTTAACATTCCGATGGGACTAACTGCATGACCCACGGGCGTAAAAACCACCATGCACCAATACTAAAATATTTTCAAGTGCATTTCAATGTCCACAAAAGCCTAGTTTGCTTATTTTAGCGATATATTACTTCTGCGCTGAAATGAAAAAATAAAAACTCTTGCTTGGTAGACAGCTAGCGCCATCTAGTGAAAACTGAATGAACCAAAATGCGTTTCTTGTTTATTGTTTATAATAGCAAAGAAGGGATAAATTTCTAAAAGAAGCAAACTGGGCCGTTGGGAACATTTCTATGCATTGGTACAACCTTCCGTACAGGTACGCGATGCTTTTGAAGCCCGTGGGACAATTAGTAAGTACCATAGGAATGTGATCAGGTGAGTCCCCTTAAACCCGACAGTAGCGAAAGGTGGCCGTGCACGCCAGTGCGCCGCATCTGGAGTAACTGAAGTTGAACGGAAGAACGCAGCCAAGCGAGCCAGCAGACTGGCAGTAAAATTCACCACCATTTTCAACTCTCCCAAAGCATGGCAGCAGGAAGGCGCAGCGCGTAGGAGACAGATCGAAACCACGCGAAAGCGGAAGCGGATCGCGAAGCTAATCGTCTCAAGCGGAAAGAGGACGAAGCCCTTCGGGAACGCGGAACAGAAACACAGCGGCCAGGCGTGATCTGGGACAGAGAGTGATAGCATAGCGGGCACCGTCCGCTACGCTAAGGTGAGCGTGTAGCGGGGCCCGACTGGGCAGGTGCAAATTCGTTGCGGTAAGGCTGGATTAGTTCCGCGGGCTGGCCTTCGCCATGCCCGCGCATTCGCTCCGCTGAGGGCCAACCTCCTCGCCCTCCCCGCGCGCGCCTGCGCAGTCGGGTCCCGGTAACCCGCCTCCGAGCGTGGGCCTCCGGCAGCCGCTATGCCAAAACTCTCTATTAATGCTGCCGCATTCAGAGCCCTTAAGAAG
This sequence comes from Haemaphysalis longicornis, assembly GCA_013339765.2. Taxonomy (NCBI): domain Eukaryota; kingdom Metazoa; phylum Arthropoda; class Arachnida; order Ixodida; family Ixodidae; genus Haemaphysalis; species Haemaphysalis longicornis. The sequence continues at coordinate 134,501,319 of CM023450.1, read as the reverse complement.
TGCTTTGGTGCCCTCGCGCTCGTTAACACAGCCTTGTAGAAGTAGGATATGGGTAGTGCTGCTGCTGCGATGGGGTGCAAGTCGCGTCCCTCAAGCATCCTGTTGCGAATGACGCGAAGGTGAGAACTTGCAAAGAGAAAACAAGAGCAAACAAAACAAGATGACGAGAACTTGCCGCAACACACTGTATATATAGATATATATATATATATATATATATATTAAATATATATGATATATATATATATATATAATCTATATATATATTAATAATATATAATATATATATATATATATATATATATATATATATATATATATATTGTAAGGCCGATGGTAGGCGAAGGCAGACCAGTACGCGCAAACCGCTTTATTCGCAGGCCGAGCTGCAAGGCGGCAAGATGGCGACCGAACCAGGTTACCGATGATGATAGTTCGAGAAGGTAGAAGAATCGGTGATGATGAGTATATACAGAGATGAAGAAGCCGTGGCCGCAACCGGGCGCCAGTGATGATTGCATTCCACTGAGACATTGCATTCAGCGCTCCGAACTTCCACAAACGCGGCTACCACTAGTCTCACAATATATATATATATATATATATATATATATATATATATACAGTCGAACACGGATATATCGAACACGGGTATATCGAATTATTGTCTATATCGAACTCATAAATTATCCCCTTGAAAATTCTTTGTAAAAGTATAGGAATTCGTACGTTTATATCGAACCGTATTTTTCCCAACATTGGGTATATCGAACGCCGCGCGAGCTGGAAGGTGCTCTTCGGCGGTCGCTGCACCCCCGATTGAGGTTGAGGAGGATGTGGAGAAATGCGCGGGCATGGCGAAGACTGGCTCGCTGTACTAATCCCCCCTTCCGGAACGATTTTGCGCTTGCCTAGTCGGACCCCGCTACCGGCCGCCGTAGCGTTAGCAAACGGAGCCCGGTATGCTAAATCTCTCTAGGCACACAAGCCCGAACGCTCGGAAAATGTGTCAGTGCGATGTAAGGATGCCCCGACTGCGCACGTCCTTTTTTTTTTTTTTTTTGCGGCTGCGTACGTTCCCCGACTTGCCGAAAAATAGTTTTTTTTCTCTCTCTCTGGGTCTGTCTTCCCCCGATGTCGTCTCGGGAAACGGAAGAGGGAACGAAGGCGCTGGCAGCCTCCTCCTTCTTTTGCATTTTGCTGCTGTTGCTGCTGTTTGGCGAGTTGCCCCGCACCTTTCGGAGATCACTGTTTCTCTCGGAGGTGACCATCGCGAGCGCTTTGTTGGAGTCCGTTCAGAGAGCCTTGGAATTGTTACCTTCAAAGTTCTTGTGGTACGTGCGCGCTGTTCTTCTTTTGCGTGCGTGTTGTACATGGTGTGCGAAGGCGCAGCGTACTGCTGGAATGTTCTAGTTGTGCAGCCTCGAGAAGATCGAGACCAGCGTCTTTAATTTCATTTCCAGGACGAAGAAGCAGGCCAAGATCAGCGATTTTTTTTTTCACGGAAATAAAGCGTCCTGTTGCGTCGTGAGTGCGGAATTAGTTGTCATTCTTGAATGCGACGATCGGTAAGTGATCGTCCGCCATAGGTGAGGTCTCAGAGCCCATATTTTGTATATCGAATTTTTCATATATCGAACTATTTCGCGATCCCCTTGGAGTTCGATATATCCGTGTTCGACTGTATATATATATATATATATATATATATATATATAATATATAATATATATTATATATATATAATATATTATAACACAGAAATAAGGGTTGGCAGTCGAGAAAACCTCGGAAAGCAAAGGGGAGGATGTGGTAGATCATTGAAACAGATTAAGAATTTGGAAAGAAAGAAAGAAAGTGAAGAAAAAATGCCCGCCAGGTGGGATTCTTCTTCACTTTCTTCATTTTTTCTTCACTTTCTTTCTTTCTTTCCAAATTCTTAATCTGTTTCAATGATCTACCACATCCTCCCCTTTGCTTTCCGAGGTTTTCTCGACTGCCAACCCTTATTTCTGTGTTATTTCAACGAGCCCTCATTTCCTATTCTGATTCGCTACATGCATAGCGAGGGCCTCTGTTCTGGCAGTCTTGTTGCCAAAAGGGAGCTTAAGAGGGTTCAAAGCTGGTCGACCACTCTGGACATGTCGTAGACACTCGAGTCACGACCCGGGGGTTAAAAAGAAGGTCCCTTCACCCCGATTAGTCCGAATGGCGCTGGCTACCACCCCCAAGCATAGGAAACAAACATACCTAACATAAATACCCCAGAAAGTGAATGGGAAAATCGCCCCGCCGGTAGCGTAGTGGTTATCGCACCAGACCGGTATTCTGGAGGTCGTGGGTTCGGATCCCACCTGGCGGGCATTTTTTCTTCACTTTCTTTCTTTCTTTCCAAATTCTTAATCTGTTTCAATGATCTACCACATCCTCCCCTTTGCTTTCCGAGGTTTTCTCGACTGCCAACCCTTATTTCTGTGTTATTTTCAACGAGCCCCTCATTTCCTATTCTGATTCGCTACATGCATAGCGAGGGCCTCTGTTCTGGCAGTCTTGTTGCCAAAAGGGAGCTTAAGAGGGTTCAAAGCTGGTCGACCACTCTGGACATGTCGTAGACACTCGAGTCACGACCCGGGGGTTAAAAAGAAGGTCCCCTTCACCCCGATTAGTCCGAATGGCGCTGGCTACCACCCCCAAGCATAGGAAACAAACATACCTAACATAAATACCCCAGAAAGTGAATGGGAAAATCGCCCCGCCGGTAGCGTAGTGGTTATCGCACCAGACCGGTATTCTGGAGGTCGTGGGTTCGTATCCCACCTGGCGGGCATTTTTTCTTCACTTTCTTTCTTTCTTTCCAAATTCTTAATCTGTTTCAATGATCTACCACATCCTCCCCTTTGCTTTCCGAGGTTTTCTCGACTGCCAACCCTTATTTCTGTGTTATTTTCAAAGAGCCCCTCATTTCCTATTCTGATTCGCTATATATATATAAAATATATATATATATATATATATATATATATATATATATATATATATGAATAATTTTTTGAGTCAGAAAGAAATTGGTGAAAAAATGCCCGCCGGGGGGGATCCGAACCCACGACCTCCAGAATACCGGTCTGGTGCGATAACCACTACGCTACCGGCGGGGCTATTTCCCCACCACTTTCTTGGGTATTTATGTTAAAGTATTTTTGTTTCCTGCACTTGGGGGTGGTAGCCAGCGCCACTCGGACTACTCGGGGTGGAGGGGACCTTCTTATCGCACAAGACCGGTATTCTGGAGGTCGTTGGTTCGGATCCCACCCGGCGGGCATTTTTTCACCAATTTCTTTCTGACTCAAAAAATTCTTCATATCTTTCTATGACCTAACGCATTCCCCCTTTGCTTTCCGAGGTTTTCTTGACTGCCAAACCTTATTCTCTCTCTCTCTCTCTCTCTCTCTCTCTCTCTCTCTTTATATATATATATATATATATACACACACACACACACACACACACACACACACACACACACACACACACACACACACACACACACACACACACACACACACACACACACACACACACCGTGTGTTGCAGCAAGTTGATCGCAAACAAGGTTCGGCAGGTGCGGGGTAGAGATGTGGAGTATCATTTGATGTGGACCAAAAGACTGAATTGGAAATGTGGAATTTTCTCATTTCACTTAACTGTTTCCTTAGTTTTGTTAATGATTGCAGGTTTTCTTCGTGTCGAGTTTTACAAAATATGTGGATTCCATTTTAACGCTATATGAATCAAGTAGAGAAAGGGGAACTGACACCTTGACGGGGATATTTCCCGCCTGTTCCCTTTATGCAGCATTGCTCCACGCTCTTGCTATTTACAGAAAGCTTGCTCCCGAGACCCTTGTGCATTCGTGTTTACTCTGGGGCGTTTCTGTGACAGGACGGTCGCGTATTCATCATTTTCTCGTGAGTACAGCGTATTACTTCGTTGTTGTTGCTGCCCGTTTTTAAGCAAGTAATCCGGCGAAATGCGGAGCGTCGGCGGGTTGACGTACTCTTTATGATACTTTTGCCGCTTCGAATATGAAGCAGCGTGCGCATCTAGTACCGTTGTAATAACAAATGCCCCTTGCACTGCCGCCGAAGGGACCTCAAAGCCCAGTGCTATTCTTGCGCAGGTGCAGTTGCCGTCAAGTAGCCGATCAGTAAGACGCGTCGCTATTGCATTTTTAGTTCACTTTCCCGCTCTTTTCTTTTTGCGAAAAAAAAAAAAAAAGAACGGGCCCGGCCCCTTCAGTTTATTTAGCCGAAGGTGTTCTCTGTGAGATTACGTCCTCCATCCAGCTTTGCGTGAGTGTGCGTGGTTCGCGCCGTCCGTCAGGGGTATACTAGGTCTTCGGGCTGGCTATTTTCCTTCATTCGGCGTCGCTTTATTTCGTTTCCGCAGCCACGCAAATATTGAGCAGCGGTGACTGGTGCATAGGTCAGGTGTCGTCCGAGGCGCCGTGGTCGCATCACGAAAGAAAAGGCAAAAAAAGAAAGAAAAGAGAATAATACGGAGAATGGAAACCTCGTCATTATCGTGGCCCACTAAGCTCCGTGGTGCGGCGAAGCTCTTTGGTATGCACGGTCTCGCCGCAAGCCTAATCTCTATTTCTGTTCTTATTTTCTCCATCTTTTTGTCCGCCGTGTGCTCGAAGTAAAGCGGCTTTGCATACAAGAGTGACGGTTATGTCCAACCGCCGCCACCGCTCGCATTTTTCCCGGAGCCTCTGTCAAATGAAATGGCACAGGATGGCCGCCTATGCATGCGTGGATATTGAATACGAATGCTTGCAAACGGGCAGAAGTTGGATCGTGTAATATGTGTCGTTAGCGAGAAGTATCATACTATCATGCAAGAAAATGCGTCGGTTGAAGCCGATTCTGTTTTTACATGCGAAGCATATTTGGGCGAACCCCTGCAGATTTTGGAGTTTTTTAAAGCATATTCCTGCCTTAACAAAAAGCGTTAACACAGAGGCACACGTGTGCGTGTGCGTGTGTGTAACGAAATCGCTTTACTGGAATTTTTGGTTTCTTAAAGTTTTTTACGCTCGCGCCGTCAATGCAGGGTTAGCAAATATTCCCCGCTTTTAGCCGCTTGTCACGAAGTTAGTTTCGAGGGTTTACTCTATATATTATATAGGACAGAAAACTGGCCTTGTTACGACCGATATTTTAATTATTTATATAGCGTGGCAGGTCTTCACAAAAGCTGAAGGAAAAAAAATGGCCTGGTATCTGCTTGCTTCGCTACAAATGTCGCCGAAAGACGATAGTCCCCTGCCGCCTCTGCTGCATCAGTCCTCGTCTCTCCCCCGCCCACCCGTGATGCTCTTCCCCTACCATTTCAGTCCTAGCATTGAAAGTGCAATGAAGGTTTGTTTAAGGAGATTTACATTTTACCGCGTAGTCGCCGAAGGGTTGAAAAACGAACAATTCGTCCGTCGCGCGCCAGGCGTGTGTCGTGCTGTCTCCGGATGCGTCTCGCCTCACTGTCTTTCGATAGCCGCTCGGAACGTTTCTCGGACGTTTCCTGCGCACGCTTGAGACGACGGGCATCGGCGCGCCGGCACTTCTCCACGGCAGTGTCGTCCTCGGTGTTTTCCTTGCGTTTTGTGGGTAATTCGCGTTTAGGCTTGACACTTCATCACCACCGCCATGGTCTCTGAAGGATGGAAAATCGCTTATCTGGCGCCGTCCTTTCCTTAGCTATGTGCACTCCGCACACGATGAAATTCGACGCCGCGTAACGGAGACAAGAAACACGAACCGCGGGCAAAGACATTTTTGTTGACATTGGTGGCGCCGCGTGGCACTGGCCCTGAGAAACGCACAAACGTGCGCTCGCTCCAGACGGCGCCTTTGTCTATGGCCAATTTTTTTTCTACTGTGGCTGTAGTGCTTCATTCGCTGTCGCAAAAATCAGGCGTCCATGTATTTTTTAGTGAAGGAACACTGTAAACTTCGCTTATGTATTGCGTTTTTGCCTCAGATATGCGTAATGTTTTGCTTTAGAGCGCAGCCCTTTGGCGCCCCCCGGTACCTGGGTTTCGCGGCGGTGAGCGCGTCAACGAAGCAGCGAAGGTGGAAAGAAAACGGACAGGAGCGCCTGGCGAACGTGTAAGGAAGGGGGGGGGAAGAGGGGGGGGGGGGGGCGTGGCGGCACGCGTGGCTATGGCATCATCTTTCTCACTCCCTTCCTCTTGCACTTCCCCAGACGCTGAACCTTTCGCCACTCATGTGAACCACGTGACATTTGCGCGGGAGGTTCGCGATTTGCAACAACATGCTCGCAGCTTCCAACGTAAATGTAACTGGTAGCGAAGCTTCCATAGAAGCCCATACGTTCAGAAAATGGCGGCTCTTAAGCTGCTCATGGGGCTTAGCGCCATCTGTGTGAGGAGGGAACACTTCCGGCGGAACACAAAATAAACAGGATGTGACGCAAGATCCGGTCAGAAAGTGACGTCATTTTGGTGGCATAGCGGGAAGGTTTGACTTCAAAATAGCCTGAGCAGGCCTCTGATCGCTGAGGGCTCATGTCATTGCCATCTGACGCAAGTTGGCGAGTCCTTGGCGTGTGTGCTTCAAGTCAACTCCAGCTGAACTAGTACAGACTCGTGACTAGAGAAACGTATATACTGTCGTATGATTCGCCTCAGTGTTTATAAAAAAAAAAAACATATTGCATTTTCTCTGAACCTTTATTCTGTATTCAGGCCTTCCACTGCTGTATAAAAACAATCAGTCGTTTATTTTGATTGCAGTGGGTGGCAAACCGGGAACCGGGCACGTACTCCCCCCTCCCCCCCTTCCCCCGACCGGAATTTTTTTCTGCCTTTGGTTACAGAGCACAAAATGATACTTGAGCACTGTCCCCGGCCCCCCTTTCATATAAAAAACGTGCCCACTCCTTACCCCGATACAAATTTCTATCAACGCCACTGCTGGGTTTAATTGCGTCGCACATACGCAGGTTGCGTATGTGCGACGCAATTCAAGGTTATAAAATGCTTGCTCAATTTGTGTACTTCTGTTCTAAGAGAATAAATAACGCATAGTTATGCTATATTAAGACATTTGAATTTTATTCCAGGATAAACATAAAAGAACTTTACCACACTGCACAAAATCAGCACGTATACAATAAATACAAAATTTTCGTGGGCACTACATGCATTATGATTTTCCTTGCGTGCCGAAAAATTGACTTTACCCGTAACACACAGCATTATCAACAATGAAAGCGTCAACACAAGAACTGCTTCGAAACAAGAGAAAAGAACTAGGCACTGCATCTTGACACAGAAAACCGGGCCGCAGGAATGCCGATTCACGAAAGTGCAGCGAGAACACCGCAGCTGTCCCGGCGTCTTATCAAGTAGACATGGGTTTCTACAGATGTTCACTCAGCATTCACGCCTGCAATTTCCTGGTTGCATTATTAGGCAAGTGTCGCAACAGATAAGTAAAAAGAGGAAAAATGGATCAATGCAAACGAAAGCGACGGCAGTATGTGAAAGCACATAGCAGGGAAGATTTGGCAGCAGCGCAGCAGGGAGCAGCACAACACTGTACTGCGATGGGAGCTATGCTTGCGCATAGAAGTGCGGGAAGGAACGAGCACTACAAGCGTTGTAATGCAATAGAGAAGACACTGACATAGACAATTAAAGCGACTCGTTTAAATTCGAGTCGTACTATAGTACGACCCGAATTTATTGATTGATTGTGGAGTTTAACGCGCCGACGCAACGCAGGCGATGAGGCGCGCCGTAGTGGAGGGCTCCGGATTAATTTTGACCACCTGGGGATCTTTATCGTGCGCCGAAATCTCGTACACACGGGCGTTTTTGCTTTTCGCCTCCATCAGAAAAGCGGCCGCCGCGGCCGGGAATCGAACCCGCGACCTCGTGCTCAGCGCGACTCGAATTTAAACGAGTCGCTTTAATTGCTCCAGGACTTCTCAGCGTATACGCTGAGAAGTCTTGGAGTAATTGACACCACTTGCTCCGAGCCAGCCTGACGTGAAATCAAGAGATAACTGTGACATAAGAAAGCTTTAGACCCATTTTTTTCGAAGCACCACCACGTCCCCTTACACAACCCCCGTGCACGTATTAACAGTACTATAGTTTTGCGTTACCTGTGGAAATGAGAGAAAAATGGTGCAGTAAAACGCCAGGCGTACGGGAGTTGCTTTTGAAACCTTGTACAGCACATCGATTCTGTAGGTACCGAGGAAACCGCTCCGCTCCAACCGTTGGCAGCATCGTCCCGTAGTTCACCGTGCCCGCCAGGCATGGTACTAAACGTGTTCACCGACGATACAACGCACCTCGCAACTCCACGCACAGCAAAAATTAAGTGCACACCAAATTAACAAGGAAAAACGAATGCAAATGCGCACCACCAAAACACACGAGGGGCGTTTCCTAGCAGACGAACTTTAGGAGCGCCTTTCCAAACACTACAAGGGCTGAATCACAGAGCAATCACATGTGCCATTCTTCAGAGGGCGATACAAAAAAAGGTTTCTGAGAATGAACAGCATATTCGTAAACTATTTACACACTGTGCCTAAATAAATGTGATGCAAAAATAAATATGGTTCGTAAAATATAAATGTTGTTTTATTGTTGAGCAGAACTTGTTTTTTTTTTACTAGTGTTTGTTCCCTTCTCACCTATATAGTCGCGCTTCAATCGCCACTCCCATAAGCCCCCATGCTGATGTAGCTGGCAATAGGTTCTGAACCGCTTTTCGCCCGAAGCTTCGCTACCATTTATATTTATACCTTGCGTCTTCCCCGTGCGTGGCTCATCCCAACCACGCGACGTTTGCGCAGTAGGTTCAAACGCGATTTGCAACAAGATACTCGCTGGCGGCGGCGACGCGCTGCAAGATAACAGCACAGTAGCGCGTGCCGCCGTGCGTTCGCTGATCACGCGATCGCTTCCAGAGACCCTGCAGATATGCGCCGTGGCCGGGAAGACTGCAGTTCGCTCTGCGCACAAATCTCGAATTAGGGAGTATAGTATTCGTCAGCGCATTTTTTTGCTCAACAATGTTGACAAGTATGAACATTGCCACCAGATTTCATCATCATCATCATCATCATCATCATCATCATCACCATCCTGTCTACGCCCACTGCAGGGCAAAGGCCTCTCCCATTATTCGCCAATTACCTCGGTCCTGTGCCAACTGTGACCAATTTATCCCCGCAAACTTCTTGATCTCATCTGCCCATCTAACTTTCTGCCGCCCCCTGCAGCGCTTGCCTTCTCTAGGGATCCACTCTGTTACCCTTAATGACCAGCGGTTATCTTGCCTTCGCATTACATGCCCTGCCCAAGTCCATTTCTTCTTCTTAATTTCTACTAATATGTCTTTAACACCAGTTTGCTCCCTGACCCACTCCGCTCTCTTCTTGTCCCTTAATGTTACACCTATCATTTTCCGCTCCATTGCCCGCTGAGTCGTTCTCAATTTAAGTTGAACCCTCTTCGTGAGCCTCCAAGTTTCTGCCCCGTAGGTGAGTGCCGGTAAGATGCAGCTGTCATACACTTTCTTCTTCAACGACAATGGTAGGCTGCTATTCATTATCTGATAATGTCTGCCATATGCACCCCACCCCATTCTGATCCTTCTAATTATCTCTGCCTCATGGTTGGGATCTGGGGTCACAACTTGGCCTAAGTATATATATTCGCTTACCACTTCCACTGCCTCGCCATCTATCTCAAACTGCTGTGCTGTCCCGAGGTTATTGATCATTACTTTAGTTTTCTGCATATTAATTTTCAGGCCCACTGTTCTACTCTGTTCGCCCAGTGCGGAAAGCATGCTTTGCAATTCGTCCCCCGAGTTACTTAGCAAGGCAACGTCATCAGCAAATCTGAGGTTACTGAGGTATTCTCCATTAACCCTTACTCCCACCTGTTCCCAATCCAACGTTCTGAATACTTCTTGTAAGCATGCTGTGAATAACTTTGGAGAGATTGTGTCTTCTTGTCTGACACCCTTCCTTATAGGTATTTTACTGCTCTCCTTATGGAGGATGATAGTAGCTGTAGACCCATTATAGATATCCTCTAGTATTCTTACATAATGCTCATCTACCCCCTGGTTCCGTAATGCCTGAATGACTGCTAGGGTTTCGACCGAGTCAAATGCTTTCTCATAATCTATGAAGGCTATATATAGGGGTTGAGTATACTCAGCGCACTTCTCTATCACCTGATTGATCGTGTGAATATGGTCCATTGTTGAATAACCTTTACGGAACCCTGCTTGTTCTTTAGGTTGACTGAAATCTAAGGTTGCAGAGATTCGGTTAGCGATTACCTTGGTAAATACCTTGTAGACGACTGACAGTAAGCTGATCGGCCTGTAGTTTTTCAAGTCCTTCATGTCGCCTTTCTTATGGATTAGGATGATGTTCGCGTTCTTCCAAGATTCCGGTACCATTGCGGTCATTAGGCATTGCGTATACAGGTTTGCCAGTTTTTCAAGTACAATTTCTCCGCCATCCTTCAAGAGGTCTGCTGTTATCTGATCCTCACCAGGTGCTTTGCCCCCTTTCATTTCTTTCAAAGCCTTTCTTACTTTTTCGGTCGTTACTGGTGGGATGTCTATCTCCTCTGTACTACTGTCTCGTTCGGCATTATCCTGTATGTCCCGGCTACTGTACAGATCCCTATAGAACTCCTCGGCCACTGTGACTATTTTATCCCTATTTGTGATGACATTGCCTTGCTTATCCTTAAGTGCATACATCTGATTTTTCCCCACGCCAAGACGTCTCTTTACTGCTTTCAGGCTACCTCCGTTCTTTACAGCGTATTCGATCCTCTCCATATTATACTTCCGTATGTCAGCTGTCTTGCGCTTATTGATTAACTTCGAGAGCTCTGCTAGTTCTATTCTGTCAGCTGCGGTAGAGATTCTCGTGGTTTGCCGTTTCCTGATTAGATCTTTCGTCTCCTGTGAAAGTTTACCAGTATCCTGTCTAGCCATAGTGCCCCCGACTTCTACTGCACACTCCGTGAGAATGCGTGTAAGGTTGTCGCTGGCTTCCTGTGTCGTAAGCTCGGCTTCCTCCACCAGATTTAGATTCTTCCAAATGGCGTTGGCTATATAGACCGCTTTCAGTGAGCAGGTAGGCCCGCCTAAACCAAATGCCGCCATTCTGGCCTTTAGCGCAGGCTTCCATGGTCAGCTGAAAAATGCGTCGTTCGTGAAATATGAAAAGAGCCATAATTTCATACTGTCGACGCAGTCGTAGCTCATGTAGGTCACCGCGACATGGAACAGAACGTTCGCGGAAGCGCTCCAATGTACGGCAACATGCGAATGCCCTGGCGCGCCGTTACCAGTATACAGCGTAGGTTGATCATCCACTCATAACAGTTCCGATTACCTCCATAGACTGGGCGTGTCGTGCTATTTACAAGTCAGCCGCGGTGTGAAAAAGCATCGAAAAATCCTTCGCATTTGTTGATTACAGCTGTGCACATGTCTCGGAACCTATGTTCTGTGTTCGCGCCCTCAGCGAGCATCACGTAGCTTGCAAAAACCACCCTCGAGGGCACTGTGAAATCTGGATCGATACATTTCGTTGCGCAAGTAGTGTTGAATCGGATTATGCGTTACATTTTCAGCGTAGACTGACGCAGCGCCACAACCGAAAAGCTCTCATGAAATAGAAGTTCGCCCCTTAGCCTTCAGTAATTAAATTCTACGTCGGGTTCCAGTCGGCGGCATGCATGCATGGTTATCGCAGTTGACCCGTTCATTTCATTTCATTTCATTTATTTCCACCTTAAGGGCCCTGAGGGCAATAAGGGGGGGCGTGCAGAAAGGTATGACACAGCGCTAAAAAAATTACAAGGCAACAAAGAAAAAAAAAAAAGAACTAGTGACAAAGGTACAGCAATATTAGCAGCAAATACAAAATTACAGTACAAAAATACGGTTCAAATGTACAAAAGATACAGCATTAAAGAAAGGAAACACATAAAGCACATTTGATACGCGGGTATTATGAAACATAGTCGAGCAATTTTTCGCGAAATAATTTGCGGTCTGCGCACGAGGCTATTGTATCGGGCAAATGGTTCCAGAGGGTTATTGCTTGAGGGAAGAATGAGTTGAGCATTGATGAAGTACGGCTGGGTAGTCGTGCTATGGCGTTGCTGTGGCTGATACGGGACGAGGTTCGGTGAGGCGGTTTTAAGAGAAACTTGCTGCATCAAATCTGACAAAAATTACTACATGAAAAGGTAATTAAAAAAATGGCTCCAATCCACGTTGTGAAGGTGGTTGGAAAGCAAAGCTGTTAATGACACCCACAACAATTGCCCGTGCGGCGTCAATTGAATTTACACACGTAACTCTACAAAGAGTGAAAATAGAGATTCTGCCAGCCGTTACCTGGGATTTGCGGGGGCGGCGTCCCGAACGCCGCAGCGTCGGCCACGGCCGAGCTGGAGAACGAAGAGGAGGAGGGCGGCACGCGCGGATACTGCGCCATCTCTCTCACTGCCTCTCCCTCACTCTTGTTTTATGTGTCGCCTCCAAAAAGCGCCCTTCCCCTCTTCAACCGCTGAATCGAAACCAGCGTCTGTTTCCCCGTCTCCAGGTGTGGGCGTAGCTTAATCGCTAAGACGACCGACTCTCGCTCCCCCAGTCTAAAATCACAACAGGAATACTGCAGAAACCTAACGAGAATTCCTTTAGTACGACAAAAACACTTCGTTGTGACAACAGAAGTCCTGAATTGCTACGACAAAGCCATCTGTTGTTACGACACACATTTCGGACAGTCAGTTTTTCAACGACAAACATTCCTGCAGTCACAGCAAAACTGCCATTTACGCTACTCTCCACAATGGGCAATAACTTTCAAACCATGTGCAACTACTAATGGAACATCAGGATGACCACAAGACAGGAATTCGGCACGACGGAACATCACAATCAGGACAGGAATACGACACGCGACAGAACATCAGAATCACGAAACGACAAGAATACTGACAGTACGACGCTTGCAAATACTACAAACTACAGAAATTTTTCTTCCGCTTCTCTTCGGACCCAGGTTTTACCTGGATTCGTAGGGGCGGCGTCCTGAACTCAGAAGCGTCGGCCACGGCTGGGCTAAAGCGGCGAACGCCGCCACTCTAGCCCGACCGTGCGTCGACTGAAAGAAAACGGAAAAGAGCGTCTTTCGATGGGTGAGAGGAGGGCGGCACGCGCGTCATCTCTCTCACTGCCGCCCCATCACCGTTGTTTCATGTGTCGCCTCCAAAAAGCGTCCCTCCCTCTCCGCAGCCGCTGAATCAAAACCACCGTTTGTCTCCCCGTCTCAACGTGTGGGCGTAGATTAGTGGCTAAGACGATGGGCTGTCGCTCCGCTTCTCTTCGTGGCCAGGTTCGATCCCTTGCGGTGCCAGTTGTTTTATTTAATCGCTGGACACATGTACGATTGGTACACGCGATTCGCATGCGACTGATCGTTACGACTGTCACCACGACTAGTCGTACGCGTGAATTTGAGACACATGGCCCGATGCGCGTGTGCGATGCGTCGTCGGCGCCGCTCCGCCCACTGTTTTTGCTCCATGGTCAACTACGACAATCGCTGAGCTGAATTTGTAGATTCCGCGCGTTTGTACGCAAGAAATGGAGGCAATCGTGAAGCGTTTTCTGCATCGGAAACAGTCCGCGCACACGCCGGCCGCGCCTGCCAGCTCGGCACACTCAGCGGCTCGAACCGGCGCAGACCACGGTAGCAACCGCTTGCCGCTGCTCTTCCGAATCAATCTGATCGCTAAAACGAAGTTCCACATGCGAGAAAGTAGGTGTTAGTGTGGTGAAAAATTGTGCTAGGGATTCTTGTCAGGGCTTATTTTAAAAGCGGCGATCAGATATCTGCCGCGTTGCAAGCCTATGCTGACCGGCCGTGGATGCCGCCGCGCGCGGTGCGCCGAACGGCCGAGAGATGGCGATGGAAGCCTCCAAACAGGCTACGCAGATGTCTCGGCCACCGATCGCTCAAACGGCAGTTGTAGCTCAAATAAAGTTTCACATGCGAGAAAGGGGATGATAGTGTGGTGCAAAGTTGTGTTTCGGATTGTCATTCGCAGTTGCACAGGTAGCGGCGATCAAATATTCGCCAGGACGCTAAGCCTAAAGTTCTCAACACCCGAGCCGACCAGAGCAACACAAGCCGGTTGCGGGCTCGGCGGGCTCTCATTGGCTGTGGCCTCACGACGATCTCAACGACGGCACGACTGCATCTGGCTTGCCAGTCGCACGTCGTGAGCCTCCTCCGACCAGCGATCAACGCCAAAACGGGTCTAACGATCAATCGTAGCGATCAGTCGCTTGCGAATCGCGTGCACTAGTCGTACATGTGTCCAGCGCTAAGGCTGGCTGGGGGTTTCCTGTGCGCACGCCACGACGAAACCGTCGGCCGGTAGATCTAGGTAGAAAGCGTTGCTTTAAATTAATTACTAAAGGACGACCGAAAATTGTCACGTCCCATGTGTTATCAAACCGGTTTTGTAATGCATAATACAAAAAAGAAAGTAAATTTTCACGTCTACAGCGTGATTTGCCTGCGTGAGAAAAAAATTCCCACGGGCTTGCTCAGTCGATTCGAGCTTTTACAGACTTCACTTTACGCGCTAAGTAGTATGTAACCGTGATTTGTGCACGAGCGCGCTTCCAGTTAAATGCCGCACATATGCTATTTTTCTGTCCACTGCAAGCGCCATACGGAAGTTCCAACATCTGTGTTTACACAGCCGCTAGTTAGCGCACACGAGACAGGCAACAGCTTAAAACACGTAACAAATATTCATGCTGACCGCGTCAGCTGGTTAACGCGGAGCGCTGCAGCTTTTTCATCGTGCGCCGAAACATAAAGCGCCCAAGAAGAAACATACAACTTCCACACCCATTAAGGGTCATCTTGTTTCACGGCCCTTCGTAGTCGTAAAATCGTGCGTCCAAAGCATTTTAGTGTACGGTATATACAGCTGGAAAAGAAACCTTCCCTAACAAGCTTTAGAATTCTGTCATGGCGTAATGTCACAGCCAGTAGAGTACGCAGAAATAAAAATAACTAATGCCGTCGGACTACTTTATGTCGGGCGGAACGCGTGAACAGGGAACTAGGCGACGGACGCTAATCAAAACAGCGCTGAGACGAAATTTATGCGCGATTTTTCATGATCAGGCAATCTCTGAAGGTTCACACACAATACCTAGGACTGTAAGTCCCCAAGACTGTAAGAGTGGGACTACAATAAGTCCCAGTCCATAGCAACCCTCGGAAAAAAATGGCAAAATGCGCCCATGAAGTCGCGCCGACGCTAGCCAATGGCCACGGGCACCGGCGAAGGCCACGGCGAAAAACGTTTTCTAGAAGGCCCCTCACACAACAAATCCTGACCCATGTTGCCGTCGCAACGGGGTATCTGTACGGATTGATTGGGTTCCCGGCCACGAGACAGCTTGCACTGGTAACCAGGCCGCCCATTCTGCGGCACAGGAGAGCAGTATCACACCTCCGCTGGTTCCCTGCACGCCGACTCCGTCACCGCTACCTCCTTCCCTGCAGTTACTTCGACATAAACGCGACAAGAGGAACCGCTACATCGCTGCCACCCCACAAGGGTACTTAACCGGCATTCCTCCCCTGCCACGAGCCGGTGAGGTATTTCTCAACAAGCTCCTAGCAAATGCCGCCCACACCCCGCACATAATCCGAAAATGGCTCTCACCCAATCTGCCTCTCAAATGTACATTCTGCAATACACTCCACATATGCAGACCTCAACCATCTCCTTCGGGATTGCTCCTTCTTCACGCTCATCGCTCAGACATCATCACATCTTTCCACGCGCCCACAAGTACCTAAGAAGACTATCATACTATGGAGAAACCTCTACTGCACAAAACAGGGCTGTTTGCTATCAAAAGTGGCCTAGCACGGGCAGTGTAGCTGGGGTCGACTCTGGCCCCTGCAAGCTGCCACGTCCCTGTAAAAGACGCTGCATTACCCTCCCCTACTCCCCTTCCTCTTCCCTAAACCGGCCTTTGGCCATCCTTACCAATAAAGGTGCTACTACTACTACTACTAGAAGGCCAGCCATGGCGAATGACGTCACGTCGGCCAACATGGCCGCCGCCAGGGCGCCGTGCTATAGCCGTGCTGTAAACCGTCTGCATAAACGTCTCGTTCAACATCTGCTTTAAAGGAGCCATGAAGAGAAAATACGTCGTTTAATTTGAAAGAATTAGGATTCAGTATCTCACTCAGCTCCATTACAGCCACAAAAGATGTTTTTTAACGAAAAAAAAAAAACAAGAAGTGTTTAAAAACTTTCAAATTGTGCGCCACATTGACGTGTTATGTATGAGCAAGAATGACGTCATACGGGCCAACAATAAAACATAATTTTCAGTGCGTTAACTGCACGGTAGCATTCAAGTGATGCGGTCAAATGGAACTATTGGCGGTGAGATGTTTGAGTGGCGCCCCCTGGCTCTGACGTCGGCTTAGGGATTCGCGCCGCTGTCGTCTGCTACACACCGCTTGTGAGGGGGAGCAGTGCCTGTGCTAGAAATCGCCCGCTTTGCATTTTTAGTGCATTAAAAAGCGTACTTCTAGTAATTCAGTTATTTTTCCCAGCTTCTGACACATCTAAATAATTTCAAGCTGTACCTCCCAGAAGTTTGCAACACGCAAGGAGATAGAGAACAACTTTCTTTAGAGCATCGGTCAGAAGATCGTGTGTAGCTCGCCCTTTCTAGCTTATTCGCGAAGATCAGCGCTCAGAGCTCCTCGATAAGTATTCGAAATGCGTAAACTTCCCTGCAGTATTTTTGAGATGCTCTTATGATGAATCAACAGTCTAATGCTACGTACCAGGCAACGGGCCCCTACACGCGCATTGCACAGCAGGAAATAAAACAGATGTCTTCTATTTCTTTCGTTGTTGTTGAGTTGTATCAGATGAATGTTTTTTTTTTTCTTTTTGTGCCAAACGCACTAATTTTTTACCATTGGAGGCTCACAAAGGTATAGTGTGGATATTTTCTTCAGGTTGTATGGCAAACATTCCCTTCCTCACAAATTGGCTTTCGTTACGGCTGCGTGCAATAAGGTGCATATCCGCAGCGTGCGTTCTTTATTCACATGCAAATACAATGAGAACATTTGTGCTACTCCACCGCGATCGTGCCCCAGACAACGTTGTCCAGAGTACTCGAAGGCAACTTTTGTGCTCCGAATTTCTATCGTAACCATTGTTATCATAATGACCTGACTCTCAACCCGAACAATGATAACATGATTACGGTGTTCAAGGCATGATATACTCGCTAACTGACGCAATAAATTGTATACGTGCAGATATTACAAGAATCGAAGCTGATATTGAATATTTCCAAGCAGCTCTTTATTGGTTTCCGACCCTTCGAGGCGCAAAGAACAAATCCTATTCTATTCAGGATGGCGTTCTATGAATTGAAGAAAATTAATCTTACTCTCTTGTCCTGGACTGAAGACCCGGGCCACTAACCAGCTCGATTTTATTGTTAAATAAAGTTTTCTCCTCCTCCTACTACTAATCCACCTTCTCCTCTTGAGTGCAGTTTTCCTATAACGCATATCCGAATATTGGGAAGCTGTGGGAAATGTAACAAAATGTCCCTCCAGGTCTGAACAACCATATTGTTATTTTATATTTACCGTAGACGTGACTAATTTTGCTCAATAAACTTCCATACTGGTTAGAAGCCATAAAACCAGCCTATACACAGAGTGGGTTATTTGAAACTCAGGTGACAGTTATTGCAGCCCATAGTGCATGTCGGCATACTGTCATGCCATGACAACGTAAAGCGATGTGGTACAATACTTTCCAGCGTTCGGCAAGGTTGCAAAAACTGTTTTACCTTGCATATGATTACCGGGAATCGTAATGCCTTCTGTCAAAGCCGACAGCCCCGAAGGCTTTCAATTTGTTTTGGTCTTGTATTTTCGCTGTTGTCGCTTACTAGCAGCTGGCTATTCCCTTTGGTCGAAAGATTACTTAATACAGACGCTGACGCCTAGCTCCGAATCTTCGCGCTCCGCACAGGACCGGCTTCGCAAGGAATGGGGCGACACCGGCAGTGTTTCTTCCATAGCAGTATTGAAAACAATACTTTAACTCACATCTTAAGCTAGTGTATGCGATTTTAAGCCTAATATTATGACAAAAAGTTAAGCACAGGCAAATTCTGGCGCGCACAACCATCAGACGTCGACCGAGCGCTAAGAAACACCAGAGAGAGCGAGCCTGAGTGAAGCAGACGACAAATGCGAGAATCCCTAAGCTGACGTCACGGAGGCGCGCTTCGCAGCGCCGCCAGTGTTCGCGCTCACCGCCAATAGGCCCCATTACAGACGTCTAGTCATGTGTCGTCGCGACAGGTCAGTTAGGCGGCCGCCAGTCGCACAAACAAGGTTCCGTGACGTCATAGAAAAGTTGCGGGAAATTGGCTAGGGGGTCGCGACTGCTTCACACGTTTTCTTTCACATCTCCGTTATTTGTTCGAAGATTGCAATCATATTATTATCATTGTTATCGGGACTAAGCAGTCTTTCTAATCAACCCAACTTGTATTTTGTCTTCATGGCTCCTTTAACTTTGGCCGGGTAGCTGAACCGAGGGACCCAGACGGACGGACGGACGGACGGACGGACGGACGGACAGACAGACAGACAGACCAAAATTTCCGTCCGTGTTCAAGTATCCCAAGGAAGACAATCGTTGATTGCAAAGGTTCTGCGGCGGAAAAGAATGAGACCGCCCGTCTAATCTCCATTTCGAGAGACGGCATTTCGCGGTTACCATTTATTCCTCAGCGCTGTGTCAAGCCGAACCGACAGTTCAAAGCACTCTTCCTGATTTGTTATTACTTCCCTCTCTCTATTTCTCCCTCTGTCTGAGGCGATAACGAAGAAAAAAAAAATCGCGAAAGAAAGTCAACTAAGCAGAAAGTGAATATGCGGGAAAGCGCGTACGAAGTTGCTTTCTGTCGGCCGCTTTACGTGCCTCGCACCCATACACAGCCTGCTTTTATTCCTTCCGAGATCGGGCATTTTGCGGAAAATTGGCAAAAGGCCTCAATGAGAGGGGAAAAAATGGCGGGCTCACCCGAGAAAGGACTAGTGCCGGCTCCTTCGTTTTTCGCGGGAAGGAAAATCCGTCTCGCCGGCCGCCGAGCTTATGGGGAGCGGTACTATTTGTATGCCCGCTTTTGTTCGAAGAAAGGCAGGTGGTTGGGGGCCGGAAGAAAAGAAAAAGACGGAGGGGAATGTTTAAAATGGGGCACTTGGTGTCTTTTTTTTGGAGAGAGGGAGAGAGAGTCGCGCACAAAAAGTGTCATCATCCGCCCTGAATGTGCGCTGCGTGTGCTTCTTTCGCGGAGGGTCTGCTGTTGTGCCCTGTCCGAAGATAGGCGCCGGTCGGGCTGCGGATTATAACGGTATATGCAAAAACGCTGCCCTGCTCCTGCCAACCTGGCTGGGTGCTTACCTTCGCGAGAAAGAAAGAAAGAAAAGGTATCATGTCGTGAGAGAGAGTGGTGCGTGGCCGTGTCACCTGCGGGATTAGGCTTATGGAAGTTGCCGTCTCTTTCTGTGTTTGCGTCTTCTGAAAGGCGGTGCGCTGGTGCGCTGCTCGTTCCGAAGCGGATTTCTTTTATTTGTTTCTTCAATTCTGTTCCGCTCGCGTTATTCACGTTCCTTTCATGCTGCCTTAGGGAGCCTTATGGATGATTGGGCCGCCCTATTTCTTGTTGATAAAACAAAATAAAAAGACAATCGGAGCGAGTGCAGTGGAAGTAAGGTGTTTTGGAGTCCTGAGCCAGCGATCGTCTCACGTCGTTCGATGTGCTCCGCCGTCTGTTTCCGGCGTTCCAGGTATCGCTCTCTTCGTGCCCTTTGTTCGCCTTAAATCGGCTCTGGGCGCGCACCTCCGTTCTTTAATCAGTTGGACACCGCTGCCGTTAAAGAGTCTCCTTGACTCCCTCTCCCCCTCTAGAGACGGTGCGGTTTTCTCCGTGGCTTATAAGCGTGCGCGCCTGCGGCCGGCCCGCTGTTGCACTATCTTTTCATTCGAGTTACGTGCTCGTTTGTTTGCTCTCCTCTCTGGTTTTATCGGGGGAAGTTCAGGCGAGCGGGTCGTGGGGTGGTTACTGGTGGTTCTTGAGTGGCACCGCGCATTATCGGGTGCGTTTTCCTTTTGCGCGTGACTTCTTCTTGCCGTTTTGGACTCTACGAGCTATTAGGCAGTTTTAGCATATCGTTACCGTGTTACCGGAAGCCAGAGTTTCCGTTTACCGCTGAAAACGGTAGGACACGTTTTAGCGCACTGTTTGCGGTTTGCGTATTCCGGCCGCCAAGGCGCAGGTAGCGACATCTGATGAATTAGTCTCAAAGCAAATCACGCATAATTTTGTTGCTCATATCTATTTGGAACCTAAGCCCGAGGGACAATGACCTCCATGCAGAGAGGGGCGACCGTGGAGATCGCTAGCTTTAATGGCGATTATGAGAAGGAAGAAGCGCCTCGAGCTAGCCACCCGCGTGATCATCGGCACCGATGGTGATGATGTCATCGGTGCAACTGCGATGATGATACGAAAGTTTCTACACCATCTACTGAGTAGACTTAGAATCAAGGTAAAATAGAATTTGCCCCCGCGCTAAATATTTAGGCATGAAATGAGCAAAATATGTCGTGGTGATTACTCAATACCCTACACAACCTTGCCCAGCGCAATTTTGGACGCCAAAAAGCGCTTAGCGAGCTCAGAAACTTATTTGAACTATTTGAGGCGGGCAAGGCTTAGCACGAGTGCGGCCGGCCAGTTGGCTCGCCCATTTGAGAAAAATGGTCCTTTGTTGCTTTCCTGAGCATTATTTAACAAGAAACACGTAATAAAAAGCATCAAGTAAGATTACTTTCATCGGCTGTACAAAGCATAAAGTGATGGGCGCACTGAATTTGCTGTAATCAATACGCGACGGTACACTTCATCTGCCCAGGAAGCTTGCTGGCGACGGTAAAGCCTGTGCCGGTAAGTTACCGTATACGGTAACTCTCGCGCATGCGCAGTCGACTCCCGCAAACACGGTAAACGGTAACGTAAACACGGTAACGCTATGCTAAAGAGTTTGAGAACGCACGCAGCCGTACGCAAACAGTTAGCGAACGCTATTTCTTTGCGTCGTTCGCACTGCGCATGCGCCGTACGCTAAGCCGCTTGTGGGTTTAGCGGACGGAAGACGAGCGGACGCTATTTCAGCAAAATAGCGTGCGTGCGCGAGGCCGCTGACGTTTTCCACATGGCGGCAAATAGCGCGACAACGAGTATTCTTTCCTCCATGGCGACAACCAGGGTGTCGAACCGGAACCGAACCGAACCGAAAACCGGAACTGAACCGGTATTTTTGCCGGAGCTAAACCCGAACCGTTATTAGGCAGTTTTAGAATAGGGGAAGCCGGCGTTGGGGGCCCCCAAGAAGTTAGGGAAACCCAAACGCAAGGCGCTCGCGCGCGGCGAGTTTTAGAAGAGGGGCGTCCCCAGCAGCCCGCAACGGGCTTGCGTTGCTGGTGTCAGCTCGGTTGATGGGAACTTTAGGCTTAGCATCCTGGTAGATATTTGATCGCCGCTATCTGTGCAACTTCGAATGACAATCCGTAATACAACTTTTCACCACACTGTCATCCCCTTTCTCGAATGTGGAACTTTATTTCAGCTATAACGGCCGTTTGAGCGATCGGT
Organism: Haemaphysalis longicornis; assembly: GCA_013339765.2. Taxonomy (NCBI): domain Eukaryota; kingdom Metazoa; phylum Arthropoda; class Arachnida; order Ixodida; family Ixodidae; genus Haemaphysalis; species Haemaphysalis longicornis. The sequence continues at coordinate 134,479,414 of CM023450.1, read as the reverse complement.
GACCGATCGGTTGAGCGATCGGTTTTTTTTTAATACGTAGCTTTTTTCGATGCTTCCGCGCAGGTAGCGCCATCTCTCGGCCGCTCAGCGCACCGCGCCCCGCGGCGACCGGTCGGACCACCGAACCTCCGCGCCGGTCAGCGTACGCTTAGCATCGCGGCAGATATCTGATCGCCGATTTTAAAATGAGCCCTGATAACAATCCCTGGCACAATTTTTTACCACACTAACACCTATTTTCTCGCATGTGGAACTTTTTTTTAGCGATCAGATTGATTCTGTAGAGCAGCGACACGCGGTTGGTACTGTGGTCTGCGCCGGTTTGAGCCGCTGAGTGTGCCGAGCTGGCAGGCGCGACCGGCGTGTGCGCGGACTGTTTCCGAAGGCAGAAAACGCTTCACGATTGCCTGCTTTATCCATTTCTTGCGAACGACGCGCAGACTCTACAAATTCAGCTCAGCGATCGTCGTAGTTGATCGGGTGAGTCGAGGAACGAGCCGCAGGTTTCGCTTCAGCCATGGTCACGCGCAGTCTCGCTGGCTGCGAGAGCGACGCAAGAACGCAAACTCCAGCTTTGGGGCGCCCGCTATTTCAGCAAATGGCGTGCGCGCTAGACGCAAACCCAATACCTCAAGGACGACTTGGGTTCTGCAGCGCATGCACACTACGACGCCCCAAGACGCTTAGGGGCCCCAGAGCGTTGGGGCCCCCTATTCTAAAACACCCTATTTTTTGAGCACGCTGAACCCGAACCGGAACTGAACCTAAAAAAGAAATAACAGTTACCGGTTCATGCCGAAACGGTTCGACCCTCCGTTGTTGATATTGCACTGTCAATGCAATTCAGGCCTTTTTTTTTCTTTCACGTACCATACACTTCGTACCCGCTCGCGCACTTTCCCCTCTAGACAATTGAACATTATCACGCTTTATGTAACAACAGGGGAAATGAATGAGCACCAATGGTCTGTTGCTGCTGGAAGCGCGAGCGTAGTGCAAGCTGACCAAACGAAATTTCATTCTCGGCAGTTTGCAGGGAATATAAAACGACTTCGCCGTTCCCTAGCTGCGACTTTATTGGAGCAATCAGGCTGCAGGAGTGCTCCACTGCGCAACAGCGAAAGCCCACACCCGATGAGTGCATACTTTTTGCATTTCATAATTTTTTTAAAAGGTCCGACACCTGAAAATGGTTAATACTTGACAGGTGTGACCGCAGGAGCTGCTCAGTGGCTAAGCGGTTTGCTGCTGTCCACAAGGGGCCTCGATCTTCCTTCCCCACGACCGTTTTTCTGAAGTAGATGGAAATCGAGAACGTCCGTGTATCGAGATTTTGATCCACGTAACCACCAGCTGGTGAAAATAAGTCTGCCGACCTGCAACATATATAAGCTGCGCCTCCGAGCAGAGATTTTTTTTTAATGTTTTTACACGGAAAACAACAAAAAAGAAAACGCGAATCACGTTGTTTTAAAATATTACGCAAGAAGTAAGTAAAACCGAATGAGTAAAAAAAAAGCACCAAAACGTGGATATTGCTCTATACTTTTCTTTGCCCTGCCTTTCGCAACCAAACGTGTCATCATTGCGAAGGAAGTGAGTTCCGTGGTCACTTTTTGAGGACAGTACAGTGGACAAGTTCCGGTTTTTACAGTTTACAAATAACAACAGATATGTCAGGGAAAACTGTTAAGGTGCGCACTTAATCCCTTGGCAAGAAACTGCAGCCCTCGACCTTGTCTTGGAAGCAGAAAGAGTAATAACGCAGATGACACGTGCAAAAAGGCAGGCTGGTACCTCACACTGCCCCATTCGTCCAGCGATCATCTTTCTGCTTGCTCTGCAGTTTTGTCTCTTTCAAATCAGCCTTTTTTCGAAGGTGCACTTGTACTGACTCCCCAACTCGCTACATTACTCGTACTGCTTTTCGTTCCGGAGGCGAGTACTGCTGTGGACGAATTAAAGTGCGTCTACCCAAAAAAGTCCCATCTCACTCTCCGCGCGTCAAATTTCCCTTTCATTTTGTAACAGCATAATCTGTTATAAGATTCCGCAATGTAGCACACGGAACGATGGCCGGGGTCAGGCGGTACGATGACATACTGATTGTAATGCACACCTCCGGTATAGCTATCGAGTCAGAGCAATAAGGCAGTGACTGAGCGGTAACTGATGCTTACTTTTAACAAAAGTGTGGCTAACACATTCGATAAGGTGACAGCTAATAAATTATTCAGGGTGACCAAATAATCTAATTCATTGGTAGTATTTATGTGCGTGTTGTAGAATTTTTCTGTTTTGTTACAAATTAAAAAAAAATGTGCGCCATTGGTAATTAAGCGCTGGTAATTGAACGCACCAGTACGCAGGCCTAAATTTAAGGCTTCAAGGTTAGTGTGATGGGCGATTCCATAGCGACGATTGCGATTTCAACAAAAAAGGAAAGGGCAGAAAATATATCCCACCGTCATATCTCTTGGCGGTGGCTTTATGAATAGTCGCCAGGACAACATAAAGTCTGGGCGAGAAAGTAGGTGGTAAATCGTCGCCACTTCATCTGTTTTTCTAATATCTCGTAATTGTTTAAAGTTTGCTTTGCAATTGCGCCACTGCTTTTAGGTAACAGCAGTAGTTTGAATTTTTGTTTGTATTTTGATTTTACTGTCTTTTTAAACTACTAAATGTTTTTTTTTATTTCAGTGATAATTCAACTCATCGAACCGGTTCGCGAACCGGTTCAAGTTCCCGAATCGGTTCGGTACGTGCTTTTCTCGAAACGGAACTGAATCGGATTCGCCTGAACCAGAACCGTAACCGAACCGGTATTTTTTTCGGTTCGACACGGTTCCGCTCTTCTGTGGACAGTAATTTGCTTCCGATGGACCAAGTTCTTTGCTCCTGTATTTTTAAATACGCGGAGGGGTTAGAACTTAGCACGTCGCCCTCGCGCAGCTCTGTATCGTCGTGACATCGCTGAGTGTCCGAACGAAGCTTTGTAGCCAGGCCAGCTACCGAAGCTGTGCGTGTGTGTGTTGTGGACGCGTCTGCGGGTGGACAGTGCTTCCCATGCGCAGGATTATCTTTCTCGAGCGACGTAGGACTAAACCTCGCATCGGGTATGTGCAGTGTGCGTGGCTAAAAGCCTTCTAGGTTTGCGCGTCAGAGTTAGGTGACTTGCTGTTCGTCCCCTTAAACCGTGCGCGAGGTGAGTGCCGAATTTACGACGGGCAGGAGGAGGCAACCGATTGCCTGTCAACCGCGGTTCAGACTTGCAACGCATGTCGTGACCTTGTGTTCGTTCGAAACGCATCTCTGGATTGTTTTTAAGTTGAATAAAATGTATGCGTCAAATACGGGCATGCGGTTCAGGGCGTTCTGTGCGATTACACGAAGGAAGTGCCACGGGGCTTCAACGCTTTCTTTATGGTGCGCACTCAGGTAAGGGAATATTCATGCGTGTTATGGCCGTGTTGCATTCAATACTAACAGGAAAGCGTTTGTTTACACTTGTTTGGATAGTCGTAAAATGCCCAAGCACCGGCACTCTGCTGGCAGATCAGCCAGCGAGTCATTTCGCAAAACATTGGACAGATGGCGCCGTAAGCATTAGCGTTTCGCTACACAAAACTGATGAAACGCTCTACTAAAACTCGTCTCTCGAATTTACGTAGCGTGACGCAACAATTTAGCGTTTACCGTACGCAAAGGCGACAAACTCTATACTAAAATTTCCTATTGCTTCTGTTGGGTACAGCGGAAAGCACCACTTTAGCGCGCCCATAGCGCTAGCGGGCACGCTAACCGTCGCGCAGCGAGGCGCTATCCGTTTGCGATTGCGGCGCGCAAACGTTAACGCCACAGCTAAAACGGTATAGAATAAAACATATTTAGCTGTACTCTCGCAGTGCCTCGTCTCGCGAAGAAGTCTCAGAGTCTCAAATCGCTCTAGATTCTTCAGCTCACTCTCTCTCTCTCTCTCTCTCTCTCTCTCTCTCTCTCTCTCTCTCTCTCTCTCTCTCTCTCTCTCTCTCTCTCTCTCTCAAGGCGTGTCCGCACTCTGAGACGCTTAAAAGTGCTGAAAAGCCTCTGAACGCACTGAAATTTTGGCTGGGACGCGTTCCGTAGCGGCACCTGCATGAGGGAAAAATTCCTCGGGGCACTTAAAGGGGCCATGCAAACACAAGTTTGGTTCATTCGAAAGATTGCCTCTTTAGAATCATACTGACGCCATGACATCACTGTTAACGCACACTTCGCTCGAATAAGCTATATAATTAGGGGAAAAAAAGGAATGACCATGCGACCCACAGGCTCATTTCCCGCAACAGAACCCATGATGTCATATCAGCCAGCTCTGCGATTGGCTGAGGCTGGCAAAAGCGAACGCAAATTAGGGAGGGCTTATAAGCTTGCCGAACGAGCTGCTTGCACTTAAATGTAGTGCATATTCATCGTACAGCAGTAAGAATGGTGGAGTAAACAATGAAAGTTACGAAAATACACGTAAACATAGGAGCATTGATGCGCACTGCTGTTGGTACTGGGCGCACTATGCAGCGCGTGGATAAAAAAAAATTCTCCCACCTCCCCTCGCGGGAACCCCTGTGTAGATGCGACGCATACGGGGTTCCGTTGTTGTTTCCGTTAGGTTGATTCTCCCATCGCGTGAAACGTGCCGTGAACCCCCTGCCGCGGCTATGACCCAACGTGGCGCGGCTATGACGCAACACAATCGACTTCAATCCAATCCAAATCTAATCCAGGCCAATCCAATCGAATCCAATCCAATGCCCCTCGCGAGAGTGTTCGCTATCGGAGAGGAGAGGGGGTGAGCGGCGGAGAGCGCAGCTCGCGCGGCGAGGAGAATGGGGGAGGGGCGGACGACAACGACGCCGACGCTGCATGGACAAGGCGAGTGAATGAGATGCAGTAGCATCTAAAAATATTGCCCGCATACTCGGTTGGCCTTCAGCTTCTGTGGAAGCGGTGGCGCCGCAGCGTGGGTAGTGATTCTGCGACTATACTGCAGTGAGTGCGACGTCGCAGGTGAATATATAGTCGAGACATCGGCACTTACCCTGGTATTCTGAATCCTTCCTCCCTCCACTCGAGCCTCCAGTGGAGGAGGTCCTTGATATCAATTGCGCCATGCATAAAGCATTGCGGAGTCCTCCCCTCAGCCGAGTGAAGGGAGCAAATGGAGGGGAGGAGGGACTCGAAATACGGCACGTAGACTCGTCGACGAGAGAGAGAGAGAGAGCTCGAATAAACTTCTTTATTAGCGAAAAAAAAAAAAAAAAAAGAAATTGTGGAGAGGTCTCCTCATTGCAGGACCCCGTTCGTGGTGCCAGCTGCGGCGGCATGTAGCCAGAAGAAACGCTTTAGCGCTCTCAGCTCGTGAGATTATGCTTGGTACCCTCTGCAACTCTGTGTAGCATAGCACAGGCGTCCGCTTATATGGCGGATTCCTGTCATTTTTTGCAATAGAACCGTCCAATAGCCGACAGTCTATTTGCATACCAAAGATACCAAAAAAGAAAGGTGTCTCCTCGGTCGTTTTTTACGGGCCTCCGTTCTGTGCTGACGATTGCCTTACAGCCGTCGCGGAGCTTGTATACAAAAGGAATAGCGGCATGTGGAACGCACCATGGGGACGCAACAAAGGAACATAACATGCGGAGCTTGGTGCTATATATATAGCGTAGCACCATATATGTGCTATGCATGCAGGGAGTTTCTTTTTCGAAGTGAGTGAAATCCACAAACCGGAACTGTGACAAGAAAAACTCGGCACCGTTCCCCTAGAAAAGAGGTTGCAACGAAATAAATCATGCATATATATAACCTCCGATTAACTTGTACAAAGGTCGTATTTTGTATTAAAAAATGAGCCAAATCCTGTTGTGGCACGGGCCAAAATGTGCCAAATCCATTTGCCCAATGGGAGTGTGCTTTTGGCCTAATTGTTCGGACTGCTTCATGTTGTAAGTTTTTTTTTTTTTCGGAACTACTTTGTATAGATAGGTCTGGATTGCAATTAATTGATCTTCGAAAGATCTGTCCCCAGACGTCGACGACAAAGTAAACAGAAGTAGTGAACGAAATGAAACTGAGAGATGTGAAACAACCATTGCATCCCGTCTCCCCCGTCCCTACGGAGTAAATCCGGTTATTTTTGTTTCTTTTGTTCTCCTTTATTTACCATTTGATAACTTAACTACTTAACTAAATAACCACCGCTTACAATCCCTGGACACCCCCTCCCCCTTTGGGTATACGGACCATTTCATTAATGTGAACATGTAACCACCCTTCTTGTGAAGCGTTTTGAAAATTCATGGCAAGACAATGAAGAGCTTGCTTACTTCGTGAGTGTCTGCGGGCGTGCCCAAGAGAATGATTCCGCGGAACAATTCGAAGAGAGCTACTTAGGCTGCCAAGAAGACACACCTGCTCTTCATACTCTTCATGTATCTAAATGTAGTTTTAGTCAGTAAAGCACTTCTCTGGGGCTAGGTGGTTCATTTCAGACTTAGCTTAGATTAACGCGCTGCTTAGTTAATGCGTTAATGCGTTGCGCTTCTTGGTCGTGTTGTGTTTTTTAAGTCTCCGTCAGTGTATCGTAAGCCTAACAGCGCATTAATCTAACCTAAGCATAGTTTAGTGTTCTTGAAGCCCCCTTGCGTATACGTTTAATGGCTTTTCCGCCAAAACTCCATCGTACCATTCTTGAAAGTCAATTTCAATAAAGTTTTCGTAAGAATGCCGCATCGAATCCAGTGTTTCAATCAATAGGAGCCAAATACGAAGTTATCATCTTAATAATGGTCAACTCCGCCGCGTAATTTTTAATTGCATGTGGCCGTGAACTTCCTGTAGCTGACATGTTGTAGTTAGGTCCGGTAAGAAACTTGCGCGTTTTTCTCAAATTATGTTTAGGTGGGTTTGACTCATCCACACACACACACACGTACACACACGCGCACGCACGCGCGCTCGCGCGCACATAGCACTATACAGTAAACCCCCGTTATAACGAAGTCAGCGGGACGGAGAAAAATTTCGTTAGGGGCGGTATTTCGATATTAGCGACAACGCTTATTTCGATATAAGCGACAACGACAGCGGTATTTCGATATAAGCGACAACGCTGAGCTTTAATTGCAACACAACTGTAAGGAATCAAAACACAATGTATTCGGTGAAGAAAAGCTTTATTCAGGTGCAAAAAAGGCAGCCGGCTTTGGCTGTTTCAAGTTCTTGCCGGGCGCGAGCAACCCCTGCTCCAGTTTAACAAAGCATTGCATGAGGCTGTGGTCGCCGCCAATGAAAGTGGCAGTGGATGGGGCCAATTTACACGGGGCGTCACGGAATTCCGTGTGGGCGTCACGGAACGCTACGCGAGTTTCGCGCTGGAAAGCGCCGCGAATGCCGTGGCTCGAGTCTGAGGTTGGGTTTGTTGCGCTCAAAAAACGATTAACTGCTCATTTTGTGTGCACAGCGAAATCATGAAAACTGACCAGTTTTGCACTCGGGGCTTTTTGCTCGATCTCAGGAAAATTTTTTCCGAGGTGTGCAACAGTGAATGAAGTTTGCAAAACAAGAGTTTTTCGGCGCCCCGCCAATTCTACCGTTCGAGTGTCGGTGTTCGCGCAGCGTCGCGTCCACGCCATTGATAAATGTCTAGGAACAAAATTCAATGACGCTACCACGAATTCGGGCCGTTGTCCAAAGTCTGATGGCGCGAATCGAGCATGACCGGCTCGAGAAATTCGTCGGGGAAACGCCAGCTTGCGTTGACCCGCCTAGTTGGAAGCATGACTCGCCGCTGGGTCGCCGCCGCCACTTCGCTCTGAGTGGGTCAGGCTCTTCGTGCACTTCGAGTAATGCGGCCTGAATTTCAACATGCGTTTGGGTTGGGACCAGAATAAATTTCGAATAAAGCGATATTTAGAGTAAAACGATTTCGTTATAACGAGGGATTACTGTATATGCTCCACATCTTACGTTAACGAACCATGGCATCCAGTGACCACGGCGCCATGTTCCACTCCCATCGTCGTCGTCCCGTCTTCGTCGCCCTGTATAAACAATGTTCGCCCCGAAGTTCACGGCGTTGTCGCAAAAAAAACGGATAATTGGGCAAGGTAGCGGGCGTCTGTATAGGCCTTTTACAGATGAAACTTCCGAAACTTCCGTAATGAGCGCGAAGCGCTCAGACGACGTTCGTCGAGGCAGCCCTCCTTTTCAGGCAAGAAGGTCGCCCACAGATTGTGGCGCCTCTTTCGCGATACGTAAGCTCACCGCAAATCCTTGTTGGTGCCTGTGGCCCCCGCACGTACTTGTCGGCTTTCGCACGGCTTTTGCGGTGCCCGCGTTCAGCGCTCCGCAGAATAGGCGCGCTCCTTTTTATCCGCTCCCGAGATCGGGAGCCAGGAGCCGCAGAGTTATTCGTTCGCGCACAATGCGGTGCCGAACCCCTAATTCCGTTCCGGGATTTGTTTTGCGTCCCTTCTTGTTCCCAATCTCTCCTCCGAACAGCGCGTTTCATCCACACTTTGCCGCGCAGGTTCATTCGTACGAGTCTTCCTCGCTGGCGTCCTTTATTTACTGGCCTCCTTTGCTGGTTTTTCTTTGTTCTGCCTCGGCATTCACTCGAACCTTTGTCGCTCTTTAAGCCATTTTTTTCCCTGTGCGTTTCATTTTGTATGCAGAGACACTGGGTATGGATTGAGGGGGCCTGGATTTTGTTTGGGCTTTAATGCCTTTATCGGTGCTGCGCACCGGTGCTTATTTAATCCGCCGCCAACCGTTCCTTATTTTGCGGCGGACCGAGACAGTTGGGGGGGCGTTTTGAACGGTAGTTGATTTATTTTATTTCACGCTCGCTCTTTGTGTGTGTGTCCCGATGACGTACGTCCTAGAACTATGACAAACCCCTGGTGTTGTAGTCGGTTTAAAATGCTTTTGGATCGCCGTGTAAGTGGAATAGCTTGTCGCCGAGCGTAACTGGCCGCTGGCTTCCCGGAGGAGCATGCAAATGTTTTAACATCAGAGCTGTTTAAGCGTTTAGTTCCGTGGTAGAACGTTACCAGAAAACTCAGCCCAGCCGAGCGCACGTGAGCGTGCGCCTCGTGAGGAGCGCCCGGCATCTTCCAGACTTGAGCCACGTGAGGAGCTCGCAAAAATACAAAAAGTTCTGAACGCACGTTAGCATGCGCCTCGTGAGAAGCGCCCGGCATTGTCCAGGCTTCAGCCACGTGAGGAGCTCGAAAAAATACAAAAAGTTCTGAACGCACGTTAACGTGCGCCTCGTGGGGGACCGCCTGGCGTCGTCCAGGCTTGAGCCACGTGAGGAGCTCGCAAAAATACAAAAAAACCAAGCGCACTTTAGCGTGCGCCTCGTGAGGAGCGGCCGGCATCGGCCAGCTCGGCCTTCGAAAACACTCCGCCCAGCGTACGTGGCATGCTCTTCGACTCGCCAGTTCGCGTGCTTTCGCTCCTGAGGTGGGGAGCGCAGACGCCGAGTTCGCGAAGCCGGTTGCCGCGGATTCTAGCGCGTGCTAGCGCGGTCAACTTTGGGGGAGATGTGAAAGGCTGCGGACAAAACGATCCGGGCCTGCCAGTCACGGAGAACTTTCAGCGACCAATTCGCAAGTCCTTGTGAGCTGCAACAGCCGGGTCTGCGACGAAGGGAGAGGGACCGCCAGCTCTGCTGTTTCTCCGGCCTTAGGGGGCAACTTTCTGTGGCTACGGGGGGAGGAGGAGCTAACTGATTGAATGATTTGATTGATTGGGAGTTTGACGCGACGACGCTACACAGGCGATGAAGCACGCCGCGTAGTAGAGGGCTCCGGATTAATTTTGACTATCTGGGTATCTTTAACGTGCGCCGAAATCTCGAACACACGGGCGTTTTTGCTTTTCGCCTCCATCAAAATAGCGGCCGCCGCGGCTGGGAATCGAACCCGCGTCCTCGTGCTCAGCAGCACAACGCCATTGCCAGATCTAACTGCTCTGTGTTACTGCGCCAAAGTAGTTCCCAATAAACTGCTTTAGGTTTCAGTTTCGGCGTGACAGATATGTATTTGTACAGTTCATTTATTCGCGTGAGCTCCGTAATTGAGTTCACTGTACCACGATCACCTAACATGCAGGAATATTGGCGTCTCTTTCCCCACGCTTCATTTGTTTGTAAACGCAGCCAACGCTTTGACTGGAGAGCTCAGACCGACCGTGGTCTGTTCAGAAGTGAAGTGAATTTTGTCAGCCCTGCAGTTTTGACGGCATGCACTGATTTGTAAGCTCTTCTGGAGTACTAAACTTGGCAGCACCACCGACATGTGTAGCGTGTAGCGCGGGTGCCGTATACCGAAAGAGCAGCTCGCACACACGCTTACACACGCTCGTTTACGCCGGCTAACCGTACAAATTTCAGGTACTACTGAGAGTCTCGGTTGCATCAATCTCACTTGGGCGTACACTTTGCAAACCAGTTGCTTCGTTTCTTTTATCAGCTTTTGCTTCTCGAGCTTCTTAAAACTCCTGTGCGTCGAGTGCAGTGGCGAGCTGCCGAAGGCCATCGAGGACACCTGGTTTTTTTTTTAAGAGGGGTGGGGGTTGGGGGGGGGTTGGTGGGGGGTTTTTTGGGGGGGAGAACCATTGCGACGCCAGTGGCGATAGCCGTAACAAAAAAAAAAAACGAAAATCTAAATAATATTGCTCTCTGTTTCATAAATTCTCGCTGGTAATTTAGTGGCATTATGAATCCAAGGCTGAAACATTAGAATTATATATTTCTGAATTGCTTAGGTTACAGCCAGCTAATTATATTTGTTGAACTACTTCCAGGTGCGCAGCAAAACGGCGTGGTTCGGCTCAGTAGCCTCGACTCAGTAGCCTTGACTCAGTAGCCTTGACTGTGAACAGCCTTGACTGTTCGGCTCAGTAGCCCTGGATGTCGAGTGCTTTAGTTTTAAGTGCGAATGCACTTCTTAAGCGACCCTGAATCACGCGTCCACCGCCGTCCGTCCATCCGCACCACATACCCACTTAGGGCGATTGGCCAAGAAGAGTTTTTAAGTGCGAAAGCGACCCCACCACATACCCACTTAGGGCGATTGGCCAAGAAGAGTTCCTTCGCTACCCATTCGGCATATCTTCGTGATACTAACCACTTCCTACGGGAAATTAACAACATAAAAATCCCTGATGGCGCCTTCCTTGTAACTATAGATGTAACTTCTCTGTACACAAATATACCTCACCGAGATGGGATTGAAGCCCTGGTTGAATCCTATAGCATACATCGGGATCACGAGGCGCCAAGCCCACAAGTCATTGAAACTTTGACCAGGCTAGTGTGGAATTAAATAGCTTTTAATTCCACAATCAGTATTATCTTAAGCGACCCTGAATCACGCGTCCACCGCCGTCCGTCCGTCCGCACCACATGCCCACTTAGGGCGATTGGCCAAGAAGAGTTTTTAAGTGCGAAGGCGACCCCACCACATACCCACTTAGGGCGATTGGCCAAGAAGAGTTCCTTCGCATCACCCGTGCATTCGCACTTCCCCATGCTCCCCTTCGGGGAAATGCGGGTGAATTTTTTGAGGCTAGAGCAGGTTGCTTGCAAACTAAGAGCTTTGTGGGGAAGTATACACAAAAATGGGGTTGCGGAAAAGAATCAAACTATGCGGCACATAGCAACATATTCATTCCCTGAGCATAGGCTATCCCTAGCATTAGGCAATGATAGTAGGCTCCGTTCTTCTCTTTTAAAAATATAATATATTCCTGCATGTATATTTACGTGTACTTGGTGTGTACATGGCGTTCACAGTAAAAAAATGAAATAAGAATACGGGTGACGCAACCGCCGCTGCTGATTCTAGGGCGCTTTTCCTCCTATGGCAAGGATTTGAAGGAATATGGATATATGGGCCCCATCATCGTTCTAACAATCTTTATAACAAATCATCTAACAAACTTTCCTCATCATCAACTCATACCCCTTATCTATGCCATGTGGCAAAATAAACGCTGGAAAAGAAAAGGAAAGTATGAAAGTAAGACGTGCACGTCGGCGCCAGCAATGACGCAGCAGATTTTTAGCCGCAATAATTAGCCGCAATAATATTTCAAGTTGAATGGTAGGGGCAATCAAAGGAAACCTCAACTGGTAGTTGTAGTGGTAATGAAACTTTGGGGCAGGGGTCAGCATCGGCAGCGGAGATTCCCCCCCCCCCCCCCGGGAAAACCACCGGAGGTGGCTCGGGCCCCCGACCATTCCCCCCCCCCCCCCCTCTCCCCCCGGTTGTCGGCGCCTACGCTCGATCAGCCAGATATGTACTGGTGATGATACTCTGGGAGCCGGTGGCTAGTATTGGTGAGAAGACGAGCAGTGTTAATTTAAAAGAGTATAGAGGTAGAGGAAAAGTGGGATATGGGGAGTGAGGGTAATATATGGGGAGAGAGAAGAGAATGGGGAAAAGAGTGCAGCGGGAAGGGGACGAAGGGTAGGACTGGGAAAGTGATGGTGCACTGGAGTGGAAAATTAGAGGGGAAGAAAAATCGGTGAAGGAATTAGAGAAGGAGAAGGGAAGAGGAGGGATAGTGAGATAGAACGGGTGCGTAGAGGAAGCGCGTGAAAAAAGGGGCTGTGTCAAGAAGAGGGAGGAGAACGGTGGAGGACAAGTGTGATTGGGAAAATGGAAAGTGAGGGAAGGAGGAGAGATGTGGTAGAAGAGGGGCAGTAGTGAAGGGTATTGAAGGAGGGAGAGGATATTAGGGTAAGAGAAAGGCGTTGGTGGAGGTAGGGAAGGGAGGAGGAATTAGATAGCAGAGGGTGAAGGAGTGGGGAAAGGAGAGCCCCAAGGGGGGAGAGCATGGGAAAGGCAAAAATCGGAGACTGGAGATTGAGGAGGAGAATGGTAGGAGTGAGGTTTAAGGAAAAGAGGATGAACGAGAGAAGGGGGCAACAAGGAGGGAAAGGGTTGGAGCACGTGGGGTACTGTAGGAGGAGTGGGGAAGAGAAGAGGGGAAGCCGATAGAAGTAGGATTGATTCAGGGATAGTAGCGGCCGGATGGGAGAGGGGCAGATGAGTGAATTGGAGGTAGTAAATGGGAAAGGAAAAGGCGTGAGGGGTAGGATGGGAAGAGAGGAGGGGGTAGCTGTGCGGCTGGAGCAGCGGAAGTTCCATTTTCTTACGACATCATTTGCAGTGAAGCAAGTCGATAGTAGATACACAGCCAATTTTTTTCTTCGTGCCTTCGAAGTTGAGTATTTTGCGGGGCAATTAGAAATGTTCTTCTACTATGGGACCCTCGTCTGCATGTATCTGTTTTTGTGACCATCATTTGTAGGAATTGATAATGTTTCAAAGTTCCAGACGTTTTCAAACCTCTCCCTCCATTTTTGTTTTGCTGGTAATGCACGAACTTGGCGCTACCTCCTTTTGTTTCTTGCATATGTGTTCATTCTGGTTTTTGTAGCATCCCTGTTTCTGCTCCTCTGTGATGAAATTTTCCATTTTTTTTCGGGTGGGGTGGGGGGGGGTGTAGGGGTTGTATACCTAAGCTTTACCTTGGAAATGAGGCGTGAAGAAATATGACCTGGCGATTGTAGTGGGGCCTCTAGTGTCATTTGGTCGTATCAGTGGGAGAGGCCTTCGTCCTGCAGTGTACCTGAGCAGGCTGATGATGATGATGATGATGACGACGACTTGAATGCTGATGTGCACTTCGCACACTGATAACCATGTTTTTAGTGCTGGCCCTATTGCGTCACTGTTGCCCACAAGAAGTTACTCTTGCGTGAAATTTGAAAGCTTTTCAATATTTTCTGCATTTTTGCGGAGGGGGTTGAAAAAAAGTCTTTCCTGGCGTCAATTGAGTTGAGTGGTTAACCAAAAGCTAGTTCTTTCAAATTGAGCAAAGTTGCATGCTGCCTTCCTAAAGCCTTTAGAGGCCAACAAATTTCACCTCGACCAAATTTATTTTTGATGTGTAGTAATTACCACCAAATCAGCTGGGACACGAGTGGTAGCCCCGTGGAACACCTCATTAATAAGCCGGAAGCATTTAAAAAAGCTCCATCGCAGACCACGCTGCGCCTTCCGGCGGATCACGTAAACAGCCATGACGCGCCTGTGACGTTCCGGCCGTCCGGGTCTTCTTCCTCTGGCCAGCCACGCAGTTGGAGAACCGGTTGAGCTCTGCTGCGAACGCTTCACCCATGTGCTGTCCCGTGCGCGCGTAGAGCTTGCGCGCAGGCTTGCTTCCGAGCTGCTGATCGTCTGGCTGCTCCGCTGGACGGCTGCAACGGCACTTCAATGGCCGCGCTCTTCTCGATTTCGGTTTCAAAATCACCGATTTTTGCTGACCGCTTGCGGCGTCCACACGCGTATTTCAGGTGTTGTATTTTGCATTTTGCTTTCTTTTTCAGCAGACTATACGGAAATAGTGTTTTCAAGAGGTCGAAATTTTGAGTGCAGTTGGCCTTCAAGCGTTGTACTTTGTCCCACAACTGTTCAGGAGGAGCGGGCGAGCATCCTGGTCGCACTGAGCCGCAAGGTCCTGCTGGCCGACGACGTGGACCTCGAGTCCGTGGCTGCGCGGACGGAGCACTTCTCCGGTGCTGACCTCCAGGCGCTGCTGTACACTGCACAACTCGAGGTCGTCCACGAGGTCTTTCCCGAGGACGGTATGTGGCGGCAGCTCATGTGATGGGCTTCAATTTGGTTGCACAGATAGAACCAGCCCCGCAAGCAGCCACAATGTTCAGCGGAGCTATTTTTCTTCTCAGTCATCAATCAGTTAATCAATCTGTCTGCGTGTCTCTGCCCCTTTCCCTCTACGTGGGTAGGTCGAGGCTGAGGTGCGACAAACCGTTGGGGAACACAGCTCAGTTTTGGCCGGCCATTTAAGCCGGAGAAATTGGCATTTAGAGCTATGAAAGAACTTTGCCCAATTTTACTATAGTATAGTCCTATTGCCCCACTCCTCAAACCATGAAACCCCTGGCCTGCCGGGGTGTCATTTCATACTCAACTGGCATGCAAGCCTCTCTTTGCCAAGCATTTACCAACCATCCGACTTGTTCTCTGTGATTGGTATGGCGAAGCACCTGGTATAAACGACGCGTACGGTTCTCGTGAAAGTTGTTTTTGTGTGCAGTGTACTATACTCGACTGGGTATGTTAGCAGTCGGTCGAACGCAGCACCGTGTACAGCCGGTAAAAGGCTTGTCTATCACACAGAGTTCGTACTCTCAGCCCTATCCTGCCCCACCGGAGCGAAATTTGAATAAACTACTGCGAATTCTGAAGTCTTAGCCTCGTATTTCCTCAAAGTTTGACGCTATGTTTCGGCAGTTTTCGGATGTAGCTGTAATGAATCGCTGTTATAGACAACGTTTTACCGGCTGTACATGCAAAGACTGAAAAAAAAAAAAAAAAAAAACGCGGGCCTACTTAATACTTCACAGTCATAGAACTGCCGCCAAGCACACTCTCACTAGGGATTGCATGAGAAAATTTTGCACCTTTGATATCCGGCATCGTATTTATTAAAAAAAGTGTTGCATCGCCCGGATAAACTGTAACGCATCCACGCACGGTTGTTGGTCGTGCTGTAAACTGCTTCCTTTTGCTCGGTTGCTCGTGGCTGGGTGCAGAGCGCCAAGGAAATGGCACCAGTCGCCGCCTGGATTGCTCGTGGTCGTCGGACGACGCGCCCCTTCTCGGAGACGCCGAGTTTTTCTGCGCCCCGTCTGCCCAGCAGGGACCTGCCGAACCCAACCCCAATCAGTCACGCCAGCTGCAACTCGAGGTTGGTGCTGTGCTTAATTCATCTCGCTGCTTCACTGCGTACGCGGTCATAACTAGCCGCAGTGTCTGAAAGCTCCATAGTTCCTTTGGGATGTGCCAGGTGCTGACGTCGAGAGTGAAGGGCTCGCAGCTTCTTGCAGACAAGTTGCAGGAGGCAGGGAGAGAGGGGTTACTCCTTGGCCTGTTGTCTGCCCTCCCTCTCAGCACTTTCTCACCGGTTGCTCATGGACACACTAAAAATGGACATGAGGACAGCGGACTGGCTCCATAAAAGCTGTAGTGGTATTAAAAATATTTTGAAGAAAGATTTTGGTATTGTTATTTTGGGCAGGTTTTTTCCGTTGCTCATGGGCGGGGCGTCGTATTTGCAACACAAAACTACCGAGAAGAGCACGTGAAAATGGAGAAGTATGACAAACATGTTAAGGTGCAGCGTAGCGAGCAGCAAAGGTGCGTGACTTTACCGTACGATGGTCTCACTTGGGTCGTTTAAAATGAGGAAGAGGTTTGAACTTGGAAGAGGGAGAATGGAAGATTGAGGGAGCGATGAGGTTCACTCACAGCCGAGTTATTGCTAGACGCTTGCGTGTCCATTATAGTGCCTGGTTCGGACGGTTGCAGTCCGTGCATGCGACGACCACCGAAACGAGGTCGCCCCCTCTTCCCCTCTCCCTCAGGTGGCCGCCCTGTCGGAGAACCTCCTGGGCGAGGGCCCCTGGCGGCGGCAGCAGCGGCGGCGTTCCCGGCGCGACAGCACGGCCATGGCGCCTCAGCATCCCCAGCGACACCTGGAGCAGGCACTGTCCAAGGCGGCGCCGCCTCCGTCTCTGTCGACGAGAGGAAGAAGTTCGACACCATGTGAGCAGCACGGTCTGGGGCCTGTCTCTGTGCTAAGGCATTGGGCGGGGTGATGCAGAGCTTCACCGCAGGTGGGGCATCTGGGTAACAGAGTGCGAGGTCTTTGTATTTATGGGAACCTTAGCAGAATGGAAACCAGGAGGTGGGACTAACAGCAGGGGAAGACGTGATCCGGTGGGGCAATGCGATTAGAAAACTCGGTTGCAGCAGTGGGATTCGAGGAGTAGCGTGAAGTCTATGGACGAAGCCTTCATCTTTCAAATAGTCTGGCTATGATGACGGTGATTAGTTATAATTTCGATATGATTTCACCACGGCCAGTTGGTGACTTAAAGGGACCCAGAAAAGCTTTGTGAAGGTGGCAGTCAAATGCATTCAGGTGGTAGAACCCATAACGGGGGATTTTTTGAGCCAAGTTTGAGCCCCATACGTTGTACGGATAATTTGTAAACAAATTTTGAAGATCGACTTCCTCAGCCGATGAGCGCGACGCCGCCGCGAGCTAACCGCGGCTGACGCAACGGCGGTCGCGGCTGACGCAACGGCGAGGCGCCCCCCTGATTCGGCCGATTGTCGGCCGCCGGCAACGTCACTGCCATCGACTTCCGGCTGCTCTTCCTCCTTCCTGCGCGATCCCGAGGCAAAGGCGGGTCCGCAGCGATTGACGCGTGCCTAGGCGCAGTAATGTAGCTAGCGGAGAACGGAAGTCGAGCGTCGCGATGTCACATGGCTATTCCCAGTGTTTCCAGCTGCTTTGAAAGAAGCAGAGAGGGAGGAGGAATCGATCGGCAAGGGGGGAGAGGTGCACTTAATTGCTTCTCGCGCAGCTAATACTGAATGTAGATCAATAATTCCAACGGCCTTGCATCGCTATATTGGTACTACGCGGCAATACAGGCCTTTTGTAACTTTTACAAAAGGCTTTTCTGGGTTCCTTTAAGCAATGTTTTATGCTGTGTTTGTTGTCGTTTCGAAGACCAAAAGAAAAGGTATACGATGGGACCCTGCTTCAACCAGAGTTCGAGATGTCAGCTTTGTTAACAGCAGTGGAGATAGTACCTAGTTAGGTGGTTATTATATTTGCATGAGCCGGAATAGAAGAGGCTTCCATGAAATAAAATTCTCTCTCCTTTTTCTTTTTTTTTCAATCGAGATGCCATGTCTGGTTCTACACTCTTGCTGCTTCAAATTTTGTGAATAGAAAATTGTATGCGACGATTTTTGCGTTTTTTTTTTTTCTCCGTTCTTGTAGATACTCGCTCTTTCGATCGGGCACCTTCGCTTTCTGAGGTTCGAATGGCGGCTGGGAAGCGTGGTCACTCTGGCCTAATAAAAACTTGGAAGCCTTTCAGCTTGGGTGATTTCTCATCTCTCAGCCAATGGTGAGTGTTTGTATGTGACTGTTCTTGTATATTTTGCATTGACTCATTTGCGAGATTTGAGACGTAAGCTTTTCCAATGTTGCCTCAGTACAATGAAAAAAATTGAGCCTAAACTCTTGTAGGGGTGCCAGATTAGACTAAACCGTTGTGCTTTTGTTAGTTTATTTGCAAATGTGAAAAAATTTTGAAATTCTGATTTCGCTACTTTTGTATTAAGTTTAGTTTTTGTTGGATTTTCGTTTTTGTTCTATCCTTATTCTCGTTTCTAAACTTTTTATTTGTCAGTTTTCTAGTGTTTGACGGGGCTGGATTAGATAGTACTTTTGTGATTTTGGATTCATTTTGAAATTTTCTTGAATTTTAAAATTCCAATTTTGTTAGTTTTTTTTTCTTAAATTGTTCCTGAGTTTTTTATTCAGATTTTTCAGTTTAAACATTTTATTTCTCATTAGTTTGTATATTTTTATTTATTATGTGCATGCACGTGTGTGTGTGCGTGCGTGCATGCAAGAGATAGAGGGAGTGAGAGTGTGTGTGTGTGTGTGTGTTGTTGTGTGTAGAGGGAGGGAGGGAGGGGTGCACTTCTTACGGTTTAACCCTTTGAGGGTCGAATTTTTTCGTCAAATGGTCGCTTTGGCCCAGGGTCGATTTTTTTATTGCTGATTTAAATTCTACGGACGAATCTATATCGAGAAAAAATAATCAAAAATTTTTTTGGGTGACCTGTAAAGTGACAAAAAAATCATTTGTGTTGTTACATACATGTGGTTTATTATGGCGTTACACAAGAAAAATTCTAAATAAAAAAATTGCGCCCACCTCCCCGCGAGGGGAACCCTGTGTAGATGCGACGCATCGTGGGGTTCACTTGGTGTTTCCGTTTGATTGATTCTGAAATCGCGTCAAACGTGTCGGGAACGCGTATGATTATTATGTTTTATGATTATTATTATGCTTTATTGGCCAATCTTGGTCAATCTCTCTAAGTGGTATGCTTAGGGCTTCGCTGTCGCAACGACCTTTACTCCATCATTGTTGCTGTAGTGGGAGCTTTCTTTTCTTTTATTGCAAGCGTTAATCATTGCCCCATCATGCGTTGTATCAGTAGCTTCTTGACGTAGTTTGAATGAGTCAAGGATATAAGGCGTGTTCGTAGCATTTGATTTCTGTCTCGGTTTTGTGGCGCAGTGGGAAGAGCACCATGTACCTCGCATTCCGCCCACAGGGCCGTGGAATCGAAACCGGGCGCCGCTAACTATTATTTTTTTTTATAGTGTAGGGGGAGGGATGTGGACGGACAGCTCCGTATGGAGGGACAAGGCGAGTGAATTAGATGCAGTCGCATCTAAAACGACAGAGCAACAAGCCGGCAAACCTTTTGAGTGAATCAAAATCAGATTAGACATCAGTTTCGCCGGGCGCAAAAAGCGTCAAGCGCCCGGAGGACGATAACGAACCCAGCCGCTGCGCGCGCGGCCGGATGCAGTGAGCAATAGACGGTGCACCGCTCATAAAATAATCAAAAAAAAAACGAGAAAAGAGCCTCATCAGTTTCGCAGGCGACCTTGTCTGTGGCAGGCGCAAGAAGTGAGAGGCGCCCGGGTACTCGGTTGGGCGATACCCAGCGCGCCCCCTCGTTAGCAGATGCGCAAGCGATAGCCGGCACGCCGCTGAAGTAGAATCATAAAAAAATAAAAAGAAGAGCCATGGGCGCAAGAAAAAAATTTGAAGTATATTTCCGAAGTGTGGCAGCACATTCCAAGCATGAGACGTTGGCGAAAAAGGCGCGCTTTTTAAAGATACAAGCGATGCCGTACATGTACGTCATTGACCATTTTGAAAGTGTTTTGCCTGATGCCGTACATGTACGGCCGTGACCCTCAAAGGGATTAAAGCAGAACTCTGACGCGCACACGTTAGAGAAGAGGTGGACCACCAAAACCTGCATGTAGTAGCTAATAAGTGCAAGCAATTAAGAATGTTTCTTGTGCTTTGTATAGCAACTGGCTCCCCTGAAAAGATGGTGGAATGGCGATCAGCAGCTACGCTGTATTTCAGGGCCTATGTGGAAAGAGGTTTAAAATTATATCTGAAAACTTTTGTTTTTTAGAATGAATCATCTTTTGTTAGTGGCGTGCGCCTTTCGCTTTAGCTTATTTCCCTTTGGGGCCAAAGCAACCACAGTCCTAGCAATGCTCATTACTTGCAAATGTGATTACTCTCCCCACCCCTCCACCTTAGGTTGATCACTTGACACAACCTCTGTTTCCCTGACGTTACCTTTCATATATAATACTAGCAGTGCATTCACCAAGACTTTCACCGGCAGCGTCACAAGCCAGTCGTCTTGGGTCACTAAATGTGTGAATTCTCGCTTGATCGTTACAATGTCAAGCAACTTTGTGCCTCTTGGGCATAGTCGCAAGATTAGCACTGTGTGAAATAAAGTTCGGGAGGGTAAGTGCCGTGGGGATTCATGGACTACTTGGATTTCTGGAGGGAACCAGTAAATTGTTTGCAAGCAAAACTCCTTGCTAATGCTTGTGTGGCACTCCTCTGAAACATGAACAGCCAAGCTCTCCTTGAAGTGGCCAATATCCGTCTAAGAATCCTAGTGGCGTGTTTTTCTCTGCTGAAGCACTTGTCCAGTGAGTGGTTTAAACTTCAGCAACTTCTTACAGTGAAAAGATCACAGTATGCTCTGCCGCAGAGCAGCGTACACCCCAAATCTGGCCTAAAATGCTGGCCTAGGGGCCCTAAAATGCTTCAATTGTCAAGTATCTGGCTTTGTGCACATTTACAATTCGTTAAGCGAAGCTTCTGGTGGCTCGGATCCTGGATTTGATTGGCACCCCGCATGCTTGGGAGTATGCAAGTGTGGGCAAGCCAGCTTACAGAGACCAAGCTTATCGTCAAAGCAAGTGCATATTTTAGGCAAAATGCAAGTACATTCGTCGGAAGCCATGTGTCTCTGTGAATGTATGATGGTAGAGCGTGACGCAGTGTGCGCCTGATAGGGAGACCAAGCACGCTTGCGTTGAAAAGACTATCACAGTTGTGTGACTATTACAACCGCAGGTCACCGCCAAAGTCGCATGCTGTTCAGAACATGACTTGAACGTCAAGTATGTTACAGTCTCATCACCTGGACGTGCATTCATAGTGGATTAGTTATCTTATAAGCACCATTATTCAAGATCAGTGCAGTCAAAATAAAAGTTCTTGTGGGTGTGTATGCGTCTTTTTTAGGGGTGACCATCCAGCAATGCCGAAGAGAAATTAAATTTTCTTGCACCTTTCACCTAAAATTCTTTGTCACGTCTGCACCGTGTGCTAAAAATCTTCACTGGCATCCACTTTCGCATGGACCAAATGGCCAATCGAATTTTTTTCTCTTAGCACGCCTATTTGTTTTCAGAAGGCTTTGTAAAAATGGGATTGTAAGCGGTCAATTTTTTTTAGGTAGATCAACAAATACTTTTGGCCAGCTGATAATTGTTCGGGAATTGAAATTTATATACCAAATTGGGAAATCACAAAATCGGGCTCGGACAGTTGGTTAAATCTGCTTTGAGCACAGCTAAGTGTACATCAATAATTCATGATAACAGTAGCGGTCATAAGAGAGAGCCCTGTGGGATGCCGGTGTTAGTAGTTACTCAGCATATTCTGAAAACAGTGCAGTGACAAGTCAAGGGAAGTGACCTAAGTCACCCACTTGTCCTGCATCCGTGCTGTTCTGGTAATAGCAGTGGCAGAGGAACGAGCCCTGCTGAACTCCAGTGTTGGTAGTTATTCAGCATATTCTGAAGACAGTGCAGAGACAGGCCAGTGATATAACTGGGTTCACTCACTCGTCCTGTTTCTCTGGCAACAAACAAGCACCGCGACTCGCCCTTTAAATGCTTTCTATTTAGCACAACAACCGGACATGGTACGGAGGGACACCGCTCAAATGCGTCCCTCATTTCTCTGCCCTTTAGGGTGCCACCTTTCCCCGAAAAAAAAAAAAACCGGCCCTCGGGAGGAGGGGGCGTGGTGTATAGAATGTTTATTGTGTGAAAAATGACGCCATGTTTTAGACATGCAGTTGCCATTTATTGTAGCGTTTTCTTAGAGGGAAAGCAACGTAACGTTTTGTACTGAAAGCGATTGAGAGGCTTGGTTATTGCTCTGTGTGTGCTTCGCTGAAAAGTAACCGCAATTGCTGACCGCGGCGGCCGCATTCGTTGTTTTGTTCCTCCCTTAGACCCCCTCAATCTCAGGCAACGCGCTCCTCCCGCGTATGTTTCTTAGCTTCGCGTGTCTTTGCGCAGCTATGTCGACACATATTTATCGCCTTAGTTGTTCAATGGACGCTTATAAACGCCCAAACGAACATAATCACACGGCACGAAGGCAAAAAAAAAAACCGGCCAATGACGGCCGGTTTTAAGTATTGACTGGCAACCGGCCCGCTGTTTTAAAAAACCGGTCGGGCCGGACCAAAACCGGGCAGGTGGCAACCCTACTGCCCTTGGCTGTTGGCACTAGGGTCCTTGTTTGACATTGTGAACCACACTGCTACTCCTGCTCCTCCGGCGTATGGTCTCACTCCGGGGATCAGCAAGCAACCACAAGGAAAAGCCGCCGTTTACGCCTAGCAGCGATGACGTAAACAGTAAGCGCTAACAAATAAAGTATGACGAATACGGGTGGAGGTGAAGAAAAAAAAAAAAATAATAAAGCGCCCGCTCTTGTTTGACAGCGAACGCTTGTTTAAGGCTGATAGTGTAGCCCTGATTGGCGCGGCGGCGGTACCTTCCCCAAGACGATCAAGGGAGAGGCGTAGGGGGACGGGAAAAAGGGAGCGTAAACAGAGCGTTAAGCACCCTTCCGCGACGCGATGCCGGCGGGCATCGGCGCGGCCCGAGCGCAGCCCCGGGTTTGTCAATCGTCGCGCGGGAAGAAAAGGGAGCGCTGCCTCAGAAGTGTTTTGGTCAGCCGAGCGTGTGATGATCCGATTTCGCGAGGTCACTGAGAGGGCGGCCCGCGGAAGGTGGTTCGCGGTGGAGCGCGTTGAGTGGTAGCGCCGCGCGTACCGTAATGAGCGGATATATGCCGCCCCCCTTGTACTTTCGCTTACCGCACCGCCGTCCTTGTCAGCCCGGTCTTTACCCGAGGCTCTTTGTGGTTGTTGGGAAGCAGAGAACGAATGCCAAAAGGAACAAAAACGAGAATAGGGGGAAAATCAATACAGTTTCCTTAGATTGAGCACGACTGAGTAGAGAGGAGGTCTTCACGCTGTGTCAGTCTGTGAGAAACAGGACTGCCGAAATGCGCGCTCTTCATTGGCCGAGATCGAATGATTTCACGAATGTAAGTGCGAAGTTGACCAATCACGACGAGGGGATATGAGCAGTTAGGTAAGGGGGAAGCGATTGAGCGTTGAGGGCTGCGTACTCAAGAGCGCCTTTCGCTCGAGGGTCCTGCGTCTCTTTCTTTCGCCCGTGAAGGCCGTGTTTGTGCGTGCGGGCGCGTAGTCTGCAGCTCACTTCTTTGGCGGTGTTAGTGTTGCGTAGCTAGGGGCCCGTAAATGCCGCTCCCGGAGGCCCCGCGAACAGCAGCAACGAAGGGTACAGTAAGAGTGGTGCTCCGGCCTTTATGCTTTTGTCGCTCTTCAGGGAGGAGCACTCGACCCGGCGGTGAGGAATAATCAGTGTTCGCCGATTATTTATTTGTCTGTTTATTTTGTACGCTCCCCCTCTATAAGCGCGATTTACGGTACGTAGTGTTGTTTGCTTTGTGCCGCCCTTGTAAGCCTTGCGCGGGTGGTCGTCGGGTAAGAGGGATAGGGACAGGTTGCCGTTCTGTCAGCGTTGTGGGTCCTTCCCTTTTTTCCCCCCTCTTCGTTACGTCTTTCCCTCCCGGTGGCCGTTGCTTATCGTTGTGGGCTTTTCTTTCCCTACCGTCGTGTCAGCCCAAGGCGGTCGCTCAAAATTAAGTTTCGCTTTCGCTCGGGGCTGCTAGCGAAAGAGTTTGCGCTTTCGCTTGCGTGACCCCCGTTTCGATTTGTTCGTCCTCATCTTGTTCGTCGCCGCGATTTCTTTTCTCGATGGCGCGCCGCCTCTTTACCGCGTTGCACTCCGCTCCGTTTGTGCCCGAAATGACTTTTGTCGCTCTTTTCTCCGCGACAACGCGTTCGGGTCGCCCTAAGAGCGCGATCGCGCGTTTGACTGCCTGATGAGTGGGAATTACGCACGCATCGGTGGCTTTAAGGGCCCCGGAAAGAGAAGACACGCGCTCGGCAATGCGTGCCTTTTTTTTTTTTTGAAGGGGGGGGGGGGGGGGCAAGATCACGTGATCGAATTCGACCAATCACGTTCGAGCACGTTCGCGCTGTGGTCGTCCGTAGAGCAAATCAGCTTCTCCGGCTCTGAATGACTGCTTCGCTTTGCTTTTCTTTTTCGAGATTTAAACCCCTTGAACTTGTTGTATCCTTTCTGCGGGTATTCTGATCTTGCAACTTTGTAGCGGCAGGTTGAAGGGAACTTATTTCACCATTGGTGAGATTTGATTAAATCCTCGCCTTAAATTCCTGCCGAAGAATTTAGAAAATAGGGCGCCTTTGAGTTAAGCCCGATGGTAGCACAGTAATTGATCGCAGTCAGTTGAATGCTGGTGTGCAGTTAACACACTGGTTAACGCTGGTTCATATGACGCCACACGTTAGTGTAGCGCCAAATTCGCAAGTTCTTCAGTACCTCGATTTCTCGCTGAAAAAACGTCTTTCGTGTCTGGAATCGGAGCTGCGTTTGTCACTGAAGGATAGTTCTTTCAAACTGAACAAAGTTGCAGTTTGTCTTCAGCGTGGAACGCGATAGCGTCATCGTTAACTATTAGGGAGACTCTGTGGTGCGCCCGGCACAGAATACAGCAGCGGCCCCATCACACGTGGGTCAAGAGCGAGCGCTCGCTACACACTAGCGCTGTTGCGTACGTTTAGTTCTTAGGATGCGAGTCGCGGTGGCGTTACATCCTCGTAGAGGAAGTGTTTTAGAGCGGAGATGCTGCATTCACCAGCCATATTTTCTCTAGCAGCAGCGGTTCTGTACGCTGTGTCGCACGAAAACCATAGAGAGTTACAGCAGAGTGAAGGGGAGGTTCCCGTTTGAACCCATTCCCATTTCACCCTTCGCGCTTGTTCCGTCCCGTTTCAACCCGGCGCAAAACGACCTTCCCGTTTCGCCCTTTCCCACTTGGCCCGTTCCCGTTTGAACCCGTTCCCATTTCAACCTTCCCGTTTGTTCCTTCCCATTTCAACCCGGGCGAGAGAACCTTCCCGTTTCGTATTTTCCTATTTAGCCCGTCCCCGGAATAACGTAACCCAGTTTATGAAACGTTATAAAAAACATTTTCATATTGTTTTTCATTTATTTCCGTTTGTTCACAGCCGCTGCGATAGCATGCTCAGTACATCCAGAGTCCTTGACCGCTTTTCAAACCTGGGCTTCACTTTTTGAATCTAGAGACGACGACATTTGGTTACAATTCGTCATACCAATTAACAAATCTTTTAAATTAACAAAGCCTAACAAATTCACAATTAACAAATTAAGGAACAAATCTTTTAAGTTAACAAACAAATCTTTTAAATTAACAAACCAAAAAAATGATAAAATCAAAAAGCCCAGAAAAGCGCCGCGGAAGCACAAATAAAAAATCGCAAAAACGCCCTCACTTTGAAAAAAAATCGTATTTGGCGGACTAACACATTTCATCGTTATAATAGCGCAAGTGTACATCAATGTCGAAAAGAAACAGATGAAAACTATAAAAGATAAAAAGATGTATAAAAATAAAGTAACCCTATGTATCTGGATACATATGCCACATCTGGCTATAAAAAATCGCAGTCATGAGAAGCGGCGAAAATTATAAACTTAGCTTTGCGTTTTATTGATTCTGTTTATTCCCGTCACTCTAGCGTACTCAATTTGCATAATAGGGCAAAGCTTCAAAAACTTAAGCAGCGCAGGGACGTCTCTAGCCTAAATTTTCTTTACTACAAAAACTTAAAATTGTCGCGGGAATACTACCTCCAAGGGCCTTTCAGACGTTCACCGAGAAGACATCATAGTAAGACTATTAGGCAGCCAATCAGCTGAATTACTATTCGAAAGTTTTCTTTGTTTCCTCGTGCAATTTCTTACTGGAATAAGTTAACTGAACGAACAGTGAACATGGTATTGGTAGAAGAATTTTCCCCACGTATTGTAATATGTGCTCTGGTTGAATCGTCGTATTTTAAAATTGGAATACATTAAGAATGCATATCCGTGTTCGGACCCGTTTGCGTCTATTACATATTTATGTCTCTTACTTATTTGTGTGGGGCGTTTTTAAACTACGCCAAGCAATACTGATGTGTTTTTATGTTCACTCCTGCATGAGCCCGACCAGGCCGTAAGGTATCGGTAAATAAATAAAAATATAATTCTCAGATTTCTGCTCATGTTTTTGCCTTTTTTTAAGTCTCTCCTACGGACATCTTTGATCTATAGATCTCTCGAACCCGAAGACAAAGCTACGCTCCAAACAATGAGCATAAGAGTGGCTGATAAATAAATTTCAGCCGCACGTACGAACACCAACTGAAGAAAAATCCAATGCGTGCATTCCTCAAGATATTGGGTATCTTTATAGTACACTTTGCCCCTACAAATTTTGTGTCAAGAGGGCAGTATCGGCCTAAGGCATTCGGAAACTTTAATCGGCCGGAAATATCGGTCGATTCCGGAAAATTTGGTGCATACAAGTTTTAAGTGCATGACCCGTTGCTTGTAAGCACATTTTGGGGAACAGTTTCGAATACGGTAATGCATATTTTCAGAAATTCAAATGGAACGGTGCGGGTTGCAAATGAGAAGGGCGCTTTGGGAGCAGGTTGTAACGGGAAGGGCGTTTTGGGAACGGGCTGAAACAGGAAGCGCCCAAACGGGAAGGTCGTTTCGGGAACGGGCGCAAACGGGACGGGTCAAGCGGGAAGGGCGTTTCGGGAACGGGTTCAAACGGGAAGGGGTCAAACGGGAGTGGGTTCTTTCGGGCTACACCCGAATGAAGAACCGGTCCTGGTACGGCACCCGGTACACCTGCGCATGCGCACAACCAGTTTTTCCGCGTCTGCGCATGCGCAGGAGCGTCGGTCGCCTTCCGGGTACCGTGCCGGGACCGGTTCTTCGCTCTGCTGTAACTCTCTAATGATTCATCACCGCGAGCACGGAGCGTGGGTAGACGGAGCTCATTGTACAGGCGCAGCGCGGACTGAAATCACGTATTATTTCTTTTAAAGCAAAGCTTTTTACCCCTACCAGCCAACGGTTTCTTTCGCGGCGGGCGGGACTATGAACTCCTAACGCGGAGGGGGGGAAGGGGGGGGGGTTCGGAAGGTTTCAGTCACGGAGCACACTAGATGGCGCGGCGAATTTACCCAGCGTTCCCCGCGCGGAAGTGCCTGCTCGCCGGCGGGACAATCGGCGGTACGGCTTTGTCGTCTGCTTTAGCGACGGTTGTTTTGGGCCTGTTTTGGCGGAGCTTCGCGTCCATTGCGCGCTTCCTTCGCACGGCTTGATTAACTTGTTCGACAGCACCTCCTGGGTAACCCGGACCTGACGGAATTAAGCGGTAGTACGGCAAGGATACGTTAAGGATTGGTTTGCAGGGCGGGAAAACGAAATGTAGAGACCACATACGGACATCTGGCCGCTATGGAAACGCTACTTTTTGCGCACTGCTTGCCACGAATGGGCGTTTTCTATATTGGTGAATACCATTTCGGTTGTGTTTTTGATTCAGTGGCTGAGGTGGGGGAGGGTGATTTTTGGCGCGAATCCCAGGTAACGGCTGGCAGACCCTCTGGTTTCACTCTTTGTAGAGCCACGTGTGTGAATTAAAGTGACGCCGCATGGCCAATTGTTGTGGTGTCGTTTACAGCTTTGCTTTCCAACCACCTTCACAGCGTGGTTTAGAGCGAATTTTTTTTGCCCCGCCGTTCTATCATTGTCGGCAAGTCTACCGCACGCCTGAAATGTTCGAGATATTTGATAAGACACTGCATACCCGGTTCGCTGGCAGATGACGCGGTTCGCAGCCAATGGGGAAGTCTGGCCAGCTGACACCGGCGTTCGTTCGCAGACAGTCGGCTTTTACGCTCAACGGGCCATTTAATTCTTTCGCGTTAAGAATTCGATGGCCGGGGAGGGGCCTCAACTACGCTGGGTGAATAGGAAGGGCTTTAAATGGTTTGGATAAGGAACTCGCCCCGCAGTGGACGACTTCAACGAGCTGATGATGTTGATTATGAGAATTTTCGCGAAGGGTGGAATAGATATCTCATCTGTCAGTGGTAAAACGATTTCAGCGGCGCGAGAGATAGTCGTTTATTTCGTCAACGCCAATCATGTCTACTCCTGTTGGCCGTTAAGAGTTGTAATGCTTGCGTCGTGAGGGTCACGGCGCGGGCAATATGAAGACTACCAGGTGTTAGATTCACTGAATTGTGAATATAACATCTGGTATAGTGAATGTCCCAAGTGTAGTCAGTATCCGCTGAAGCTCGCGCCGTATTCTATGTAGTGTCTCGAACAGTGTTACCGTCGGCAAACTTACTTTGTGGTAACCTAACCTTATTGTGTCCACTATTTTTTTCCCCGCAATAGTTTGTCTGCTTGCTTGAATAAAAAAAAAACGAAGAAGTTAGGTATGAAACGAAGGCGCTAGAGAACGGGAAAAGAAAGGAACGAGAGGATCGGGAAGGAAGAAGAGGAAGAAGACTGGCCGCAAACGTCGTTTCGCGAACAGTTCCGCATTCAAGCGGACACAAAAACGCAGCGGTTGGAAGGGTGGTTACTTCCGGTCGCGCGAATCGGCGGTCGCTCTGGGGCGCGCACGTACGAGCGTGGAACGAGGGGAAAACAATAAAATGCAAAAGAAGGCGATGAGAACGCGCAAATTGACGGGCCAGGACCAATGACTGTGGGGTATATACGTTCACATACATGTATGCCTCTGGCGCGCGTTTTGCACGAACGCGAGAAAACTAAAATGAACAGCAGGGGCAGCGGAGGTGTGCCCTGTGGTACGCCCTGTGCGCAAACAAAGTTTGCATAGTCGGGGATTGGAAACGAATTAAAGAAGGAAAAGAGGGTTGTGCTCATTCTTCTTTTTTTTCCCCCCTACTCTTTGTGCCTGTACACTGCGTCGTCGGCGTCGTTGGCTGACTGCTCTCGGTTTCACGCGCCAGTAAGCATGTTTGCGAGTTGGAGGGGCCCCCCAGGCCACGACCGACGTTAACGCTTTATTGAGGCCTTCGCGTGAACAACTTTGTGAGTTCCGTGCTCGTGGGAAACTTTGTCGTCGTCGTAATTCCGGCCCCTCTTTCCAACCACCTCAGTCATCTCGTCATGTTTTGTTCATCCTCTAGTCGCAGCCCTTCCTCCCTCCTCTTCGCTCTGGTATTGTTATTTGTATGCAAAGCTTTACTACGTTCGTCCCCTTTTTTCCTGTATACACCTTTGTGTTTTCCGCGGCTTGACTTCCATGAGCCCTGTAGCGTTTGTGGGAATGTCCTCATTCTTTGCGTGCAACAAATGGTCGCCGTTGCTCGTACACGATTTGACGGCGCGATAAGTCGTCTCTGTCTCTTTAAACATTCAACGACCTGTTTCGAATTGAAATTAAGCCTTCGCAAGGGGATTTTTACCTCGGCTGTCGCAACCGCTACAGACTTATCACTTATTCGTTGATTTGAATGCCCATTCACCCGCCTCATTTCGAACAGTGCGATTGCGCAATGCTTGAAACGTCGTAGAAGTATTTGTGAGACTGGGACGGGGGGGGGGGGGGGATAGTGGGAAAGGGAGGCAGTAGCAAAGCGTGTGATGAGGATAGTTTTCCGGCATAGTTGCAGATAAATTTCGTACGAAATAGGTTCGGGTATGGCGGGATGCCAGACTGCAAACACTGCGCAGCAGCGAAGGTATTGTGCGCAGAAGAGCGATCTGAGAGGAATTACAGTAGACTCCCTCCCGTTAAGACGAACTCGGAGGGACCGTAAAAATTTGTTCGTATTATCAGAAATTCGTCTTAAGCGGAGGTTTTTTTGCATTGTGGACGTCACAAGAGAGGAAAAATGTTGTTCGTCTTAACCATAGTGTTCGTCTTAACCGAGTTCGTCTTAACGGGTCTCCACTGTATTTGAAATGAGAGCGGGATTGGGTATGAAAGGTCTTATAATTTGCCAGATAGGAGCAAATAATTGTTTTGGAAGAGCCTTCTGAAGGCTGGTTGCGTGTCCAAGCTGGGAAAGTTGATGTCCAGCGAAGCTGTTGTAAACCACTACACATGCTGATTGAGGAGGGGAGGGGTGGGCATGAAATGTTCGTCGTCTCGGCGGGCGTGTCGCTTTCGCTGGCTTATCTGGCGAAAAATGCTGGGTCCGGCCTAGCCTGACGCATGCGCTCGGCGTCTTAGGTGGGAGGTGCTGGGTCCCGCCTGGGTTTATTGTTTACGACACGAAATTTTCCGACCAACGGGAGGCTAACAGCTTCGCTGTAAAACGTCACAGAGGCCTGTGAGAGTCGACCACTAATGCGTGCGCATTCTTTTCAGCAGCTCCGCAGTCCATAGGGCCCCTTCAAAGCCGGCTTGACTGCCGCACACGAATGCGTTGCTGGGAAGTCAAGTTACCAGGGACGTTGTAAGCAGTCTTATGCCAAATTATGAAGGCCCCATGCATCCCTACAGGGAGCTGTGCACGAGTGCGCAAATGCATTGTTGCAATCACATCGTTCTCCGCGTGTTCTTTTTTAGTGTGATTCTGAAGGTACCAGAGAGAGAGAGAGAAGAGAGAGAGAGAGAGAGAGAGAGAGAGAGAGAGAGAGAGGAGAGAGAGAGATACTTTTAATGAAATCTGACGAGGTGAGTCCCACTAATGGTTGGGCTTGGTACTCCAGATGTAGGTGAATACAGTGAGATGAAAGAGCGAAAAAAAAGAGAAATATAAAAAAAAAAAACACAAAAGGGGGAAAGCAAGAGTGAAACATTATACGCCAATTTTAAAAATCGCTTCGCAGAACATTATCTAACTGTCCATGATGGGGAGATGAACGCATAAATAAACCAATCATCTACGTTCGCACTCTACAACGATTGCATGTGCTAAATCTACCAAGGCATTTATTGCGCAGACATGTATGACGCGACGGGACGGCAACGCGCTACTTTTAGACTTGCAAAATAACATGGAAATCAGCTAGGGTGCTCCGCCTCGGGCCCTATAGTTACATTACCTGCTCATCCGACACGCGAGCATTCCTGCTTTGCTGTGGGTGCAGCGTTGACAGTAGCGGGATCATTTCGCGCCACGATTCGGTTGCTTGGCTGTATACTGTATCGTGTATCGGATAGGCGAACTGGGCTTTTCACGATCATTTTATAGCGATCCAGTGGATCCTGTTTTGATGCCCTTCGCGATCACAGGTGATTGATCTTATTTACACAGAGGAGACATTTGCGCCTATTTGAAACTGCGCGGAGCGGGCCTCTTGCGTCGCAGAGGTCATCCACGCGCCTGGCTCATTTTCGAAAGGATTTAACGGCTGTGCAGGGATTCAACTTCAAAGCGGAGTCTGATCATTTCTGCAAAGGCAGCGATAATGCGACCTGCGCGTCCGTAGCCGTCACTTCCCCGTCCATCGCGTGATCCCGTGGAGTAGTAGCACAGACTCGACCGCAAGGTCACGTGCTCGAAAGTTGTTGGGCAGGGGGCTGATTCACGACTCTGACAACAGACTTGTGCGGGCTTAACGGAAGCGAGTTACAACAACAAGTGACGTAAGTAGCGGTGTCCCTGACGGGGAGTGGCTTCAATTCCAAATAGGATGTCGCATTCTTATACACTGACATCATGTCACTGCGTGGGGACTGAACGTCCGTTTTTCAGTGCAGTCACCGCTGAGCGGTTGAACGAAGAACGAACCTTCGCCGCTGATGAAGTTTGCGTCATTTAATAACGCGCCGCTGCTGTTAGCCGCCACACAAAAACACGTTCGGTTAGTACCAGATTACTCCCTCATTTATAAACTGCGCCTTGGAGTTTTACGCGAGCGCAGTTTCGTTCACCGCTCCGACCGACGCGCTGGCGTGAAGCAGCGATCGTTCGCGGCACTCTCATCGTTGCCGTTGTCACCCCTGCGGCGTCAAGGCGTGACGTCGATAAGACACATCCCGGTGCTGGCCGCATTGCTCTTATCTATACCTCACGCCTTCGATGTGAGGACACGCGCGGGGGTACAGCGTGTGCGGTTCGGCGGTGCGTTCCGAGTTGGTCAGAGAGACAGATGAGATATCGCGCCCCTAGTATGCCTAGCGCACTGACTTCTTTAGAAACGACGCTACCTCCGTTCTACTCATGTCGAGGCGAAGCAGCGTTCCGTTCTGGCGTCGCCGCATTGAATCGCGACAATGGTTAGGGCCGACCGACGCCCGCACGCGGTTTCGAGATAACGGTGATACCTTCCGCCCGGCTACCCACACTCCTTTTTTTTTTTTTTAACGATACACGTACGTTTTCAATTCCCGCGCCTTTTAATCGTCCCCATTCTCCTGTACGCGGTGAGCTGTCCGTCAGGCATGCGTCTATACGACAGCGGAGGCGTCTCTGACCCCCCTCCTCCTGTCCGGAGCTAGCGCGCGGGCTTTATCGGTGACGTCATCTAGCGTTCGAGGACTTTGAGCGGCGGCGCGTTGTGCGGTGCAGACCGCTTTACGGGGTCCTTCCGGGCGTGTTCGCTCGGCCGAGCCCGTACTTTTTTTTTTTCTTCTTGTTTCACACCGTCTGCCGCGCTATAGTTCGCCTATTTTCGGTTTCGAGCTCGAGAGAATGAAAGCCGCGTTGGGGGAGGGAAGGGGGGAGGGAGCATTTTTGGCTTTTGAGGCCATTTGGGCCGCTTTGCCTCGGAAAACGCGCTTTTTCCCCGGGTAGGCGGGTAAAACGGGAAGTGCCCTGGGTGGTGGCGACGGGGTCTCTGTATTGTATTAAAGGCCCCTACGCTTTGGCTTGTTTTTCTGCTTGAACGCCTTCCCCGGTCGCCAAACAATGGGAGATGCTTGGGGAATGTATAGATGAAGAAATGCGTTTTCGTCCTTATAAATGGCCGAGAAATAGTTGGGTGGAGCAGGGAATGCGTTGACGGGGAGCTTCTTAGGCGTTATTTCTTTCTACGCACACCGGCGGTGTGTGGTCGCGAGCCCCGGCGGGTCGGCATGCTTCGCATTTGTAGCGTGAATCGAGTTAGCACGAATGTCTGCTGCGGTTGATCCAAAGAAAACAAAAAGAAATGCCGCGGCCGAATCGTTTTTGCTTCGCTGCATTTGAACCTACGTTGCCGTGGCACGTGTCGGTTCTTAGTCCTAGTTGGTAGTTGCCCCCCCCCCCCCCCCTTTTTCCATTTCTTTCCCGTTTTTTTTTCTCCTTTGATTAACTAACCAATGGGAATTAGCGCTATCTGAAACGCGCGTTGACATCACCCAGAGTTTATACAAAACGTATTTGTGCGACCCTTATGACCTCCTTACACCGTAACCGGATTACTTTCAGGAAGCGTTAGTACAGAACGTGCACAAACTCACGCGGGACCGTTTTTCTAAGTGACTGTGGCTTTTGTCGAAAACCCCTTAGTTCCTGAGTAAGGTGCCGTTCAGAGCTCACCGCGTGATCTCTCTAGGTTCCGCGGATGCCCCCTCTGCTGTTATCAGCGGCTGAAATTATTCATTGTTGCAGTCACGCGCGTCTGTTATGTATGTTTGTTCGCTACGAAGGCTGCCCCCTTAATTGCCCTGTTCATTTGGCATGACTTTTATCCACACTGACGTAGGTACACCAATGCAAGGGCCGTTGTGGTGTTTTGCGGCACGTAATTAACGGGAATGAATGAATGAAAATGAATGAATGAATGAATGAATGAATGAATGAATGAATGAATGAATGAATGAATGAATGAATCGAAGAAGACACTTGCCGCTTACACTTTAAAAAATCAATGAAACCTACTTCCGTTGTCCTTCTGACCGTCATCCTCTAAAGTTGGATTTTATTTATTTTGGCGGTACGGGGGGTAGCCCGTCAAAACATAGACCTCACAAAAATTTCCAGCAAGCTCTTCAACGTTTTGAAACATAAATGTTTGGTTGTCTAAACTGAAGAAAGAGAGAAAACAAAACGAGATTTTTTTGTAATATGAATCAAGCTTTGTAGTTTTGTAAATATCTACCGAGATCTAAGCTTCTCAACGGGTAAGGATGACAAATCGGAGGAAAGAGCATGAGAAGTGGTGTTATTGTAATAATAAAAGTGGTAATAGTAATAATAATAGTAACAATACTAACTATACTAATATACTAATACTGCGTATTTTGCACAGTAATGAGGGGCCCTCCAATATAGACCCCTCCAGTCACCGTCACAGCCGCTGTGGTACATGGTGGCATACATGTATATGTGCAGAGCGCGTGATAACAACAACAAAAAAATTACACGCAGCAAGAAGCCCTGTTAAAGCAGTAAAGTTATTTGTTGACCGAGGTGCGGCTTCTGCAGCTTCAAACGAATCATCTTGCTAACCTTGGGCTATTTTCAGTGTTCATTCGACCACTCCCAGTGAGCTCTTCATAACGTTGTGTACGCGATGCGTTTTCGCAGGTGTCCTCAAGCTGATGACGACTGTAGGGGGGCTTCCGCCGAGAGCAAGAGGAGGTCTCCTCGCCTCTCAGCATTGCATCTCCAGCGCTCAACGAGACGTGCCTTCACCCGTGGTGTCTGTGATAGCATAAGACAGTGCTATAGCGAAAAGCTACAGCGGAGAATACGTTTGTCTTTTTCTTTTGTAATTTTTGTATTCCGGACCCTGGGACCCAGCGCATACTGGCGAAGAGGGCCTGGACTGCTAGCCAAGGCCAGGGCATCCCGGACGAGGGACGCCCCCCACCGGGCGGGTGCCCTAACAGCAGCACCAGTGCTCGTGAAATAAACATTTACCGTATTTTTGCTTGCGATTTTAAGCACCCTCCCATACATTAGGGGGGGGGGGGGTGGAAAAAAAGGTTTGCTTGCGAATCTAAGCACTCTTTTTAATAAGCAACCATCGTAAGGTGGATTACAGACGCGTGGAAGCGGTCCCGAGTTGACGTTGTGGCCAAGTCGTTTATGACGTTTTCAGTTACAAACCACTTCACCGGAACAGAAGACAAAGTACTGGGGGATACTGAGAGCTGCGGCCCAAGCGGCACAACGGTCTGTAATGGTAGTGAGGTAGTATCATACGCAAGCAGTGGTTTCACTGTCTACCTATTTATCTTTTGAATGTTTGCCAAATAAAAAAATATTCCTTTCGCCTGTCCCGTCGAGATACAGCCGCGAACAAAAAAGTGGCGGGGAGGCGGGGGGGGGGGGGGTAATATTATGTTTTACGAATCTAGGCACCCCCCCTCACTTTATGCATCGCTATCGTGGAAAAAAGGGAGTGCTTAAATCGACTAAATACGGTATTTATCCTCCTTTGTATTACGCTGCCCAAATTTAATTATTGTTGACTCGTGGTTGTAGTTTGAGTGAAAATAATGTTATGTTGTAGCCGGTGTTTGTGATAGCCCACGATGTGTCCTGCAGAAAGTGGGTTTTCCGAGTTTTTGTTTGTTTCTTTTTATTTGCTCTTTGTATTGTACGCACGACGTTCAATTGGGATCAAGCGCCTGTTTAAAGGGGCCATGATGAAGACAAAATACTAGTTTGTTTTAGTATTTGAAAAATTTGGTTTTTATAGCGCCCCAGCGCTTGTCCGACATCAAACCATGCTTTAGTCACTGAAAAATTAAAGATTTTAAGCCAAAGTTTTGATTCTCCTTCCAAATAGTGTGTTTCGTGACAGAAAGACAAGTCCGTCTGATTCGGACATTAGCGCACTCGTCCTTCCCGGGAAACGAGATCGCACGCGAGGCGGCCCGATGATTCTGCAGCAAGGCTGGCCTCGAGTTCGAAAAGGGGCCGTCTCACACGAGGGGAGGAATAGGCTCTGGACATGTCAGGCCCAGTACTATAGCCTGAGTTCTCTGAAACTTCCGGCAGCCCACAGATTCCTTACGAGAGGACAATCAGTGGCGTGGCGTAGGCTGCAGACATACATTTTTCCCCACCCTGCCCTATCCCCGCCCAGAAAGATACCAGGACACATGGAAACGGTGCGGGCTATAAGCCGCTTCATTCACACACATGGTTTGGGCTTGCCATCTTAAACCCCAGCCCATCAACCACGGATTTCCCATCAGTAATTACGAGCAGTGGGTAACCGCGCTGCCGAAGTAAAGTTTCGGTCGTCCAGCTGACGGAAGACTTCGCCAAGGACCACGGGCTCCTGGCCGTTGCCTGACGAAGCGCCCACTCGGAACCTCCCTCTCGGGTGGGTACGTTCAGCAAAGATGGCCAACTCTCTCTCTCTCTCTCTCTCTATATATATATATATATATATATATATATATATCGTGAGACCTTGTTTATTGTATGCCTTCATGCATATCGCGACGATACCGCTCAAGGACTGCTGTCCGCACTTGCTCTATTTCTGACTTGATTTGTATCTGGCTACTTTTGGTACGGTTGATAGTGATCTTTGGTAAAAAAAAAAGTAGCCCAATTCCACTGACTTAACATCGCGAACGCCGATGTTAACAGCGGAGCTTCCTGGCGGTCCTTAATCGCAAGGCTAAGCTTCATAGAACTTCTCAAAAACCAACAGATCGATTCCCGTTCGCGCCGATTCATTTTTTAATCCGTAACGTTCGCTGCCGAGCACCCTAACAGCCAGGTCCGCGTAATGCCCTGCATTCCCACAAAAATGCAGATTTGTAGCACCTGTAATCGTTCAAATAGCGTAAATGGAGATAATTGGTCGAACAGAATTTTGAAAAACCAAAAAAATAAGAAAAATAGAAAAAAACTGTGGTTGATTCCTCTGTCATAAGAATCGGTAAAACACGAAAGTGAAATGTGCATCGAAATCTGCAGCTGAGCATGATTTGCGGGTCGGCGGCTGTCTTGTGGGTGTGTTTGGCGAGCGACGTCCTGCTGGCGGTTCGCTTCGGCAAAGGTGTACTGGCATCATTTCCGTGACGCATATGAAGTCGGTGAAGTTTTGGTGTTTCCGGCGTAAACACTTTTGTGTTAAAATATAAAACCCGAAAACGAACCCGAAGTATAACGTACTCTGTAGTACTAAAGAATGCTTCCCCGCAAGAAGACCATGTGTGCAGGGGTGCACCCTTTACAGGCTGCTTGCTTCGTTGTACTACTGGCGTCACTTCCGTGACGGATACGACGTAAGTGAAATCTTCGTGAATCCCGGAATAAAAACACTTTCATGTTTAAAAAAGTCACAATAACGATCTCACAAAATAAAAAAAAATATGCATATTGTGCATTCCCCGAAACCCAAGTATAAAGAAAAAATTCATGTACCCCTCCGTGAAACGACGCCGATGGTTGGACGCGAAGCTTTCTCTTGACGGATTCTTTGGTAGTCGTCTTGAGTTTTCCAAATCGCTTCGACCATGTTGAACTGGAGCAATCACTAGTGATGACAAGCTGAAAGCGCTTAGATAGAATTTTTGCAAAAAATTTTATAATCTACATTGGAGAGATATTGGCCGATGTACCTCTACAAATTTCACCTTTTGTTCATTTCGCGTTTTCAGAATTAGCACTGTGTCCTAAATAAAAGGTTGGCGGCAAAACGTTATGGTCGTATGCTGCTGTGAATGTTTCTGTGAATGTTTCTAACAGAACTGGAGCAAGGATATCGGAGAACTTCTGACACAGCTCTCCACTTAGACCATCCGGCCCAGGGGTCTTGTTAGCCTTAAGGTCAGAGGTGGCAGACTTAACTTTTTCAAGGGTTATAGGCCTAGAAACCAGAGCCCACTCATCGTCTGCTAGTAAACCAATGAGGGAACTAAATTCGTGGCCCAGAGCCAAGGGACTGGACCCCGCAAATAGTGCACTGTAATGGTGGTCATGGAAAGCGCTAGCAATTTCAGCTGCTTCCGTCTACCTAATACCTTTATGCTGAATTTCTATGAGCTCCTTTGCAAGTGCTGACTCTATCATCACTAAGCCAGCCGCTTGCGGGGTAGCTATCGAAGAACCTGTCAGTGGTCGACCTTATTAAAGCACCATGGTATTTTTTCGTAACGTATTGCCTGAAGTTGTGCTTTAACAATACCAATTTCCTCTACACCTGATCCTGGCCTGGCCGCTTCCAGTTCATAAAGCCCAACCAACGTACGAGTAAATTCCCGGGCATAAAATTTTTAAAAACGAAAGGCGAACTGACACTCCTATTGTGCAATTACTTACCTCCTGTTTGAATAATCTCATTGTTGATATAAGGACTGCGTGCTTCAAGAATACCAATCAAGCAGTCTAATTAATATACGTTTACAAAATATTTCATCAGCCCACAAAGAGGTGTTAAGCTTTCACGGATCCCATTGAGGCAACTCTCCGCGGTCTCCTATCTTCCTGCGCCAACAGATACCATGCAATAGACCCTTTGCAAAAAGGCGGACAACACTGAGAATTCAGCGGTGCTAACACTGGTGGTGAACGCGACGACGCCATTAGAAAGGAAGCAGGTCGTAGCAACGCCGTTGCGGTTGCACGTTTTCGCCCACGGCTTCACGAGTCTGTTGCCCCATCGCCGTAGTCATACTTCTCTCCTAAACTGGTGCTTTGCGCTAGTACCTTTCGAAGATTAACGCTGGTCAAATCGCTTCCGCTTATCTACCCCGCTGCACAACGGCTCGTCTGGTGCGAGTCGAGACTTGCCCTTCTTTTCTCCTATTTCTTCTGTGTTTGTTCCTTCCTCTAAGTTCCTCTCAAGTTCGACTGCCTCTGCTCGCTGCTGACGCACGCGTGCAACCTATCGCTCCCGCATTAGCACCGCATTCACCGGCGGAAAAATTAGGCGCCGCAAGTACAGAGGCGATGAATCGCAAACATGACCTCTAGCAGATACATTAAAATCAGTTTCATTATGCGTGCTTTGGTCATTTTTGCAAATAGTTTTGAAAGTTTGAACATACGCAAAGTGAGGGCTCAGCAGAGACACGGACCCTTCATAGCCCGTTCATAGCGGCCAGCCGCCGCTACCACGGGGCAAGGGCGCATCGATTAAACACAATTAAAACTCGACAACCAAACAAGGAGGCAACGCTAGGGCTATTCTTTATTAGCAACAAATCCTACCTTTGCTTGCTGCTGTTTGTCAACACTGACGATGGCGTAACGTAGGACTCCACGCTGACGTTTTGATCGCTCGTACTCGTAGGACCTTTCAGTGGTCGACCTCGCAGAATAAAAATCCTGAATATGCCGCTCTTCTACCGAAGGAAGGGCGGCAAAGTTATTTTCCCATCCTGCAGTGGGAAACACCACTTCGCAAGGACGCGTATGCAATTACGTGGACGGTGGACGGTAGCTACTCCATAGAAACTCTGTGCTCGCAGCGTTTTCGCTTCCTTTCAAATGGCGGCGCAGCAGGTGCACAGTGTTGCCAGAGTGGCTTGCTGCTTTTCGGCCAACGATTTGGCCATTTTGAAAAGGGTCTATGGTTCCGTGAAGAAGGTGTGGCGTACAATGTTGGCAGAAATTCTAGAATTCTTTTTTGCTGATATATATATATATATATATATATATATATATATATATATATATATATATATATATATATATATATATTGTGAGCATCCTTGGGCAATCTACCGGCACCAGTTGGCACAGTCGGTCTTGGTGGGGAATCATCGGACTGCCATCAGTGTTTCCTCGAACGTACTCTAGCACTTCGTCCTCATCTCTGTGAATACCCATCAACATGGTGTGTGTAATCGGGCGTTCCCTGCTCGAGCCTCCGAATAAACGGTCGCCCCGAACATCGGCCTCTCCGGTAAACCTTGTCCTCTCAAAATATATATATATATATATATTATATATATATATATATATATATATATATATATATGTGTGGTCAAGACGTTCGTTCGAATGGCACCGAAAGTGAGTAAAGTGCATAGTACTCCCTTTTTCCTAACCAACATCGACAAGACCTTTATAATGTGCTAAATCAGACATGGTGGCTGCGTTTTGTTCATAGTGTGAACGTGGTTTAGATCGATCCTGCTTACTGCAGGCACAATTGAAATCCCGCATGAGGAGGATCTTCAGTTATGGGCGAAGGTATAAAAAAGGATTTACGCTCCCGACAATTCACTTGTGCATAAAGGCATATTATGCGCTATTCTACTCCTATCATAACGAGCTCACAGCAAATGAAACGCCCGGAATCATCTATACTGCAGGATGAGAGGAAAACTCAGCTTTTGCGCTTATAGGCATGCAGAAAACATCATCCACGTACCCGACAAGCAGCTGCAGAGGGACTGACTCATGTGCTCTAATGTTCTAAATAGGGCCCTGATGCAGCCGCCGTGTCCGATCTCGCCGGCTTCGCGGTGGCACTGCAGACGCGCTGAATGCACCATCACATCGCCCTGTCTATATCCACTGAAATCGTGTGGAATTTTCGCCAATCTACCAAACCATCATTACCAGACGGCTCTGGAAATCTTCCTGAGCAAGAGTGCACCGAAATTTGTACGCTT
This sequence comes from Haemaphysalis longicornis, assembly GCA_013339765.2. Lineage (NCBI taxonomy): Eukaryota > Metazoa > Arthropoda > Arachnida > Ixodida > Ixodidae > Haemaphysalis > Haemaphysalis longicornis. The sequence continues at coordinate 134,438,598 of CM023450.1, read as the reverse complement.
CAACCAAAAGTTGGCTTTTTGCGGCTACCTTCCGACACCGCTCGCGGGAAGGCCGCTCGGCCTAATCCGCAACACCGCTTCCCAGACGACGACCGAAGCCCCACGATGCCTCTCCGACTGACCTACAGGCTCGCCAAAGACTGCTGGCGTCACCCGGTGGCCACGGACAAGCAGGTGAGGGCCACCAAGATCATTTACGGGCGGAAGGGGCCGTTTCGCTTGCCGCGCTCCGACCCATGGCTGTAACTCAAGCACTAGGCCTCACGGCCGGCCTGCCTTAACCCCGGACGAAATCGCAAATACCACCATGCAGGTAGAGGGACAGAAGAACATAATCGTGATGGTCACACATTCGGAAACAGCTAGCAACAAGCTGCTAAAAACCACTAGCATCGCAATCGGCGGCCCGAGTCACCCGGTCAGGACTTGCCAAGCAGCAGACACGTGCCGCGGCGTTGTCCATCAGAATCTGCCAAGCACTCCAACCAAACACTGCAGCATAACATCACAGCTCCGGGATACACAATCGTAGTAGCCAAGCTTCGTCCGCTATAATAATTGATGTGGTTTAGCTTTGGTTAACCGTAGTTCATAGGGAAAGTTTCACTGCCCTGGCTAGGCCCATTGTCAAGGTGTGGTCGATGTGTGGTTTCACAATGATATACAGACATGTTTTCAATGAATACACTGCTAATTCATCATCTTTTTTCGCCTCACGGCGTTTTTTAAGCCTCGCCGCTGTACGAGCGTATTCCTCCATCACACACGACTCTGCGTAACACGTGGCCTCCTAGCCTTCCTTCGCGGCGGCCTCCTCACCGTTTTCTGCCAGGTAGCGACACGGGTTCCGCGCACGTCTGCGTTCCTTCCTCGCCTATCTCTCCCCTGCCGCCTATCTTTCCCCGTCATCAGGCCGCTGCTCCGTGCCGGGCGCTCCGCCAGGTGGCTACACGGTCCCGCGCACGCCTCCGTTCCCTGCTCGCCTATCTTTAGCCAGAATGGTTGCAGGTTGGGCTAGTTGGAAAAGTATATTCTTGGATGAAACCAGCGCGTAGTTAAACAAAGAAAGTGGAACACAAGTTGTATCAACGTGCGTTTGAGAGAACATGAATTGTCATGAAAGGGCCCTTCATCACCCCATCTTTCTTCATATTGTACTAAGTGCCGCGGATGTAACCTATTTTCCTGCCACTGATTTTATTATAGGCACCGTGACAGTTTATTTAGGCACCGTGAACAAACGCCCCGCGAAATTATGGAAGCGCTCCACATAGCAGAAAAAGCACACTAGTGTGTCACCCAAGCAAGCGTGTGTCTTCATACCAAAGAGATTGCATATCTTCGTGGGCCTTGACTGTAGCCGGTGTCTATGTAGTTGCTGTTATGGAACGGGACGCAGACGCGAGGCCATGGCTGAGCCGGACCGAGCTTTATTAGCTTATTTCTCGTCCCTCCGATAGTAATGATGGTTGGCGGTTAGCCGCCTTTGTCCTCTTCCTCTTCCTTACTAAGTCTGCAACATACTCCCACCCCCGACGGTGACACTAGTGGGAAAGTGCAGAACACGTTAGTCTAGTTTTCCTAGATGGGTAGTCCGATGTCAATTCCTTTGTAGACGAGAGGTGGAAGATACATCCTTCTTTATCCTCCATCTATGCTTCACGGCACGATGCCTTCTTCTTGCTACCTTCTTGGCTACTACGGGGCACGCTGTTTTGCTCGAACCGGAGTGCCTGACGCAGGAGGTAAAATGAGTCCTGGAGTGAGCCTGTACAAATCGTGTTCGGAATGCAACCTGAACCTTCTGGTCAGTGGTGCCGTTTTCTTTTCCTGTCCGCCTTCGACGTTCCTTTCTGCGTACTGGCTGAGTTTTAACCACTTGCATCTGTATCGTCGCAATGGATCTGCGTTTTCTGTTCTAGCGGTCAAGAGGACGCTTGTCTTCCCCGTGCTTGAATTCGCTTGTTCAGAAACTTACTGCCGAGCCACTCGTTTCGTAACGCTGGCCCACGGATGAATGTCTTCTCGTTGCACGCGGGACACCCATCATCCGTTGACTTCATCTGAGTTTTGCGCGTGCGCGATCGCATTTTGGGCTTGGCCCCGAGAGCATGCGAGTCTGGGATGGTATTTTCATCACTTGGGCGGAATGGCACGGCGCCGGCTGCTTTGTCGAACTCGGTATTGCTTCTGCGTCCAGCGGCCTGGTTCACCGACGACGTTGCAAATGTAGGGGCGCTGTGCTGCTCCGTCCTCTCTTCCACTAAAAACGACGAACTCGCGGTATCGAAGGCAGCCCTTGTTGCGAAGGGGAGGAGTGCGCTGGCCGCGTCCTTTTTCTGGGAGGTGCCACCTCTGAGAGGCCTCTGCTTATTTTGAGGTGGCAACAAAGTCTTCGTCACGGTTCCTAAAGGCTTCCTCAGAGATTCGCTCCTTTAGTGAAAACTTTGCGCGACTGACCGTGTACGAGTACTCGTCGGCCTCTTCCAAGTCCTTTACGAATGTGTCAAAGTCGAGAAGGTTCTGAATCAGCCCGTCAAGCTTCCGACGTTGATCCTGTTTTTCTTCTACCTCACGGCACAAATCCATAAGCACACTGATGTTTCGGTGTTGACGATTGCAAGGCACGAACAGTTGTACTGGCTAATTCAGTTATGTCCGCCCGGAGGATGGCCCGCGAAATTCGAAGTCTTTCTACGACCTGCCAGTCATCAGAACCAGGGAGCGCAGCGAAGCAAGGGTCGGGATGGTCCGATGGGTGGGGCTCATCTTCGGGTTCTAGGCGAGGGGTCTGCGTCCAGCACGCAGCCATGGCAGGCACCGTTCAAGGGTGAGGCCTCCGAAATGAGAATATCCGACGTACCTGAGGCCACGCACTACCTTGAAGGCGCTGCGCTGTGAAGTCCGCTGGTCCGTCGTTCCCGGGTTTCACGGCACCAGAAATGTTATGGAACGGGACGCAGACGCGAGGCCATGGCTGAGCCGGACCGAGGTTTATTCGCTTCTTTCTCCTCTCTCCGATAGTAATGATAGTTGGCGGTTAGCCGCCTTTGTCCTCTTCCTCTTCCTTACTAAGTCTGCAACAGTTGCCTTATCACCGTGGCTTTTGTAAACTTCATTTGCTCATGCGCAGTGTTTTTTGTTGTTTTGTGTTAAGTGTTTATATTCACCCTTCTTGATTTTACTCTTTATTGTTAGACCAGCGTCTGTCCTTGTGTTCTACTTCCTTTGTTTTTGTTTAAGTTCGCGTTGGTTTCATCCAGGATTCAGCCTATCTCTCCCCTCCGTCGGGCCGCGTCTCCGCGCCGGGCACTTGCGGGAGGGGGTGTGGTTTGACCTCTAGCTCTCAAAGTCAGAACTGATCACACCGCGAAGCGCGCCAGAGGTGGCGTAGTGTAGCTTCCGCTACAATTAACCTTCCAAGGAACATACGTGCCCTCTACCATCAGGTACGGCTTCACGCAAATACGTTGCCTCCCACACCGACCCAAAGTTCAGCAAGGCTTTAAGTGTGGAGCTCTTGGTCACAGGCAGGATGTGTGCACACACCCCACAACGAAATGACCAGAATGCGGCCACAACAACAAAGAAGCAGCCCATGAATGCTGCAAATGCTGTAACTGCAATGACCCCCATTCATCCCTAGAGGAAACCTGGCCCGCTGGGGAAGAGGCAAGCAAGATCACCCGCAGACAGGAATACATGAAACGCCTCAACGCTTGTAAATTCTTTCAACCCGTCCAAGGGAAACAGCAACCACCAGGTTAGCTTTGCCGTTGTCATGAACGGTCAGTCCTAGCTCCTTTACAATGTGTTGCCTTTGGGCAACAAGCCTGTCGCTTATATAGACTTCCAGTTGTTTCTGCGCCTGATTTTTGTTGTTTGGTGTTGTGAGAGATGTGAAATACTGCGGACAAAACTATCCGGGCCTGCCAGTCATATAGAACTTTCAGCGGCCAATTCGCAAGTCCTTGTGAGCTGCAACAGCAGGGTCTCCGACGAAGAGACAGGGACCGCCAGCTCTGCTGTTTCTCCAGCCTTGAACCACTCACTAGTGCAAGCTGCGCCAATTTTTGCTATAGCGAAAACAAAGCCCATGTTTTTTTTATTATCAGAATGCTGCTAGTGTCAGTTGTATTTCATTTATTATACCCTTAAAGGAGCCATGAAGAGAAAATACAACTTTGTTTAATTTGAAAGAACTAGGATTCAGTATCTCACTCAGCTCCATTACAGCCACAAAAGATGTTTTTTTAACGAAAAAAAGCGAGAAGTATTTAAAATCTTTCAAATTTTGCGCCACAGTGACGTGTTATGAGCAAGAATAGCGTCATACGGGCCAACAACAAAACATAATTTTAAAGTGCGTTAACGCACGGTTAGCTTTCCTTTGATGCCAGCCCAAAAGGGGGGAACTAGCATGTCGCTTTATAGACTTCCAGTTGTTTCGTCCCCGATTTTGTCAGTTTGGTGGCCGCCAATCGCACAAAACGTTTCCGTGCCGTCATAGAGAATTGCGGGAATTGGTTTTTAGGAAGGGTTGGAAAGGTCGCGACGCCACTCGTTTTCTCCTTAAACTCCTATGTTCGAAGTTTGCGATGATATTTTTTGTTATCGGGACTAACCCCAGTTTTTTTTTAAAACCTAACTTGTGTTTTGTCTTTATGGCTCCTTTAAAGGTACGGGGGCCACCTCACATACTTCCTACATACTTATGTTTTGCCTCAAACATGTCTGATGTTTTCTTTTTGCTGGACAGTGCTCGATTGTCTAAAGCATGCCCGAAGCTTTAGTAGTTCGGAACGGTTTTGCTTGTATATACGTCTTGCTGAAGCAGACCAAAATTTTCGCGTTTAGGCAAGTGAAGACAAACTATCGTCTTTAAAAGGCTCCACTTCAGAATGTTTCATAAAAAGCGTGCTCAGTTCAGTGCAGCGTAACTCAACTGCCGCAATACCTTCAGTGATTTACGGGCCTAGCCGAAAACGTATGAAGCGTGATAAAAACTTGAGAATGAGATGCTTTCAGGCGTCCCTCCTACGTACGTCATGCGAACAAACTTTTCGCCGGGCATACACACATTCTCCGATATAAATTGGGAGCCATTTATTTTACCGGCGGAGGTGGTGTAGAGAGCACTGAAATGGACAGTAACGTCATTGAGTTGGGTTGCCTAAGTGTGAAAAAAATATGTATATACGCAGAATGGGTGGAGCCATGCGCACTAATTCCAATGAAAGCTGTATAATTGATGCATTCGCCTTCTCGACTTGAGGTTTGAGCAACATCTTTATTGAACGCTGGGTAAGGATCCTTACTCCATAACCCCTTGGGATCGACCGACTTCGTGCGCTGTCCTCACCAGCCAGAGCTGGTCGTCAGTGTCTGAGCTGGACAGCCGTATCTCCCACTGCTCGGGGAAAAGGAATGGTGGGGGGTAGGGGTACTGATTAGAGCATCACATGACGTTTGCAGAGGGCGCATAGAACCTCGCAGAAGCGTGGGCTCTAGTCGGGTTGGGAAATGGTTATCTGGGTGCCTCGAAACTGACGTTCTTGTTCTTTCGCGAGGTTTTTGCGCGCAGGGAGATGTGTTGTTCGTTTCGAGTGGTAATGTTGCGTTATTTCCTACAAGGGCAATAGGAGACGGAACTGCCTCAACTCGCCGAGCACTTGGCGTTTCCCGTGGGTCAGTTCCCGGGCACGCTGGTAGGCAGCTTCGTTGCCGGGCATTGCGGCATGTGGGGGAGCCGAAATAATCCGTGCGAGAAATTGACAAGGACGTTGTAGATGAGAAAATGTGCATAATCATTCCGGTTACATAAAAATAACATCCTGTTTTGTTTAACGTGAAAAGAACTTGGCCCGATTGTCCAAGGTTTTGTGGTCACGTGATAGGAAATACAATTTTTTTGTAGCCTTAAATGGAGAGAGCTTGAAACACAGCTAGCTGGTAGGGAACAGGGGGAACTGGCCACTGAGGAGGCTTAAGAGGGAAGGCGAGGTGAATGGCAGATGGAGAGGGTGGGGTTTATTATTAGTGCAAATTATAAAAACAAGAATAAAAAGAAAGATCAAAAAGCGCTCTGAAGAACACGGTGGAAATGGGGATTGATGAGTGTGGCAGTACGCGATGTGACTTCGATTATGTAAGGTTCTGGAAGAACCTCAGGGTTTATAACAAAATAATTATCGGAACTATTGGTTAATTGCAGTAGTACATACGGTAAATCTACAACTACCCTGTGACGAGCGGCGTATGCGAAAACTCCCGGTAAACAAATAAATAAGAGGGAACGTTTGCGCTCACAATACCAATGCTGTAATTGGTCACAGACTTTGTTGGGAAAGTTTTGTTGGAAACTTTGTCTAACACGCTTTCCTCTTAGTTCAGTCTGGAAACCACAGCACCCCTTAGTAGCCCTATTCGGAATCATGCAACTCGCAGAGGGACGCCGTTTTTTTTTTGTACGCCCCAGTATCTCTGTCGCGTTAAAAACAATAATGACTTGATGCTGCGTCGCGAAGGCGCCGCTTTGTTCCTTTTGTCTTCAATGATGGCAATCTTTCCGCGAGCCACGCCCTTCTAGCGTTCATGTCTCGTCTGTTGCACCTCAGAATAGTCTAACGCGCACGCGGAGTTGACGCTGACTTTGTTCCACCTTCTTTCATTTCTCTCAAATCCTCCATTCTTCTCGTCCAACCTTTCACAACTAGGAGAAATGACCAGTCTTTTTTGTCCTGGGGATTACCTGGCGCGCGGTCAATTTTTAAAAAAGAGAGTGTTCTTTTCTTTTTCACCTTCAAGCTAAGTGAATAAGCCATGAAAGAACGAATTACTCGGACAATGGCGAGACAAAATGAGGTGTCAGGGCGAGAAAGAAAAAAATACGCTACAGCTTGCGCGAGCAACCTGGACGCCCCTCCCAGTCTCGCATTCTCCCACCGGCCCCCGGTCCCACACCTCTCGTGTTTCCTCCCCTTATTCATATATTGTTCTGTCGCCAAACTCTGCACGGGCGCTCATTGTGAGGGCCCTAATCGACTTCAGGGCATGGTCCGTGATCACCTCGCTTCATTGTGCTACCGCGCCTCCCCTCCCGCCCGCCCTGACAGTAGCGTACGAACCACCGCTGTTTGACACACGCGACGCATACGTACGTGCCACATGCTGTGCGCCCACTCCATCTATCTGTTCATATACACGCCGTATCTGCCGCGTGTCTCGCTATATGAGGCAGGGCTGAATGAGAGCAGCGCGGGGCGGGTATTTCGGGGAGGAAGGGCGGTCGCCGGTGCAGAAATGCCTACGTAGGAACCACCTCAACAGTAAAAAAATAACGAAAAAACACGCGTAAAACGCGAGACGCAGAGGGCACAAGCATCACAAGCAACTGTCGCTGGCACCGTGCTCACGCCTCACTCTACTTTTGCTTGTTTTCTTTGTAAGGTTTTTTTTTATCCCAGGTTTTTGGCCCTTGGGCTACTCCATTGTCTTAATTATCCTTTAACGAGTCCGCGCCAGTCTGCCACTGTCGGTCCTGTTACGCGCTTGGATGTTGGAACTCCTTGCGTTGTTTTTGCCTTTGAGGCCTGCTAATGAGCTCGAATTTTTAGATGTGCGGAAAAAACAGTGCTCTCTTCGGGGAGCACGTCTTGCTCTGAACGACCCCTTTGTGCTCCATCTTTGGTTGCACAGATTAATCTCCCACATCTTTGGCTTCCTCGCGTGCAAAAGTAATAAGCAGACTGGTTATAAATCTTCTTGCGCCGCCTGTCGAATACAGTGTGAAGTACCCATCTGAAAAGGGTTTAGGAGTGTTTCGGATTAAATCAGACCACCTAAGGACCTTTAACGTGCGGCGAAGTATCGACACACCTTTGATTGGATGTGTGAAAATTTGGGGGGGGGGGGGGGGGGGACTGTTGACGTTGTTGCCAAATGGGAATGGTTGATTCGGTCGTGAGAATCTGACGCCAGTTTACATCGTCACTGGCCAATACACCAGGAGGATATATGTGGGAATTTTCGGTCGGTATGTTGACATTGCATTGAATGGGCTGTGATTCGTGCGTGGGTGGGTGGCTGTGTTGAGGGCTCAGCCGATGGGATTTTTGCCACCACCGCCGGACACAAAGACCTGGCGCCGGATTGGCGCAGAACAAGCCATGTAAGGATATCAACTTACTAATGAGCACGCAATGTTACAGTCGGCCAAATATTTAACCAGCGTACGCGAGCGGCAATGTTCTGTCTCATGACGTTCTTATGAAGGAACAGCCTAACAGACGATGGGCCCAGCTGATCGCGGTTTCTGAGTATGCACTTAATCTAGACATGTTTGCAACTTGGCTTCCGTACCATACGGCGCTGAGGCATGAAAAGTCGCAGCTCGCGCACGCTAGTTAAAGATTTGGCCAACTGTACATATAGTGCCAGCTTTCTACACGGCACATTTAAAGCAAAAGGAAACAATGGATTGGGAAGGATGCTGAAGGCGGGTTGCCGTATACGCACGCTGCCACTGAAGACACCGTGTGTCTTTGACGGGACCACATCTGTATTTTGGGTACGAATCAATAAAATTTATTTATTTATTTATTTATTTATTTATTTATTTATTTTTATTTATTTATTTATTTATTTATTTATTTATTTATTTATTTATTTATTTATTTATTTATTTATTTATTTATTTAACAAGGGTGTGCACATGTAGTCGCAAAAGGAGATGTGCACGGGCTTTCGCGAATGCGCGCGAAGGAATCGGCAATGGGGAAATTCGTGTTGTCAATAGGGAATTTACGCTGGCCGCACGAAAGTCCGCATGTTTACGAACGACGATTTAGACCAGTTTTTGCCGTAAAAATCTCGCTGCAGAGTTTTCTTTTGTGCCACATTCATCCCCAATCATGCTGGCATTCGTGAAGTTTGCTTTCCCTCACTCCGAATGTGACTGCAGTGAAGCACACACCTATATGATTCACTGCATGTATAAGACGTTTACGGGTTCGTACGCTAAAGTATTACGTGAAACAGCAACATATCCCCGGGCAAGATCTTTGCAATGCTTCCATCATTGCGTAGCTACATGACTGGTTATGATGCGAAATATGTACTAACTTGTTCCTACTCTTCTTTAGAGCCAAGTCAAGTAAAAGTAAAACAGCTTTTAGCATCCTGGCACTTACTATTTTCTGGCATTGTAGTGTATGAGATATAATGTACAGAGATTATACCTATATAAATGTCAATGTATGTTTTTTTTGCCACTTCCAAGTTTGCAAGAGTTATTGTCATGAGAAGACGATGAAGGCTCGAATCCTTTCAGTGCCAGTGATTGCTTTTCTGTATACAGTTGTACTGAGGTTTGTGAAACGCCGGAACCAACGAATTGCTAAAAATCTTCGCTAGTTTAAAACAAAACACAATTTTGACTGCCTACTACAACCACATCATAGCAGGTCAAAGTTGTAATTCGTGCAGTGACTGCAGTCTATTGCGCGATTATTTAAAATTTGACTCCGCTGACAAAAATAAACGAAAGGAAAGTGTCCTTTTAGTCATAAAATAAGACAACATAAAAAAAAACACTAACAGGATGGTGAATGAACTCTCGATTATAAGCGGGTTTATGAAATTCCGCCGCTTTTATGTTTCATTTTGCCATCTCCCGTTTCTTCGCACCTTACTGTTTTGAAGTCTTTGCTTCATTTATTGCCTTGTTCATGGTGGTTTTTCTCTTTTTTTATCCTCCGCGAGAGCCACGGTCCGTCGACGCTGAGAGTGTCTCGTGGAGCGCACACGGCTCCCATTCAGCGCTGATTTGCTCATTGTTCGGTGCAAAATTGAAACGCGCCTTCCATGAAAGGAAAGCCGAAACAAAGAGCGGAGATGGTTGGGGATGTGACAGAGCTGTATAGACAGCCTGTAAAGCCGCACATGGGGCGCTGGTTACGTTGCTAGGTTTTTTTATACTGCTTCACACTTTTTATCCTCTATTCAGCTCCCCATAATATGGTTCTCCTAACTTTCTTTCCCCCGTCACTGCATAAAAAAAAAAGCCAGAGGGGAGAGAGAACGAAGACGAGAGAGAGAGAGAGAGAGAGAGAGAGAGAGAGAGAGAGAGAGAGAGAGAGAGAGAGAGAGAGAGAGAGAGAGAGCAATAAAGGCATGATGCATGCCTGTTTGTGTTCTTGTTTGGCTGCAAGCACCATTTTTAGCGCCTGAGGCTGATATCCTTTTTTATTCTCCAATATTAGCGTTTGTAAAGGAAAATAAGCGTTTGTTTTAGTGAATGTGAGGGTAAGGAAATATGAGGGGTAGATAGCAGCTTACGAAACATGAAGAGGGTGAAGGGTGATAGGCGGGGACGTGAAGGTAAAATTGATTGATTGATTGATTGATTATGAAATTTAGCGGGTCGCCGCAACGCAGGCGATGAGGCTTGCCGTAGTGGAGGGCTGCGGATTAATTTTGACCACCTGGGGATCTTTAACGCGCGCTGAAATCTTGAATAAAAGGGCGTTTTTACTTTTAGCCTCCATCTGAAAAGCGGCCACCGCGGCTTGGAAACGAACCCGCATCCTTAAGGCTCAGCAGCACAACGCGGGCACGGCGGCACTCGTCGAGCAGCGTGTTCGATTCTGCTTGGCTTGTAGTGCACGTTGTATTTTTGATCCGACCGCTGCCACGTGCCGAACAGCCCGCTCATTTTGGGCCTGCGCTGTGGACTGATGCTTTATCGCACAAGTGGAAAACGCCTGCACGGACTGGTCGTCCTTTCATCGACTCAGCGGACGAGACACCGAATTGGCTGCACGACTCGGTGACGTCGACAATCCAGAACATAAAGTATCCGGTCGTTCCCTGTCTTCTCAGAGGGCACGGCGGCACTCGTCGGAGCAGCATGTTTGATTCGCCTTGGCTTGTTGCGCTGGTCAGCTTTTACCACACGCTTTCTGGCTTTCGTTCAAGTTCGTACACTATCGTAGTGCTGCCGTGCCGTCAAAGATGTATTCATGTTGCCATAGATTGCTGGTCTGTTTTCCTTCTCTTACTATGTGGCGACGTGAAAAGTAACCCTTGTGCCGCGATAGAACAAATGTTGGTTGATGTTATGCGTGACGTAAAAGAACTTAAAGGAAGCGGGAAAAAGCGTGATGCTACACTATCTGAGGTGAATGCGAACCTATCTAAACTAGACGAGGTTTTGATAATATCGGAGGCAAACGAAGAAAAGGTACAGAAACTAGAAGAACAGTGCAGCAGTTGGAGAATGGCTTGGCCGGACAGGACCGGAGACTGAACGATTATGAAGAACGCTCACGCAGAAACGATGTAGTCGTCTTCGGCATTCCTGAAGCTCCAAAAGAAACAAGAGAGAATCTAGAGGATAAGGTCGTGCGTAAGGATTTCAATTAAACACTTCGTGTTTCCGTCAGGTCCGTAGAACGAATGCACCGAATAGGAAGGTCGCAATAAGACTACCATAGGCCAGTTGACCTGCGGCTGTAGGATTATAACGAAAACATGGAATTATTCAACAACTGCTCAAAGCTCAAAGATTCTGATATGTCGATCTCCAACGATTATTCTCAAGAGACGTTGCGCGTAAAAACGTTGTGGCAAACTGGATTACAGGACGAGCGTCCTGGGGATACATTACAATTGGTGCATGATAAGTTGTTTTTAAACAATGACGTTTATGGGTGGGACGACACAGCTGGTTGCAGGGCGTTTCCGTGCAAGTCTTTCCCGCTCAGAAAAGTGACAAATTCAAAATAAAACTGAGCATGCGCGAAAGACTCTTCGATTTCTTTGCCTGAATGCTGAGAGTGTATGCAACAAACAAGAGCAACTCGAGCACGTTTTGCTTTCTTGCGACCCACATGTAGCAGTAATATCAGAAACATAGTTGCACCCTGAAGTTTCTGATAATTGCATATTTCCTCCATCGGAAAGACCGTCAAACAAGAGAGGGTGGAGTTGAAATCCTTGTTGAACGAGATGTATCGTCTGTTTCCTTGCCTGATAATAATAGCTGCCACGAGAGCGTTCTTACTGCGAAGCAGTATACGTCTACCAGCCAAGGACATTTTCGTGTCCGCGTCAGCAGAAAACGCCAGGCTAAATGAAAGAAATTACTGGCACCGCCAGGAATCGAACCTGGACCCGCATAGAGAAACGGAGCGACAGCCCGTCGTCTTACGACTAGCTACACGCCCTACACGAGAGACTGGGGAGACAGACAGGTGTATCCACAACGAAGCACAGCGGGCGGATTCTAGCGCTCATTCAAAGCCCTCGTGTGAAGTGCAAACTGCATAATGCATAATAACGGCGTTCACGTGGTTTGGATTAGCGGCGAACGGAACAGCGTGTGGGGAGTACACCCTCCTGACTGTACACTCTCCTCGTCCATAGACTAAACTTTTATCTCCTGAACTGTCATCAATTATTTATTTGTATTTTGGTTGAATTCCCGTAGACTGTCAGCCGTGTACCGGTAATATTCCAGTCCTGAATATTCAAGTAATTGAACTATAAAATAAAGGTTTGCATGCATAGTTTTGGGGTAAGTTTCGGTTCCAGTTCGACGCCTTATTGTCGCACCCTAACAGTCTTCAATTGAAATGGGAAATATGGTCAATTCATGCTTTTCGAAGCCTTGTGTTTCCATGACACAGTTTTTGTTTTCGAGGGTCGGAGACTTCGAACGTATAGAGAAGAAATAAAATAGCTTGTTTTAAACAAAATGAAAGCATTTGTGAGGCCAGCGCAAAAAGAGGAGGTCACATAGCGCTGTTGCGGGTCTAAATGCGCGTGAATGCGGTAAACGCAAGTTTCAAGACAAGCGTCTCAAGATGCCAGCGGGGCCAGCGACCGATAAGCTATTTTCTCAGCTGAAGGACCCGGAGCAGGCGCATTTCTCTACAACCGTCCTTGTTTTGACAACAAACTGACAGCAAGCCCACTGCCGTGCGCAAGCGCAACTTACACATTACGGAAAGCAAACCGTTTTTTCTTCTTTCTCGCTAACGTTGTAATCGCCATAGAGGAAATCAGTTGGGTTCAAAGGAATAATTTGACGCCAGCGGATGGTTGGAGCTAGACATTTTTAATTATGCCTTCATTTTAGGCATGACATGCCTCTAGTGGAACGCGATCCACTTTGTATGCAAGCCTCGCGAGCTATTAAAAAGTCTAGCGGGGTTGCATAATATTTCATCCCTGGCATAGGTGCTGCTGCTAATTAGCAGCAGCACCTCTACCACATGACATACGTTGTAACTCAAGGCAGTAATTGTAGTTGGTAGGAGTAGTAATAATGTGTGTGCGTTTCGTTTGTGCGTCTTTCATGGCTAGTATTAAGCAATGTGAAGCAAAACTCAATGGTTTTCTTTGGTCGGTGCCGCTGAGCGAAGTATCTCGTCACTCACTTCGTGTAGGGAGCCTAACAGAATGTTTCCGTAAGGCAGCATTATGTCCATCCTCTTACCCTCTCTCAGCGTGCCTCCGCCTCCTGTAAAGCTGCCTCAGACTCAGGAATTTTCGGAAACCTTTCCTCTGTACAGAATAAAATCTGGTTCCGCTCACTGGGTCGGCTGCGCCTTCGTTGCGCGAGGTAAAACAACTAGGCTAGTCTAAACACCCGTCATTAGCGTCGCGGAAAGACGCGAAAAAACCGCGCCGAAAGAGCGCCGTGATTGCCTCTGTATTGCGAGAGCAACTCTTCATTCGCTTAGCTCTAGCACCTCCCAAAATAACAACAGCAGCGAACATACTAAACCTTTAAACAGCGCTTGTGCACGGGACGAAAGAAGCAGAGCTTGAACCGCAGTAGTGGAAAGCCCCTGCTGGGCGAAGCGATCCGTAGGCAAGGAGCGTAAACGCCGTTTAGATTTACTCGAGCTGAAACGCTGAAACACACATTTAGAGTGGGCCGTTTTTCTTTTTGCCTGATTGGCTCCAAGCTTCGTGAAGCTGGCTATCGAATTTGCAATTCAGCGACGACCTCCGCAACAAACCGTCCTTGGGCCTAAATCAACTCTTTTTCCCTCTATTTTGTCTCACAGCTGCCGCATTTTATGGGAAGGAGGAGGGGGAGGGCAGAGCGTCCTGCCAAACCAGGCTCCGACTTATGTTCGTCTCCTGGAGTTTATTGTTCGGCTAAAACACACAAGCCCCGCCTGCCCGCCCAGCACTGCACACCTTTTCCGTCTTTACCCTTCACTCACGCCCCCCCCCCTTCCCCTCCCCCCTGTCCTACCCTCCTCTTTTTCGGCCAACTTACCCTCCCTCACCTTTTGTTTTCCGCCTGAAAACGGCGCCCCCTTTTATTTCGTGTATTGGCGGCAACACGCAACACCTCTTCTTCGCTTGTTGCCCCATCTCCCCTTCGCCCCTTGTTCTCACGCGTTTTAAATAGTCCTTCACATTCGCTGCGGGTTTTTTTTTCTTTATTTTTATTTTGCGTATCATCTCTATGGACTCGTGAATGCGTGGGGTCGAGCTGGGAGCCCACTGAAGCGCGGTTCATCTGCAAGCACGGGGCGAGGATGGGGACTAACTCCAGTTCTTTCAGTTGGTTTTTCTCTTGCGATGGGCAAAAAAAAAAAAAAAAAAAAAAAAACAAGAGTGAGGTGGGGAGGGGTGACGGACAAAATTCGTTTTGATGGACATGCAAATCAGCCATTCAGCGGAGCACAAAGCGTGCCGAAATAGGAGCTTCGCGCGCGGTGTTTTCTCCGACGAGTCTCTTTATGGCATTCTTTTCGACGGCGAGTATGTGGAAATCACAGCTCCACGTGTCGCGGCTGCTACTCCCCGTCCTCCGTCGGGATGTTTGTGTTTTTGGGCCTCTCCTCGCTCAAGCTTGTTCTTTTCAACCTCATTTCGGTCGCGCAACATTGGAGAAGTGTGTCCGAGGGAGCGTTCTTTCTCGCCGGCCGTTGCATTGTGACGAGGGCTTTGTGCCGTATATACGGAACAAACGAGACGCAGTATTTCACTTCTGTCTCGTGAAAGCCGCTCTCTCGTGAGTCTGCATTTTCACTCCCTTTATCCTTAGGTAGACGTTTACCCGGCCTTCCCTGTTTCCGCGTTTTCGATTTGTCCTCCTTGCTTTGGCGTCGTCTCGTGTAGCGTGCGGCGCACTGCATGGGTTGCCCGGTCTTGTTAGAAGAACACCTGGGTATCTGTAGCGTGCGCCGAGATCTCGACACACGGGCGTTTTCGCTTTTCGCCTCCATGTGAAAAGCAGCCACCGCGGCCGGGATCGAACCCACGTCCTTGGGCTCAGCAGCACAACGCCTTAGCCACGGAGCCATGCCGTGGCGGGTGGTGCGTGTCTGTCACCTGGGGATTTGGATGCCCTTTTTTTTTAAAGACGACAGTCTTTCTTGGGATACTTAAACGCAGAAATTTTGGTCTGTCTGTATGTCTGTCTGTCGAAAAGAGAATATATTAAAACTAGTTACAGCTAGGACCCACTGTAGTTAGCTACTACACGGGTCTACAGGGCACAGGATATTGTCACCGATAGGACGATGGACCTTGGTGGTTTAGGGTTGAAGGAATTGGCTTTATTGCCACGAACTCTTTGGGGTCCTAAGAACAGCGACAGCGCGCTTGCCGAGCGCAACAACGTCGTCTTCTTCACGTCGCTTCTTCTGGCCGTCCGTCGATGATGATAGTGGGGGATTGACCATCCGCCGTGTCAATGAATACTAATGATTGCGGCATTACCCCCTCTTCAAGAACGCATCGTCTCGATGCGAGTGGATACGTAAACTGCAATGCGCTACTCTGGAAGTGACGGCGGGAATGCTAGCGAACAAAGTAGGGTTTGAGGCGCACAACATGTACAACGTCCGGATGTAAAGGTCGTCGGGATGAAGAACGCACTGCGTCCGGTAGTACCTCGTAGTTAACGTCGCTGATACGGCGCAGTATTGTATACGGCCCGAAATAACGCTTAAGGAGTTTTTCGCTAAGACCACGGCGTCGAACGGGTGTCCAAACCCACACCTTATCTCCTGGACTAAAGTGTACGTCACGTCTACGAAGATTGCAGTGAGCAGCGTCGATTGACTGTTGAGTGGAAATTCGGATTCTGGCTAATTGCCGGGCCTCCTCTGCGCGCTGAGAGACTAGTCGAGCGTCCTCGTGGGCATCATCATCGGGCAGGAGGGGCAACATAGCATCCAGCATTGTGGTTGCTTGCCGGCCGTGAACCAGGTGAAACGGAGAAAACCCTGTTGTCTCCTGGACGGCAGTATTGTACGCGAAGGTACAAAAGGTAAAAGCTCGTCCCATGTTCGATGCTCCACGTCGACGTACATCGCCATCATGTCAGTAATAGTCTTGTTCAGGCGCTCTGTCAGTCCATTTTTTTGCAGGTGGTATGCGGTAATCCTAAGATGACTGGTGTGACTTAGGCGCAGAATGTCTTGCGTTAGTTGAGCTGTAAACACGGAACCGCGGTCGGTGATGAGAACCTCTGGTGCACCATGTCGTAGAACAATGTGCTGGATAAAGAAAGCAGCTACTTCCGATGTGGTTGCGAATGGAAGGGCTTTGGTTTCGGCGTATGGGGTCAGATAATCCGTTGCCACAACTATCCAGCGGTTGTGTGCGATCGACAAAGGAAAAGGACCTAGCAGATCCATTCCAACTTGCTGGAACGGGGTCGTCGGCGGATCAATCGGTTGAAGAAGTCCGGCAGGGCGTTTTGGGGGGCCTCTTTCGCCGCTGGCATTCTCGGCATGTTCTGGTGTAATGACGCACAGCTTTGGGAAGATGAGGCCAATAATACTTTTCCCTTAGTCGCGCTAGCGTATGGGTGTAACCAAGGTGTCCCGAAGTCGGATCATCGTGACAACTTTCAATAATCTCCGTGCGTAGATTGTCCGGCACGACCAGGAGCCACGAGCGACCGCCAGCCGCAAAGTTCTTCTTGTAGAGGACATTGTCCCGAAGAGTGAGCGCGTGCACAACACGTTTGAAGGCTCTAGGGACAGCACTTAATGGGTCGTCCAAGTAGGCGATCACCTGCCTGAGCTCAGGGTCGCTCCGTTGGCGTGTCACCATGTCCGCACTACTGACTGCTCCCAAGAAGGCGTCGTCATCGTCGTCGGTAACAGCCTGCCCACACCCCATGGGAGCCCGAGAGAGGCAGTCGGCGTCACTGTGCCTGCGCCCAGACTTGTACGCTATAGTGACGTCGAATTCTTGTAGCCTCAGGCTCCACCGTGCTAGACGGCCAGACGGGTCCTTGAGGTTGGCCAGCCAGCATAGAGGGGTGGTGGTCAGTGAACCCCGCGGAACGGGCGCCCATAAAGATAAGGGCGGAACTTAGTGACAGCCCAAATGACGGCGAGGCACTCCTTCTCAGTAGTGGAGTAATTGCTCTCCGCCCTAGAGAGCACGCGGCTCGCATATGCAATGACTCGGTCAGCGCCATCCTGGTTTTGAATAAGTACCGCACCAAGCCCCTTGTTGCTAGCGTCAGTGTGAATTTCTGTCGTCGCCTCCTGGTCAAAGTGCCCCAAAACAGGCGTTGTCTGTAGCGCTTCTTTGAGCCCTTCGAAAGCCTGTTGTTGTTCACGCTTCCATTCAAACGGAACATCTTCCTTCGTGAGGTGGGTCAGTGGGGCGGCAATGTGGGAAAAGTTCCGAATGAAACGTCGGTAGTAGGCGCAAAGGCCCAGGAACCTTCTGATCGCCTTTTTGTCTGATGGTCTCGGGAAAGTGCTCACTGCAGCAGTCTTCTCTGGGTCAGCGCGTACTCCTTCGTTGCGGACGACATGGCCAAGAAATTTGAGCTGGTCGTAAGCAAATCGGCCTTTTTTGGGATTTAGTGTCAAGCCGGCGGTTTTCAGAGCTTCAAGCACGGCTCTCAGCCGACGTAAGTGCTCCTTGAAAGTGCAAGCAAAAATGACGACGTCATCAAGGTAAACAAGACAGGGCTTTCCATTTCAGGCCTGCGAGGACCGTGTCCATGACGCGCTGAAATGTTGCCGGTGCTGTACATAGCCCAAACGGCATAACTTTAAATTCGTACAGGCCGTCTGGTGTAATAAATGCAGTCTTCTCCCTGTCCCGTCATCAACCTCGATTTGCCAATAGCCACTTTTTAAGTCAATAGACGAGAAGTAACGAGCATGACGGAGCCGATCAAGCGTGTCATCAATGCGTGGAAGGGGGTATACGTCCTTCTTAGTCACTTTGTTCAATCGCCGATAATCCACACAAAACCGCAATGTTCCGTCTTTCTTTTTTACAAGCACAACCGGCGCGGCCCAGGGGCTTGTCGACCGTTGAATAACGTCGTCCTCGAGCATGTTTCGAACCTGCTCCTGGATAACTTCCCTTTCTTTTAGAGAAACGCGATAGGGTGGTTGACGGACAGGATGTGTTATGTCGTCAGTAATAATTCTGTGCTTGGCTACACTTGTCCTGCCAACACCGGTTTCTGCAGCGAAACAGTCCCGAAAGTCGTCGAGCAGTTGGGATAGCGTCGAAAGTAGTCCTCACGCGGCGGGGACGAGCGTCGAAAGTACTCATCGCGCGGCGGAGACGATCGGCGAAGGTACACCTCGCGCGGCGGAGACGAGCGTCGAAGGTAGTCTTCGATTTCTCGAGGCTGCTGGCCATACTTCGGGCGTGGGTCGTTGGGACGGTACCCTCGAAGCCCAAGCTCACGGTAGGGGCACCGGCGGTAGACGTATCGGCTTCACCACAGTGGAAGCAGAGGGGGCGGTTGTCGGCTGTCCTCCACAAATCAGTCTTTCAGGGTCCACGCTGCTGCTGTCTAGGTTGCTGGTAGCCTGTATGAGCAAATCTCTGTCTTCGCGGCGGGCTCATGTCGGGCCCAGCAGTAAGCAAGTGCGGTTGGCTGGTAACGGCAGCGTAGGTTGCAGCCGAGCGCTGGGGGTTACATCGACTGGGCCACCAGGAACAAGAGCTCGTTGCACCTCCTCCTGGACAGCCTGAATGAGAGAAATAGAAGCTGGCGACTTCGAAGCCGGCAGCAGCTTTTGGAGCTCTTCTCGAACAACGTCCCGGATGAGCATCCGGATGTATCCCTCAGATGGATGGTTTGAGAAATAGGCTGATTCAAAAGCTGAAATTGTCGGGGCATCTGTCATTCGGTGGTGGTGATCGTTTCTGGCTGTCAAAGCTCGCTCAATGTTCGTTGCCTCCGTCACAAATCCCTCGACTGTTGTTGGTGGATTGCGAACAAGGCCACCAAAGATATCACTTCTCACGCCCCTCATCAATGCGCGTAACTTCTTTTCTTCAGTAGCTTGTGGGTCGGCGCGGGTACTCAGCCGGAGGACGTCTTCGACAAAGCTGATCAGACTTTCGTTAGGGCCCTGGATTCGGCGTTGAAGGAGGTCTTCAGCCTTTTGCTGTCGGTATTGGTTGCCGAAGGCTCGCCTCAGTCTCTCCTCGCAAACTTCCCACGAGGTTAGCGATCGTTCATTGTTTTCGTACCATATCCGGGCCGTATTTTCCAATGAGAAATAGAAGCTTTGCCGGCAATGATCTGAGGTCCATCCGTTGTGACGAGCCACCCGTTCATATTGATCTATCCAGTCATCGACGTCCTCAAAGGCATCGCCGTGGAATGGGGCAGGTTTTCTTGGGATAATGGGCCAGTGCACGAGGGGGAAGAAAGGTGCATCGGTTTGCTGTGCCTGTGACGTCATCCTGGAAGATACAGTGGTCCTGGGCCGTCTGGTAGCAGTCCGAACTTCGGAGTACGGCCTTGCAGCCACCTGCTCGTGCGAGCCTCGTTCTCCAAGAAGGCGCGCCGGCCTGGGCTTAGAATTGGACTCGCCTCGCGGGGTCGCCGAGAGCCGCTGGACATCGGGTGAACGTACCCAGCTCCTCCACCAGAATGTCACCGATAGGACGATGGACCTTGGTGGTTTAGGGTTGAAGGAATTGGCTTTATTGCCACGAACTCGTTGGTTCCTAAGAACAGCGACAGCGCGCTTGCCGAGCGCCAACAACGTCGTCTTCTTCACGTCGTCTTCTTCTGGCCGTCCGTCGATGATGATAGTGGGGATTGACCATCAGCCGTGTCAATGAATACTAATGATTGCGGCATATACACAATGGGCTACTCTGTGACTCGATTCAGTCACCCGGCCAAAGTGAAACAAGGGGCTGCGCAATAGTCATGTATACCCCAGACCAACCTCTAACGTTTAATTTCGGTTGTCAATGTTCGTACTTGTTCAACATTGTTGAACAAGAACAAGACATTACGCAAACATAAGGCAGAAAATCAATACATATGTGATATTTGTTATGTTCCTTTATTAAAAATTAATGGATGCTTGGTTTTTCTGATAGCAAATGAAATACTACATCAACTGCAGAAAACCGTCGCCTGCTGTTGCTCGCGCTTCTGGCGGCATTTAAGAAATCATACGGCAATAGCAACAAAAGGTTCCACTAGATAGGCTCCACGTTCCGCTTGGAACAATCGTGGAGTAGGGCAACGTGATTCTTTAAACGTTTTAGCACGGTGCCTAGATTCACCCGCGTCTCTGGCGTACGGCAGCGCTGGAATCGAAGCACCCGACTGGGAACAGCCATGAGAGGTGAGGGGGAAAAGAATTATTGATGATTGATTGATTGTGGGTTTAACGCGCCGACGCAACGCAGGCGTGAGGCGCGCCGTATGGAGGGCTCCGGATTAATTTTGACCACCTGGGGATCTTTATCGTGCGCCGAAATCTCGTACACAGGGCGTTTTTGTTTTCGCTCCATCAGAAAAGCGGCCGCCGCGGCGGGAAAGAGAATGGATGCATTTACTTGGCAGGGGCGCCAGTCGACTATCGTCTTTCGTCGACATTCGCAACGAAAGGAGCAGACACGCGGCATTTTTTAGGGGCTCTGGCTGTCGGCTTCTCATGTCGTCGTCGTCGTAACCGTCATCTCATGTAGTCACGGTACTAAAACACCGGGGCACTTGTTTACGCTTCGCGCTAGACCGCTTCGTGCTTCAAAGGCACGACACTTTTACAGCAAAGCTGTATACCTCTACCCCCAATGGTTTCATCTCCGTTGGCAAAAATGCCAAGGCGCCAAGAATACCCTTATACACTGCATGCTCCGCCCCTTCCCCAGGTTTCACATTAGTGGAGATGGCAGGGGATTTTTTGTGTTTTTGTGTGTGTGTGGAGGCTGGCGTTACTGGCGTAACGCTATACCTCGCCCTCTCACCTCTTTCGCTAATGCGGGGAGGCCGTCTGCTAGCCATGCAATGCCTATTCAAAACTAATCCAGAGCGGTTCACCACGCCGCGCCCCTCACCGCCCAGGTGTAGGGCATGTGTCACCTGTCTACTAGCTACTTCACAATTTTCCAACCGAGTTCGCTTCTCTCCACGTTATTCGGTGCTGCTTTCTTTTACTACGTCCGTGTACATGATGACCTAGGTTATTATGACCAATGTCATGTGTCGACAAAGATGACGGATAGGTGGTGCCGAAGTCCTCGGAGTGGCGCCGCGATTTCCAGTGTTCCCGGAAGTCCGGTGCTAACAGCTGACGCGGTAAAATGCACGCAGCATATTAGTATGCTTACACTTGTACGCCGCTTTTATGAACTTTTCTTTTCCTTTTGACCTCTCTTTTCGGCCATATTTCCCCGTCCCCACCGCGGCGTGACCGAACTGGCGCTGCCCTGCCCTCGGGTTAAGCATTTCGGTTTTCCTTTCCGTTCTCCTTCTCTCAGAGTGAAACGAATTCATGGGAGAATTTTGCTTGTCCTGCCCACAATGCTTAGAATAAACATTACATGAACCAGCGAGCGAGCGACAAACTTCACAGCTTCTATCCCTCTGGTATGATCGTCATCACGTATTCCGAAACAATGCACGTGCACAATAACAGCGATCCTACTAGCCACGCCCTTCGTCGAAACACGGCACAGAGGGCACAAACAAGATGCGAAGAAGCTCTGAGCGGTGTCATCGGCGTGCGGTACTCTGAATAAAAAGAGAATCGGGAACAAAGAATTCATTTCGTGCCCGCTGGTGGCGCCGCCGTCAGGCAAAGCAGCAAGCGTGCGTAAGGACGATGAAAGGGGGAGGGCGGTATGTTATATTTCAGCGGATCTGGCGTTGCATTCAAGTGCAAATTTCGATTCTGCTGCCGCATCTTCCAAGCGGCTTCGCACATAGCGGTCTTCGTCTCGCTGTCCCCCAGGGGAAGGTCTCCCACGATGGACTCAGCCTCTCTCGCCTTCGAGTGGGAGGGGAGCGGGGACGGAGCTACACTTGGACACGCTCGGCGGGTTCATTGGGTGCACTTGTTTATCTTCTTTTCTCACTTTTTACGGTGCAGTGGCTGTACTTAGATTCACTTTTCTCTCTCCTGTGTGGGCTTTGTACTCCCGTACTTTCCTTTCTTTAAACGCGTACCGCTCAAGCGCATTTCCCACGCTTCACCGCCTTCTTTGGTTCCTCTACGTAACTGTCCCGCCACCCCCCATCCACTGTTGCCGCACCGCTCAACTGTCTACACACAAAGCATTCGCCGCTGAATGCCCCGATACTCGTTGTAAGAGCTCCGCGCTGATCGACTGCGGACCGCGTCGGGGTTTGTTTGCGCGAATCGTTGGGGGAGGGGGGCGATTCGCGCTTTGTGTTTTTTCGAGTGGGCCCCTCAAGAGGACTGCGGCTCATTGCACGGGGCGTTTTATTTTGGCACACTGGGCACGCGTGCGTGGGTTTTTATTAGACAATAAACGCGAAGGCTGGGGTGTCGATATGTGCACTCGTGAACGTATACTACGATGTTCTACTAGCAGCGGCTGTGCTGGGAACTAAAGTAAGGGTGGCTAGTTGGTGCGTAATACGACTTTGGAAAGAACAGCGCTAGAAACAAGAGTATGTCTATTTCCTTCTTCCACCTTGCTTGCGGCGCTTTTTTTTATTCTTTTGCATAGTGGCTTGTAGACGACTTCGCGAATCCTACAGATGACCACATGGTCCACAGACGCAAGTAAAACGCAGTTTGTCATTGGGAAATTTGAGCTGCGCTGTAAACGTAACCACCGTTGACGAATGAGAGGCAGAGCCGCATCGGTAAGTGTAAAAAAATGCCCGATAATATACACGAATGAGCTGGTGGCATAATTGTCAGGTATTGTAAAAAAACTCTCTAAATGCAGGAAATCTACCTTGATTACGAATTTGGCCCTGAGAAGTCTGTCAAAGACACGCGGAGAATTTTAAGTACATACAGACAGACCATCAATTCTTCCCGGCCGACATCATCAAAGCAAGCAAACACACAATTTTTTTCAGCATTTCAAAGCTTAGGATGCCGTCGATACTCTGTCCTTCATAGGGAGCCCTAGTCGCGAGGTGTAGGGCTAGGGGCTATAAAAGTTACAACACCGCAACGTACACGCTACAGTATACAAAGTACAGTGTACAGTGGCGTTACAGGATTAGTAGCCTGTTGTCCACTGAGGATGCCAAGCGTGGGCGCACATTTAAACCTCAGGGGAGCCAACATCCTCTGGACCGACGAGTGGTGGAGATGTTGCTCGTGGAGTCTCGGCACGAGGTCGAGTCCGAAGACGACACGGAGCATAAAGCAACGCGGGGTGAAGTGTATTTACGTTGACTACGTGCAATTACTTCCTATGTGCGCGACCCCCTTGGCTAAACAGGGGAAGCTAATCAGGAAAAAAAAAATGGTTGATTCCTCTGTCATAGGAATCGGTAAAATACGAAAGTGAAATGTGCATCGAAATGTGCAGCTGAGCATTATTTTGCGGGTCGGCTGGCTGTCTTGTGGGTGTGTTTGGCGAGCGACGTCCTGCTGGCAGGTCGCTTCGGCAAAGTTGTACTGGCTTCATTTCCGTGACTGATATGACGTCAGTGAAATCTTGGTGTATTCCGACGTAAAACACTTTCGTGTTAAAATATAAAACCCGAAAACGAACAACCCTAAGTATAAGTTATAACGTACTCTTTGGTTCTAAAGGTTGCTTCCCCGCAAGAAGACCCTATGTGCAGGGGTGCACCCTTTTCAGGACGCTAATTGCTTCGTTGTACTGGCGTCACTTCCGTGACGGATATGACGTCACTCAAATGTTTGTGTATCCTGGAATAAAGCACTTTCGTGTTAAAATTGTGGATTCACTGGTGGGTCTTTAAGAATGCGTGATCATCTTGTCCCTGTCCTTAGCGAGCGCCAGGCTTGGCTGGATGCGCAAAGCTTTGCTCATTGGACACGCGACGTTTTTCGCCCGTCCCTTGCACACCAACAACAGTGCGCAGACGGCCCTGATCGTTTCAGTGGCGACGTTTGCTCGTTACCGCAGTGGTATTGGCAGCCTGTAGCTTTTTTCTCGTCCACCAGTACAATCCGTAACCGTGATTCCAATTCCTTTTTTTTTTTGCCGCCCGTACCTGCTGCAGAATCGATTGTACAACGCGTATGAAAGCGGTGGTGAGAGTCAGGATACTTGTCGAGCCAGAGCTTGCTATAGCCGCGCCGCGAATTGTCTCCCTGGCGACGTAGCCAGCATGGCGAAGGCAACTCTCTCCCTTCTCGAAGGAGTTCTCTCCACGCGCTTACGCCACTCTGTCGTTCTGTGCTCTTCTGCTGACAGAGTGACTTAAAAATGAACAGAGCGCCGTGAAAATTCTACCGACAGGCCTTATCGCTTACGACGCATTAACACAAAATGAAGTAGAAGCAACCTCCGGCGACTATTATGGGATGCGATATCTATTTTTCTATTTCCTGAATTGTGTAACATTTTTGTCGACCAATCAGTTCACTTTACCTCTCCACTACACCTACTAATCTCCCCCTTTCTCTCTTCAACCTATTTTATAAAAGTCCGTCCCGCCTTTTTCACCGCACTGGGCCGCTCACGAGTATGAGTAATTAAAAAATGGGTGCAAGAACAACCGAAGTATTCTGAACGTATTCCCAGGTTAACGAAACATCGCCGCACACAAGAAAATGTAAAGACGTACGCGTGAATTGGTGGCACCGCTGCTACCGTACGCAGGTGGCAAGCAGCGACGGACCGCATGACCAACACGGTTCGTCACCTTGCACTGGCTACTGGCATTGTAGCAGAATGAACATTTTGCAGTTTTTCGCGCCCCTCTTCACACGCACACGCACACTAAGGCATGGCAAACGCTTCCCCGAATCGAGGTCTGAGAGGGTCAACTACATGGGTAATAATATCGTTCCCTTCCACGGCAGGACTCGCGTAGCTTAGGTCGTAAGTCGCTTTCGCACAGTTCGAGCAACACGTTCACGAATGCCCTATCTTCTGTACTGCGGTGTCCACGGGGTCCAGCACGCCACTCGCAGTTCACGTAGGTTCCGACCAGCGAGCGAAGTAACCGTCAGAAGGGCGGACCTCTGTGGGGAGGAAAGACGACCGTGGTGTCGTCTATTGTGCCATGAAGCAGCTTCAGGACGCTCAGAGCATTCACTAGCACTTGGCCCACCATCACCGTGGAGGCACTGAAAAGGCGTAGCAGCGCCGCCTGCACGTCTTGCAGCCTGGTCTGCACGCCACGCACATCCTCCGCCGTGACCCCTCTAGGACCCCGGTTGAAGTCGAGCACAGGGCTACTGGGTCTTACGTACGGCTCATAGATGGTAGTGCCGTTCCAGCCCACTACGCTAACCATGGTCACCTCGAGTCCGCGGATTGGGGAGCACGTCTCACGGTCGAAGTCGTGCACGCCGCTGGTGACGCCGGGCGGCAGACTCGTGGATACGAGACGCTGCGCCGGCGTGTTCTTTTGCCTTGGTGTCCCCATTCCGCATGGATGGTACTCGGACGGCTGGCAGCCCTGCTTGTCAGCTGACGGCCCGCAGCAGCTGAACACTCCGCCGCAGCGCCGTCTCGCGTGGGAGAGGCAGGCGTTAGTGGCGTATACCCTCCGGTATGATGGAGGCGGAGATGTAAGGGGGATGCGTTTTGCGGCACCAGTATGGCGCGTCGCCCTGCAGCTGTATACACTGCGCTTGCGCAGTTTTTCGGCGGTGGGCCGTGGATAGTCGCTGCGGTACATTTGGTGGTGGCCGTACAGCTCATCGGCGCTGAGCCGAATGCGTCAGGTGCCTTGCGGTGGGCGGGTACACCTTGGCGAAAGTGAGCACAAGATGGGTGCCAGGGCTTTCTGCCAGGCACAGTTGGTGGCGACGGCGGTGTGCAGGAAAGAGCGGCCATCAGCCTGGAGGTTTTTTCCGTTGCCTTTGAAGTCCACTTCAAGGGCGTGGCCGACTTGTTCTGTAAAGTTGAGTCATCAGGCACGGCTTTCGGTCCCTCGAGCTTTGCGTTTCGCTTCTTCTTCTCGACTTTCTTCTCCCTTCTCGTCGTTTATTTGCGAATTGCAATGCCTTTTTTTTAGAGCCAGATTGACAACCGAGAGAAATGGAACAGAGGTGACGGTGAGTGGTATCATCGGCCGAATTGCAGTTAAATGAATAATGCTCCTCTTCGTCTTACGACGACGACGGTGGTTGAACGCGAAACTTTCTCGTGAGGGACTCCTTGGTTGTCGTCTGAGTTTGACTTTGACTCGCAGACGGTTTGGACTTCGATTCGTTGAACTTTGACAGACTCGCACGCAGTTTGGACTTTTGATCGCAGCGGCTTTGCTTTGACCCTCCGATATTTGACTTCGCCCGAAGCAAGCTTCCCGTTCAACTATCGTCGTCGTTAAACGGAGGGTGCATGATTTTACTGTCTCGTTTTACACGTCCATGCACCCCTCTTAAATAAAAACTGCTTCCGACCATGTCGGAATGTCGAAATCGGATAGACGTCGGGTTCATAACGCGGTGGAACATAAGTTAGATTCTGGCAAACCTTTTAACTTCGTCCACGATCATCATCGTCGTCAAAGAAAGCTGGCTTTTCTGCATTGCGTTTTCAATGCGACATATTCCATCTGTGAAGCATACAAAGCTTCGCTTTAAAAACACCACTTCATCAGCTATGATGGGGCAGTCGTGCGTTTCTGCTCCGCACGGGAGCATTCACCAGATGATTAGGGAAGAGAGTACTGTCACCAGGGTCGGTGCTGTCGCCGCTTTGAAGTCTCGGTGACGAGTATATGATTCCGGCGATTTAGGCCAACAACAGCTCACACTGTTTATTAATCACGCTCACTTACCGTTTTTTGTAAAAGAGTCTGGCGTCAGTCCTCACTGTTAATCCAAGTCTCCTAATACAAAAGGAAGCGAGAACACGCCGACAAATTCTGGAAAGCAGAACATTTGTTTGTATAAATCCTAATAAGCTATAGTGGGTTCCCTGTCTTGTTAATCTTCGTTAGGTATTACGTCAGAAGCCTTGAAAGGTGTAATTAAATTTTAGAGCTACTGAATCTATCCCCTCTGAAGACGCGTGCCATCTCAAAGCCAATTCTTTATAATGGGGTGTACGTATACATTGCGATTTTAATTATAAATTTATTGTTTCGCCACCAATATAGAAAAATGCAAATTTTGTGGTTTTAAAGCGGCACAGTTACACCTGGACTATGAACCGCGCCGTTGTGGAAGGCTCCGTATTAAGTTTGACCACCTGGGGACCTTTAGGTTGCGCCTAAATCTCATCACCCGGGCGTTTTCGCTTCTCGCCTCTATGTGAAAGGCATCCACTGCGGCTGAGTTCGAACTCGCGTTGTTGGGCTCAGCAGCACAACGCAATCTCTGCCAATCCCATGCGAGGATCCGCCACATAAAATTAATAATTTTTGGTTTCTTGGCCCCCTCCTGCCGGAACTCGTGCAAGCTCATAGCTTTAGCTACGAGATCATTGTCTCTAACAATCATCATTATGGCCATCAACATCATCTCCGGCAGTTTGTGTTGTGCGCGTGAATCATCCAATTCCTTGCCAATCCCTCATGTGACTATGTCCCATAAAATGATGAACAACAACAACTACACAGCCAACTGCGTGCGGGAAGAGACAACGCGCAAGCTTTATTGAAGTATCAGTTCGGTTACCGACGAGCGTTCACCAGCGCTTGGAGAATGCCGGTGGCGTGAGCTGTCCGTTCAGCAAGTCCTCGCTGGACTTGAGGATCTGAGATGCTCAAAACGGCCTCCGACTAGTGCTCCTAGAAGAGGTGACAGGAAATTGGCAGTGGGGGCATTGCCAAAGGATGTGAGACAGTTTCAAGGAGTGCGAAGTCGCCGTATTGAGGGCAGGGAAATAGAGACAGATAAACCGCATGTAGCCTGGCGCGACAGGGAAGGGTATTGGTTTGGAGAGGGTGCCAGTATCGTTCCTCTGCGATAAACAGTCACCAGTGGGCTGAAGGATAGCGCCTGTGAAAGTGGATGTAGGGACAAGTGATTTACTGGAAAGCTAAAAGGCTGTCGTGGGTTGATTGGCCTTCAAGAGCCTTAGCCCAGCTCGGACGGCTAGCTCTCGAGCTGCAACTTGTCTGCGTGGGAGGCGGGTAGATTTTTAAGAATTATTGAGAGCCCCCAAAAAATGTTCCATCGGAAAAAAATTGAATGGCCGTATTCAAATCACAGCTAAACAAATGTTGGGCGGGTCAATAAGTCATCGCAAGTGCAATGGCCGCCTCTCCCGAAGATGCCGGGGAGCGCGTTCGGGTTGTGAGTGACTGGTAAGGGGTTGCTTTGGGATTGAAGAGAGGGGTTACAGCATAGGCACTTTGATGGCTACAACTAGCGGCGTCAACTTAGGCGGTAGGTCTCATGGGGCATTTACTGGCTTGGCACGCATGCGCATCGCTTGGTAGAGCCAATGGGACCGCGATGGCCCCATCTGATGCCCCAGTGAAGGTTGGTAGGGAGGACTCCCCTGGGCGATATCATGGGCCTTCTGGTTACATGACCAAGAGGGTTCACAGATTTGTGTTGAACAACTGAACTCACCTTTCCCCTTTTCGTAATCCTTCTAATCTCCACCTGTGGACATTTCCCTACATTTGATAGAAGTCCTCCGCGCCTTTTTCACCGCACTCGGACGCTACAGAGTGATCAGAAATGAGGAATACGGACAACAGAACAACAACCGAGGGAATTTCTCGAACGTCTTCCTTTTTTAACAAAACACAAAGTACCACGCCAACGAATTGTTAAATAAACATGATGTAACAGCCATGCTTTCATGGCACCGCTCCTAACGCGCAGCTCTTTCGCAATCAGCATGTTTACCGGCAAAAAAAGACATCAAGCGAGCGAAGTGAGCGAAGGAGCCAACTTTAAACTGGCTGCTGGCACTGTAGCAGAACAAACAGTTCCCGCGCACACGCACACGCACACAGCAAGCCAGTCTCTCGCGTCGCAGTCTTGGAGGTTCCGCTGCACGGGTCATCCCGCTGTCTCCGCAACAGCACTATAGCGGAGCTTTAGGACGTGAGCCGCTTTCCACAGCACGAGCTCCACAGCATGGCGTTACCTATGGTGTCATGTCCACGGGGTCTAGCTTGTGCACCTCCTTGTTCAGGAAGGCCGCGACCTGCGAGCGCAGCAACCATGGGGGGGGGGGGGGGGGGGGGCAGACCCCTGTGGTGAGGGAAGACGACCGTCGTGTTCTATACCATGTCGTGGACGCTCACACCATTCTTTAGCCACCAGCCCATTAGCTCCGTGAAGGCGCTGAAAAGGCGGAGCATGCGCCGCCTGCACGTCTTGCAGCGTGGTCTGCACGCTGCGCACATGCTCCGCCGCGATGCCGCTGAGAACCTTGTTGAATTCAAGCACAGGGCTGCTGGGCCTCGCGTACGGCTCGTGAATTGTAGTGCCGTTCCAGCTGACCACGCTAACCTTGGTCACCTCGAGTTCGTGGCTTTGGAAGCATGCACGTCTCACGCTCGAGGGCGTACATGCCGCTTGTGACGCCGGGCGGGAGTCTTGTGGATACGAAAAGCTGTGCCGGCGTGTTCCTTTTCTCTGGTGTTCCCACTGCGCATGCCCGGTACTCGGACGGCTGACAGCCGGGCTTGTCGGCCGACGACCCGCGGCAGCTGAACATGCCGGTACCGCAGCGCCGGCTCGCGTGGGACAGGCAGGCGTTGGTGGCATAGTACTCAACCTCTGGCGTGATGATGAAGGCGGAGCCGTAGGGGAAATTCGTTTTGCGGCACATATATGCAGTATCGTCCTGCAGCAATCCGGCGCTTCCGGGCTTTTCGGCGGGGGGCCGTGGGTAGGCGCAGCTGTACATTTCATACAGCTCGTCGGCATAGAGCCGAAGGTGCTTGGTGCCTTGCGGTGGGCTGGTACACTTCGGCGTAAGTAAGCACAAATTAAGTGTCAAGGGTTCCTGACCGCCACCTGCAGGTGCGACAGCGGAGTGTTGAGGAGGCGGCCAACAGCTGCAAGGTATTTTCCGTTGCCTTTGGAGTGAACGTCAATGGCGGTGCAGCATGTGTTCTCTCGAGGTGGTCACCAGGCACAGCTTCGAGCACTCGACGACGACGACGACGACGATGATGATGATGATGTTCGCATTTTTCTTCTTCATCTTCTGCACTTCCTTCTCTAGTGTTTCTTTCTCGTCATCCTACATTGTTTTCTACTTGTGACTTAGGGCCAACATCCGCACACGCTGGTGCGGATATTGACCCTTAAGCATTCGTAACGATCCATCGTTTTGTAAAGTAACGCAGATCGCACAAAGAGCACGACGTCGGTTTGCACTATCATCCATGGTGCTATAATAGAAATTAAACAAGCGTGACCGAGCCGGCCGAGGCTGGACAGCACAAGTTGTGTTGATGCAAATCCTAATAAACGTGTGCATTCTTAGTCTTGTAATTCTTAAGGTCTAGTTCCCGAATCATAATAAGGTCTAATCAAAGTTTCCAGCTTTTCTGTCTGTATCATCTGTAGGCACGTGTCATCTCACCGCCAAACTTCAGCTTGTGGGTGCATGCCTATTCTCATGTTAACAATTTCTGGTTGCTTCACCGATATCCTGCGACGACCCGTCACTTCTAATATACGTTATTGATTTCTGGTTTCTTGGCCAGTTTTCTGCGTGGACTCGTGTAAGCTCGCAGCTTTAATACGAAATTACTGTCTTTAAAATCACCATTGGTCTTGTGCGTCGGGAACCACTATAGCCGCCTCCTTGTGAACAACGCGCTTACACGCATGAATGGGTTCCGGAGTCATCAGTGGAAGGTAGTAGCGGTGCTGCGAATAATTTCTCGGGGCACTTAAACCTGCTTATCTGCTTCGAACGTTAAAGCCTGGCGTAGTAAGGTGACAGGCACCTTTGATGTACGCGTCCACCCGTCGACACAGTCGCTATAATATTTTACCGTCGTTAATCTTTTTTAATTCACCTTAATCATACCTTATTCTAGCTTAATCTCCAATAATTCACCTTAATCCACGATACAACCATAATAATATTAATCTCAAATCAATCATGGATCAGCTTCGGTAGTCATTTATCTCCTACACGGCTGGCATGCCTTGGTTCTCTTCTGGCCTTCCTTGGGTTCTTGTACCGTTCGTGTCGACGCCGAGGTTCCTCATGATCAACTTTCATTTAGACACGAAATCAAAGAAGAAAGTTATAATTAAAATAAAACGCCGCTTTGAGCCAGGTTAGCACGGTGCGCAGTAATGACGGTGGACGCAGAAGGTTCCCAATAAACCCCGTCAAAGAAGGAACATCACTTGCCGTTAGGCATCGGGAAACTCCCCTTGCCCCTGCATTCCTACGCTCCCTGGTGTCGACGGTTGTGGCTTGCAAACAGGCGGGGCACGGAGGATAGCGCCCTTTAATCTCTTATCGCCCACCCCGCCTTTTGGAACTGATGTTGTCTCAGCTGCTCCCTTCAACGACCACTCACGGGTGCGCTCCTTCTTTGTTTTCTGAGTACAGGAGATTTCGCGCGGTGGCAGCGTGGTACCTGTCGTCGCTTTGTGTCAGCTGATTGCCGTAAAATGACCGGTATGAAGACGGTAGCTGTTTATGCGTGTAAAATGGTTGTATCGGGGACCTTCCACGGTGGCTCGGCGGCTAAGCCATCGTGGTGCTGAGACCGAGGTCGCGGCGATGTTTTCCTGGCTAGGGTGTCCTCATGAGATATGGTACAGGCGTGTCTGCTCGACATATTTAATTTTGTCAAAAAATTATAAAAAGCTTTTTTTTTTTTTTGCACAGGCGAAAAGATCCGTGAAGTTACTTCATTGAAAAAAATTCTCTTCCTCCAAAAAAATTCCCAAAGCCGGCTCGGGTCACTGGCGCGTTGAGCGGCTCGCGGGAAATTTGAAACTTCTACGACTGTAAAACAACAACTACTGCAGCTATTGCCCTAGTTCTTTTTATGTAAAGGCTTTCCATTCCCTAAAATGATTTAACGTATTCGCGTTTGGCTTGCGGAGCGAATTCTTTTGAATAAAAATTCCCAAATTGGGAAAAAATTTGAAAATTGCCTAAATGCGTTTTTTCTCGGAGTCTAGACAAGCTAGGTGGTTCAAATTTTTTAGTATTATTTTTCTATCTTTCTTCAATCTTCGTGCCAATTTTAGTTTATGTGTTCAAGATGGTTCAATTTGAAAAAAAAAGCACTGTGATGCAGCTAGGTAACGCGCTTTGGTAAATTTTGAAGGCCAAAAGGCCATCTGATTTGTTTCGAACTTTCGCAAATTAAAGCCAAGGTTGCTTCTCTATCACCTACATCAAAAACATGCTGCGCTATTTTTATTGTTTTGCAGCTACAAAGCTGTTAGCAGTATAACGGTGACACTCAGGTGGTTTGTAAGAAGCCTATGACCGCAATGTAGGTCGAGAAATGGCCGGTACAAAGAGAAAAACACTTAAAAAACATTGCGGTGAGCATGCTTTGTTGAAATTAAGCGTGAAAATGAACAAAGTACCCAACATTTTAACAAGTTTTAAAAATGCACTTCAAGTGGGTCGTTCAAGCCAACTCGCTCTTGCGAATGGATCTCTTCATGCGCTGCTCACTGTATTAGTGTGCGCGCTGTGTAGGCCCACTCGCATATACAGAGATGGTAAGATGAGATCCGGATCTCACGAGAGCGACGAGGAGCACAGGCTATGCACGAGCTGAGTCTAACTTGCAGCATCCGAGGAAGCGTTCCGGCGGAAATAATAGGTACGGAAGGATTGCGGCTGAACTTCCTGCTTAGTTTAAGTAAGATATGATTGGGTGCTTCTTAGAAAAAACTAAAAGTATCAAACAGAACATATAACCATGACAGCCGCCATGAGCGATAACAGGAGGCGGCTTGAAAAAACCGCCTCAGCAGGAGCAGTTGCCATGGCTGATAATCGCCTGCGGTGATTCACGCACATCGACGAGCCCCAGGAGGCTCAAATGCCCAAGAGTATTGAGGAGGCACATGCTTTGTGCTGATTATTTAAGAGAGCGTAAAAAATTGTCTCAAGAAGGAACTTCCGTAGCGTGAAAGTATTCAAAGATCTGGACACGAACTAAAGATGCCGTTCAGCCACCTAACCAGCATGTACATCCTAGCCAGTATTTAAGGTCACTAGGCGGCTGCCACTGTAAGACTCTTAAGCATCTAAAACGCTTTGGTTGTCGCTAACCCGCTTTGAGCACAATTGGATCAGCCTCACTGGCCTCCCGCTTCATGCTCGAACGAACGACATTGAAGATGGACGGCCTCGTCGGCGCTAAGCGTCCTGCAGTAGCATATGGTGCCAGAGAGATCACCGGGAACCAGTTGATATGTACTCAAATTTTCAGCAAACAGACAATTGCGCACAGGTGCTATTCCTGAAGCTTGAAGAAAGCGCGAGTACCAGATGAGACAACTGAAATGCACATAGTTCGCCCATAAGGATAATTTGTAGTCTTGGTTCATTAAAGACATCTTTGATTGACTCCGTTACTCCGTTATGCTTCACACTAATTTTTACAGCAGTCATTTAAAAGGGTCCTAAACAGAATTCCAAAGGCTGCAATTTTGCGTTCTCAGTCGCTGGAGTGCTATCCAAGGAACGTGCTGCCGCAGAAATGGTTTTAAAAGCGTTTAGTATTAGCCCAGTCATTCATTCATTAAAAAGGTCCGGCAATAAGGCGTGGAGGTGTTACCCTCTCATCGCGCCTCCATAACACTGCAGAAGCTGTGACGTCACCGGCCAGGAGCAAGACCACCTAGTGATACAGGGCGAGGCCCTTGTTGGTTCGAGATGCGCGTAGCCATTGGCTCCGTTCGGCGGTACATCACGGTTTTTTCTGTTTCCGTTTTCCGTTGTTTTCTATTGTTTTGTCTTCTAGATACGTAATTCCCGATAATTCTATTACATACCTAAATGTGTATTAGAAGTGGATCATTCGTCCCAACCAGTATCACGCACTGATGGGGCGCAATAAAGTCGGCACAAACATTACTGCGGATTACGCGCAAAGTTCAACTCGCTTGCGTACTGTGGCGTGGAAATGCGGGGCCAGGGCCGAAAGTTTTATAAAGAACACGGTGCGGCTTTAGAAGTGGCAAAAACAAGGAGCTTTGCACTTCAAAATCGTGGTTGTTGCTAAACCCAGAAGATATCCTTGCATCTCCCCTCCTCGGATAAAGGCCGCTTATCAACCGCTACGAGGGCGCTGCTTGTTTGCCCGTCCAGCAGTCAGTGTAGCTCGCGACGCCAGGCTTCTCCGTGCTCCTTCCGCAGTTTTTCTTTCCCATTCAAGCGTGTAAACACCCGTGGCCCGTTTGCGTATACGCTCGACTTACGGAGATAACCTTTTCTGCATGCCGCCGCTCTTGAGCTTCCTTTTTCGTTGTTTTGCTCGGTGTCTCCCTTGAGCACTGCCCGACCCCACGAAGAAACAGAAGAGGCGGAGAAAAACGCGCTCTGCGGCACCGGAAGACGACACAGATAAAGAACGCACTTTACCCCCGAGGAGGTTTTCCTTCTTCTTGGGCCTAAAGGGCTGGTATTAGTTTCTGCCTTTTCAACCGATGGCGTTGCTGTCTTGTAGAAGCGTCGTCCGGTTTTCTTAGACGTATGTAGCCCGGAGAAATCGAATTTTTCCATCGCGATTAAGCAGCGCAGCAGTTACAAAATGAAAGGAGTGGCGTCGCTTTATTTTGCGCACTTTGAACGACGCGCCTACGCATAGTTATGTAGCGATTTCTTTCATTTCAATGGCGCATGGCTTGAAGAAGAACCAGGGCCCGCTAGAGCTACAAAAAGGAGAATTGTAGATCGGTGTTCTCTTTGTTTCAAGCCTTCTGTCACTCGTTCCCCGTATATCACAAAGTTGGAACCGCCGTCCCGGACTGACCACCGCCATCGAAAACAATCATCAGTTTCATGCAGCACTAGCAAGACTTATATGATTTGCTTTCTATAGGCGCGAAGGAGACGTGCGAACAAAATCCACGAGAAACAGCCCGCCAATGAGCATGTGGGCTCTCGGGAAATAAGCACAATTACAAATTTAAAATATTTATGCATTTATTTTCACCCTCAAGGCCAGAAGCATTTCAGGGGGGAGTGAGTTACAAATTTACAACAACAAAAAGAAACACACACACACTAAACGGCAGCAATAACTTGTAGCCAGGTAAGCACAACTACATGGGAGTAGCGTGTCCTGCCCATTCAGCATGTCTACATGAATGCAGAGTGGCACTCTGCACGTCATGTTTTCATTTAGCTAAACTTAAAAGACCGCCACTGTGCTCGATGTGATAGCGTATGATTTTAAGGTATGCACGTGGACCATCTATCTATTGTGTATTCATGTACACGAATTCTTCGACGCAAGTGAGGCGTCACCCGCCGCTGCCCAAGCACGTGCTCTACGGTCCACTTCCGAAGAGAGCCGAGACCCAGAGGAGACCCCCAATACATTCTATAGCAGTGCGGGATACAATCACAGTACAGATACGAGCGTCGACAATTCCTGCCACCCCACCCATTGTTTACCTGGCCGAGGGTACCCTGTAAGGATCAGAGGTCCATCTAGTATCTCGCACCAGACCTACGACTCGCTCCGTCGCACGTTGCCAGCACTTGTATTTCCAACACGAAAACAAGACCACAAAACGAAGGACTTGCGAATAGTTCCCAGGACCTAACACACCCACCTGGGCAGTTAGGCAGAACACAAGTCTCTGGAGAATGTCCTCGCGGCGTCTCACCAAACCCCAGTCCCCGCTCGGATGTCAGCATCGGTGACTGGCCAAGACTGCTGAGGGGGTGGAGCTCCTCGGGCCTACGCCGCGAGGCAAGCGGGCACCAGGGCTGTTTGAGCGCTCCTCCGGAACAAGGACGAGAGGTCCGCCATGTCTGCTCGCTGGCCTGGAGGTCCAAGAAGCAGGCCCGAACCACTGATCGAGCAGCCTCGTTTTAAAGCAAAGCTTTTTACCTCTACCCCCCAAGGGTTCCTTCGCGACCGTTGGTGTCACCAGAAAACTCCAGCGAACAAATAAAAGAATTTACTGCACCGCCAGGAATCGAACCTGGAACTAACAGAGTAACAAAGCAAGAGCACGTTATCTTACCGATTGAGCTACGAGCCCACGCGGAGACGGGGAAGAAAAGTGGTGCACTCGTGAAGCACATCTACGGGTTTAAACCCTGCATTCTCGCTGAATTCCACGCGACAGCGATTAAAGGAAGCTCGCACCAACCCATGGCATCTACTTCTAGTACTCCAGTGTGCTAAAGCCTGTGCCTTCCAGTACACACATAAAAATTCTCACCTCCTTGCGTCCGCCCTCACGACAAACGACACCCCAAAGAACACATTGAAATACTCCTTGATGGCCAGGCCATCACTCCAAGCCCCAGCATCAAGATCCTGGGCCTACATCTTCAGACCAACACCAAGAGTGACAGATCCTTGCAGCGCCTCAAACACACTATCAATAAAATCATACACATGATCAGGCGAGTTTACACCAAGAAGCGAGGCCTCAAGGAATCTGATTCCTTTCGATTAGTTCAAGCTTTTGTCCTCTTGAGAATCACTTACGTCTACCCCCTGCCTTCTTCAAGGCAAGGAGGACTTAAGATGCTTGATATAATGATTAGAAAGGCGGTTGAGCAAGCCATTTGTCTTCCCATGAGTGCTCCACCGAAAGGTTGCTTAGCACGGGGCTCTACAACACGGTGGAAGAGCGGTTAGAGGGCCATCTTTCTATCCAGAAGCACCGAATGAGCAGAACTGCGGCGGGTCGCAGCATCCTTCTCCAGATTAGCTGGGCAGCACAGAATGCCAATCCGCTTGATATACTCCTGGACTTCTGGCGACAAGAAATAAAGATGCTCCCTATGCTTTGAAATATAAACCCCTCACACGACGAGGGTCGCCGACAAGCACGGGCTCAAGCGCTGAACACCAGCCTCGGTAGCATCATGCAGTTATCTACACAGACGCCTCCCAACATTGAGGGCAGCAGTACGCCATCATTGTGGCTACCTCCAGAACCAACCTTCTTGCGTGTGCCTCACTAGAGACCGAAGAAATGACGGCAGCAGAAAAGGCAGCCATCGCCTTGGCTCTCACTCTAACAGGGGTTCGTAAGGTTGTCGCCGATTGCTAACGAGCCCCACCAGAATAACCAGTCAGGTTTGGTGTCCCGACCTGCACTGCGCGTGCTAAACACCACTCACAAAATGGTTCCATTCAGCTAATCTGGACAACAGCTCACGCTTCCATGGAGGGCAACGAATACGCCCACCAAGCTTGCACTTTCACCCCAGTGCTATGGAGCTGCACGGGGACAGTCACCCGCTTGTCTCGTTAAGGCACATAACTCAGCATTATCGCCTTCTGAGACAAACCCTATCTTCGCCTTACCCTGACCTTTCCATAGAACATCAAACTAGCCTGGGGCTCATACAATCCGGATCCTTCCCACACCCTACGCGTCTTCACCTAATGCACCCGAATTGCTACGACGCTGAATGTAAATTTTGCTCAGAAGTAGGAACGCTCTGCCACATAATCGGGGTGTGCGACTTTAGCCCTGAGCACCCTCCTCTCTTTCCGTCAACTACCGCACAAGAGGAATGTGAGATGCTGCGGTCCAGCCCCTCTCTGCCTACCCAGTTTCAGCTGGTGGGCAGAGCACAGGCGGCGCGGACAGAATATGCGCTACAGTGAAGAAGGAACCAGTCCCCTGGGCGGCACTCTGCGCCGTTCAGAAATATGAATAGAAGTATTTCCTCATGCTCTCCCTCCTTCTCTTGCTCCTCCTCCGACTCTGCAGCCGATCTCATCGCCTCCGTCCGCGACGGCAGAGACGGAGACGTCAGGTCGTGTAACCGGGTTTGAGATTTAATTTTATAAAAAAAGTGTTTCCACTAATTTGCTACACCAATACAACTCAATCTACCACCGTTAATGCATGCATCGTGCAATAATTTAACCTTACCAAGAATATCTCTTTCAAGTAATAGAGGGTGCGGTTAAGTGCATTCCACTTCTGTCTGGTTTCACTATTTGTAGAGCGACATGAGTGACATTTAAGTGACGTCGCATGGGCAATCATTGTATGTGTCGTTTACAGCTTTGCTTTCCAACCACATTCACAGTGTGGATTGGCGCTAATTTTTTCCCGTCCCTTCTTTTTTTCCTCCTTTTCCTCCTCTTTCGACAGCCTGATCCAACCGTCTGACCGTCCTAGGGGTTGGCCACACATGCTTTCCGTTCACCTTACCACATACCCCACACCGCTGGCTACAGACCAACTTCTACTCCCATCCGCCCTTCTCTACCAAATGTGCCTCACCCAATTCTACAGCACCAGCAGCCTGTGCACACCGCCCGGCGCCCTGCACCATCTGGTATGGAATGCCAACAGTGCCCATCTTTCACACCCAATAACCGCCACACGTATGAGCAGTGGGTGCACCGGCTGACCCGGCTGGGTCATCTCGACCCAGTGCATGCCGATTGAAAGGGCAGGAGCAGCCAACCAGGACCAGGGCATACCGGACTAGAGGACACCCCCCCACAAGGCTTGTGCCCTAACCATTGCGCACCGACGTGCTCGTGAACAGATGTTCATTAGTGTATAAGCAATAGATGGTAAATTTTGGCAAACATTGGCAACGTCGATCCGTGTACAGACAGCGACCGAAGAAAACACAACGACAGAGCGCGTGCGAAGAGGGGAGATGTCAGCGGCGCCGGCGGAGGTATTGGCTGCGGTGGTGCTGTGTTCGCACCGCTGCCGACCAGTTGCTGAGGAGACGTCAAGTCGAAGCCGTGGCGGCTCACCCCCACCCTCCACCCGACGCGCCCCTCGCACGTCGTTCTGGCGCGTCCTGCAACCGCTTGTACGCGTTGCAAAAAATAGCGCGCAGCGACTACAAGGCCGAGTAGGCGGCAAAAAATGATGGAATGGGAACGATGGCAGCGAAATGCCGATGCTTGAGGACAACAAAAGGAGCGGCAGGCCGCCAATGCCGCTGGTAAGGGGAGCAAAAGTGACCACTGAGACGGTCTGAACTCAAAGCACATTTAGTACAGTGAACAAGAGGTGGGCCAGAAACGCAGTGTTGCGAGACGTGCGTGTCGGCGCGACCCCCAGATTTGAGAGAGAGAGAGAGAGAGAGAGAGAGAGAGAGAGAGGAGAGAGGAGAGAGAGAGAGAGAGAGAGAGAGAGAGGAGAGAGAGAGAGAGAGAGAGAGAGAGGTATGCTCACGGATTTTTGAATATCCACCAATGACTCAAATTATTTCCCTGTTCCTCTCTTATGCCGGTAAGCTCCTCGAATGATTGGTATTACGACGTCTACCACAGCATCTAGAAGAACACCAGCACATCCCCATGAATCTTCTTGGCTTCCGACCCAAACTATCTACACAAGATATCCTCCTAGCACTATTTGAAGAGAGAGAGAGAGAGAGAGAGAGAGAAGAGAGAGAGAGAGAGAGAGAGAGAGAGAGAGAGAGAGAGAGAGAGAGAGAGAGAGAGAGAGAGAGAGAGAAATCTTTAATGAGTCTGGCGATGTCAGCCGAGCTAAACCGCCTGGCTTGCTACGCCAGATGAATGCTGTGACAATGATGATTATAATGATGAAGAGGAACACATGATTTGAACTATTTACAAAGTCTGATCAAGGCTTGTGGCTTTTAGATGGGCCAGTAAAGCTTTTTTGGCTCGAAAGGCACGTTTGGAAGAATTCCAGGGACCTAATACCCTAATACGTCTCTCAGTTCTAGCCCTACGGAGAGAGGCCGGCCCAGAGACACTGCAAGGCACACTCTTTGCGTACTAAATCGCGCACAGTCACAAATGAGGTGTTGCAGATCTTCACGGACACCACACTGTGGGCACAGAGGCGAGGTGGACTGACTGATTTTGTAGCAGCCCAGCCCTTCACAACTGAGAGCAATAGTAGCTGCGGATTTGCAAAAAAGCGTTTGATAATGTAACTCACGACGCTATATTGCATGAAATGGCCAAAACGAACTGTGCAATGGCAGTATATAACTACGCCCTTCAATTCTTGCAGAACAGAACACTTACCATCCAGATCGGCGGCCATCAATCCCAAGAAATTGGGCACCCCAGAAAGGCATCCCTCAGGGAGCAGTGATTTCGCCGACGCTATTCACCCTAGCCACGATAAAAATACACAGACCTCTGAAAGAGATCCAAGGACTTTGATACCTGCTGTATGCAGACGACATTACTTTATGGGTCACGCAGGGGTCGCCAGGACAGATTCAGGATACGCTACAAGAGGCACTGGATGCACTTCAAATGGCAGCTGCAGGAATCGGACTGATGTGCAGCCCTGAAGAGTCTAGCCTCTTGCCAGTACATCAACCAAAATGGCACCCACACCCGATACATATAAACATCTGCCAACAACCCATACCAACGGTAAAGAAGGCAAAAATTCTCGGTTTCCACATACACACCAACGGAAAAGGAGACGCTGACGTAATAAGACAAGGGAACCAGCTCCTCCAACTCAGCAGAAGAATTGCCAACAGACATAGTGGCCTCAAAGAAGCCGATCTACAACTTTATGACGCCCTCATTACTTCACTTATCAGATACGCCATACCGTATTTTACGTTAACCAAGAAACAGCACGAGAAGCTTAACGCGCTTCTAAAACAATCCATCCAAGCTCGCCATGGGAGTCCCGATGAGCACCTCCAACACGCACATCGAGAACACCGGACTCTACGTAACACGCGAAAGCATCGTAGCAGCACACAAGCACAACCAACTAGCTAGGCTAAGAAGCACCATCCCAGGACAAGACCTTTTTACGACTACTCAAATTCGACACCAGTCATCCTCCAGGAGAAGAGGAACCATTCAGCCAGGAAGAACTCAAACGAATTACCGTAGCACCCATCCCAAGACAAATGAACAGCGAAAAGGACGACACAAGACGAAAAATTAGAGCAGCATACTTTACGAAGAAAATACGACGCACACGAAATGAACGACACATATTCGCAGACGCTAGCAACCATAAAAACCAGTGGGCATGGGCCGCCGTCGAATTCGAAGGAAAGGAAGCCACGGGCACCTGTCCCTGCACAAGGAGCACTGAAGCAGAAATGTACGCCATCGGCCAAGCCATCCAAAAATACGCACACCCCACCGAACCTCTAATCATCTACACTGATTCCCAACAAGC
Organism: Haemaphysalis longicornis; assembly: GCA_013339765.2. Classification (NCBI taxonomy): domain Eukaryota; kingdom Metazoa; phylum Arthropoda; class Arachnida; order Ixodida; family Ixodidae; genus Haemaphysalis; species Haemaphysalis longicornis. Next base: position 134,396,950 of record CM023450.1, on the reverse strand, counting down.
ATGCTCACGCATCCAATACAATCTAATACCCTCCACAGCACGCACGTTTTCTGAAAGATAAAAGGAACGATTATACTCTACTCGGTACCTGGTCATGCCGGGATGCAGGGTAACGAAAGGGCAAACCGAAATGTTCGTGAAACCACACTCCGGACTCCCTGCAACCGCATCCAGCCCCAGAGAGATCGCATGCCACCAAAGTCCATCACACTGAAAGATCTACGACACAACCCGGAAGCTTACCCTAAACCACACACACACCTAACCAAAGAAGAACAGGTCCTAGTGAAACAGGCGTGAACGGGTACCCTCCTAACCGCAGCACGAATGGCCTTTTACCAAGGAAGACCACTCCCACAGTGCTCGAAATGCTTGGGAATGCTGTACCAGCGTCACCTATTCGGCAAATGCAACAAGGGACTAGGGAAGAAACCATTGTGGGACTCGTCACATGAAGACCAAACCGCCCTCACATCAAGCACCACCTGAAACGCCACCGCAAGGGACATCAACAAGCCCCCGACAAGGACTCAACCTATAGTCCACGCAGGACTACGCCGCTGCCTAGGAAGCCACGACAGGCAACCTAGAGGTTCCCTGAACAGAGGGGACCTATGCCGCCAAAGATATGTAGAATAAAGCTTTCATTCTTCATTTCATTCATTCATTCATTCATTCATTCATTCATTCATTCATTCATTCTTATAAAGCAACCCCCTGGTAAGCCTCGGGGACGGTGCGGTGCTGCCACTTGAGGTTTTCATGTTACGTATCCGCGTGGCAATGCCGTTGAGCTCAATTTTTCTTTTCTTTGATCCTCGCACTTATACCTTCCTTGCGGTTATGTTTAAACGGGTAAAAAGACTGCGTATAAAAAATGGCCGCGTATCTGCTCCTTTCGTTCCTAAAGTCGACGACAGACGATAGTCGACTGGCGCCCCTGCCAACTAAATGCCCACCTTCTGTTTCCCGCTCACCTCTCATGCTGTTCCTCTCCCGTCTCGTTCCTCCCAAGATAACACGCTCCAGGTTTTCTCAAGTCAATTTAAATTTACCGCGTTCCACAGCTCCATGTCGGGTGTCTCGATGCCAGCGCTGCCGTACGGCGGAGACGCGCTGAATCGAGTCACCCCACTGCAACGTTTATAGATCCACGTTGCCCTACTCCACGAGCGTTCCAAACAGAACGTGGAGCCTATCTAGTGGAACCTTTCGTTACTCTTGCCGTTTGATTTCTGAAATGCCACCAGGAATGCGGGCAATAGCAGGTGACGGCTTTCTGCAGTTGATGTAGTATTTCATTTGCTATCGCAGAAACCAAGCATCCGTAATTTTGTTTAATAAGGGAACACTGCATATATCACTTATGTATTGATTTCCTGCCTTATATTTGCGTAATATCTTGTTCTTGTTCAACAATGTTGACAAGTATAAACACTGCCTCCGGACGTGGACGTTTAGATTTGGCTGTGCGTATATAAACCTATTGGGCAGCTTTTGTTTAACTTTGGCCGGATGGCTGAATCGAGGGACAGACAGATATACAGACAGACAGTCCAAAGTTTCCCGTTCAAGTAGCCCAACAAAGACTCGTCTTCAAAAAACTTGTACTGTGACCGGGTAGTTAGGAGTTTGAAGAACGCAGTTCACTTAATTGGACTGGTATTAGACTGTTAAAACGACTACATAACCATGGGAAGTTTTACCCACCTCAGCAGGTATCAAATATAGCTATAAGTTGCAGTTTTAATGCAAATTACATAAAGCAACTCTTAAGCCATTCCAGTCGCATCACATAGCCGCCGTGGAACGAACAGTTCTATGTCTGTTTGCTAGGATAGAACTAAATTTCCCAAAGCCTCATCTAAGAAATAATTCAGAATAATGCTAATTAAGGAAAACAGTGTGAACAATCGGGTTTTGTTTCCCGGACTCTCTGGGACGGCGTCCCTGTCAAAACATTCAAAGCGCGTTTGTCTTCATTTTGTAAAGCCATTTTCGCTAGTACTTGAACAACTTCGCTGTCACGTGTGCAGGGCTAAGTGTGAATCTTGTTTACATTGAGCTTCTATTGCGGGAGTTGGCGAATTTTCGGGAGTTGGGGAGTTGGCCTGGGAGTTGGCGGGAGTTGGAGGTGGAAACGGGACGAACAAAAAAAATTCACGCATCTCCACGAAGTGAATCATGACGAGTGGGCGAAGCACTGGGCATCGTTCTTACCGTAAATTACCCATGGCATTGCGCACTCGCGCATGTAAATGAGGGACAACGCGTGTGTGCAGTATATACACATCCAATCCAATCCAATCCAATCCAATCCAATCCAGTCCAATCCAATCCGATAAAATTCAGTTTAATCCAACCAAATCCCAATCCAATCCAATGTTCCTCGCGCATGCGCAAGACTGTACACGGATGCCAAGGGACAAGCCACGGGCAAGGCGAGGTCCTAAGGTGCTTCGCCCCTAAAAGCAGCAGAGCGAGCGCCATTTTCGCTCGTTCTTTAACAGCGGAGCTGTTTAGGCCGAGCAAGATCCGTCCGTCGCACCAAAATACCCCGAAGTGTGAGGAGGCAAGGAGCCCACGAGCAGGTGTCGGGGTACGCGCGTCAAAAAGAAAATGTGGTTATGGAGGTCCCGGGAATCGAACCCGGGATTTGTATACGTCGTGAAACCGGCAACCTAACTACTGCGCTACCCCAAAGGTCCGAGGGGTGCGGGGTTAGCAGCGGCGGAAGATAACAACATATGCAGCCAGTTGGGGATGACGATGATGAATAACCTTTATTTGTCTGAGCCGAGGTGCTGATGTTAGGGGAAAAAAATTGGCCGCGTATCTGCTTCTTTCGTGGAAAATGTCGTTCTTTATCGACTTTTGCCAAGTAAATGCCTCCCTTCGCTTTCCCGCTCACCTCTCGTGTTGTTCCTCTTGCGTCGCGCTCCTCCCAAGGTAAAGACGCCAAAGGTTTGCTTTATATCGTTTTAAATTTCCCGCGTTCCACTGCTCCAAACCGGGTGTCTCGATGCCAACGCTGCCGTGCGGCGAAGACGCGTGTGAATCGAGACACCCTACTTCAGCATTTATAGAACCGCGTTTCTCTAGTCCACGTGCGTTCCAAGAGGAACGTGGAACCTATCTAGTGGAACCTTTCGTAACTCTTGCCACTTGATTTCTTGAAATGCCGCCAGAAGATGGCGCGGGCGACAGCAGGCGACGGCGGAGTGATAGTTTTTTCTTCAGTTGATGAAGTATTTAATCTCGCCAAAATCAAACATGTGCGATGTTTTATAAAGGAACGCTGCAAATATCACTTCTGTATTAATTTGTTGTCTTATATATGCGTAATGTCTTGTTGTTCTTCAACAATATTGACAAGTAGGACATTACACCGGACTTAAGACGGGCACATTTAGCTGTGACTTATAAGACTATTGCGCAGGCCATTGTTTTTACTTTGGCCGGGTGCCTGTATCGAGTCACAGACAGACAGACGGACAGACAGACAGACATACAGCAGACCAAAATTACTAGGTTTAAGTAGCCCAAGAAAGACTATCGTCTTTAAAAAACGCTTCACGTGGTCGAAATCGAACGTAAGCCCTCGCGTTATGAACCCGGTGTCTATAATTGAGCTACCGTTATATATATAATATATATAAATATATATATATATATATATATATATATAGATATATATATATATATATATATATATATATATATATATTATATATATATATATATATATATATATATATATATAATATATATATATATATATTTGCGTTGAGCTACCATCGCACTCCGGGCGCACAGCATTTTTCGTAGCGCAGGTGGCGTTGGCTTTTGGATGTGGCGGCGCGCCTCCTAGTCCGAAGAGGACCTGTTAGCACGCGCTAGAACTCGCGGGTTCTAGCACGGGCTAACCGGTCCACTCGGGAGAGATGTCCTGCGGACGAAACGACCTGTGCCTGCCAGTCACGGAGAACTTTTAGCGGCAAGTTAGGAAATAGATGTGAGGTGCAACATCCGGGTGAGGTGCAAGGAAAAGAGGCCGCCAGCTCTACTGTTTCGCCAGATGTGCACCACTAGTGCGAGCTGCGCCAGTTTCTTTTACCACTCGAAATGTATTCCTTCGACACGTATTCTCGTAATTTGTAAATTCTCGTAAATTCGGGAATTTACGAGAAACATCGACCAGCTACGCGACCCCCATACGTAGCGCTGGTGGTGGCGCCTTATCATAGTCAGTGCTCACACTTTGGAAGGACCACTGTTGATATAAATAACATTTTCTTGTGCTCCTTGCCAAGTTCTCTCTGGACGCACGTTCTACCTGACAGACAATGCAGATACTGCGATCGGGTTCCGGTCATCTCGTAGTCAGCTTCGGTAGTGTAATGAAATGGGTCTTCTGACATGAATTAACTACACTTAAAACTCGACCTAACGGAGTCACCGGGAACCGCGAATTGGCTGGTTAAATCGAGAACTTCATAAAAACGGGACTGTTCGTTTACAAGAAGTTGAATCCATATAATCGATGCCTAAATGGGGGGGGGTGTGCATCCCGGCAGCCTACCATGACATCGTAATTGCGGCGGCCGCGGCGTTCACCTGCCGGTAATTCAACAATGTGCTGAAGTCCGCGGTGAACATAATAACAATTAAACGCTACTGGGGGAAACGCATTTATTTCCTGGTAAATAAAAAAACAAGCTTGTAGTTTTCGGCTGCGTGCGCTTAGTTAGCATAGGGCGGACAGACCTTTCGTAACACGCAAGCGCGTTCAACGCGTCCTTAATTCTTCGCAAGGTGCTTCAACAAAGCGCCTGAGCAAGTCAGTAGCGTCCATCACCTGGCCTGGCGCGGGAACAGGAGCTTTAGTAGTTTCTGGGTCGTCAGCATCATCTGACACCTGTTGCTCCAAAAACTAACTGTACTAAATGCCTCGGTGTGTTTTTTTCCTGACGTGGCGCAATACTGTTCGTGGCGTTCTGACAGAAAACATTGGAAATTAATACTTTTTTAAATGTGCATGTTTCTCTAAATAGTTCGTTAAATCGGGAATGGCCCTCAATCTATTTCGTTAGTTCGAGTTCGTAAAAGCATTAAGCCGTATAGGCAATGTGGGGGAATTCTAATTTATTCGTTAATCGGGAAATTGGCAAGAACGCTTTCGCTAGGTCGAGTTTTGACTGTATTTCCACTTTTCTGACAAATATCCGGCGGAAAACACGAGTCCATTTATAGCTAACGGTAAAAGCTGCTTTGGACCCACGGACGATGGCGTACTACCGACCAAAAGACGGTTCAGACAGTGGACGCAGCAAAAAGAAAAAGAAAAGTTTCGCGAGAATCGCCATTAGCACTTGTCGCTGTAAAACGCACGTCGGCTGCCACTCAGACAATAGGCACTTCATCTTTATGGCATGCGTTTTTCGGAGAAAACAAAACTTGGGACGTTACGCATGCCGGTATTTGCATTGCAACGTCTCCAGTTCCTGCGGGCTGTGTGACGAAGGGGCACGGTGTCCCCGGTCGTAAATCCTCTCCTCCCTATTTGTTCTGTGGAGCAACTCTTATTACGGCTCTGTCAAGGTTTATCAGCGTCTCACACGGTTGGCACGTTGTTTGCCCGTGGAAAGACAAAGGCCAAACAGCGTGAGTCTTTCTACCGATAAGATAAGGGAGACGGGTCGTTTATTTGAGCTTTGCAGATGTTCGCTTTCATGCAGGGAAGCAAGGCGCTGGTCGTTTTTCTTCCGCACTCTGTGGTGTCATCCCATATGAGCGGTGGCTTGCTTCGAGTTGATGGAAGACTCTGGCAGAGCGTTTTAAGCCTGAAACAGTAACAAAGCTTCTTCACCCCGCAGTGACTATGTTGACCTTTACATTAATGGTAGCCTATTCTGTATCATGCGAATATGAAGCGAGGACAGCAGCCAACCACGGTGCCATGCTACCAGCCAGGTTCGCGTAGTGGCTAAGAGGCTGGGCTGCTACGCATACAGCGTGGCCCACATGGAGCGAACTTTCGCCGACGAGATTCGCCCAGCGCATCAGCCCTGGGAGCACCGCTGACCCTTCATCGCCCTAGACCCAAAATATCTAGCTCACTTTAACCCCGAAGTAAATACTTTCCTTTGTGTATCACAAAGACACACAAACTGCCTGTTGGACGTCACCGCGCCTCCGGGCAACGTTCGCCCTTTTTTCGCTGCCGTTTCGCTCAATGTGGAGGCAATGCTTTGAGTCGCCGGACGCAGCGGTGGCTGTCATGATAAATGCGAGATACGAAAATGTCTGTATGTGCGATACTTTCACGCAAAACGAAGAGGCTAAGCAGGCCTAGAATAACGTGTAACCCTGCGCCATACACGGCGTGCTTAGTATTGTGTAAACTTTTGAGCTCAGCTTCGCAGATCCCTAGTAAAAGGTGCTCACTGTATCGGAAAAGCAAAAGTTATCCCTACGAAAGGAATTAAAGTGAAGTAAACATGCTGGATTCAAAACAGAAAATTTAAAGGAAGAAAGGAAGGAACAGTACAGGAAAGGCAGGGAGGTTAGCAGGGTACTGTTCGTTTGGTGTGTGTGTGTGTAGGGGGGGGGGGGGATACGGGGAATGAAAGGAAAAGAAAGGAGCACGGTAGATATTGGAAAGGTAAAAAGAAGAGGAAGAAAATTAGAAAAACACAGGGCGTGGGCATGGCAACTACAAAGGCAGTATAAAGCACACACACAAAACAAGAGAATTTACAATACTAAAGGCGGACTAAGGGCGCTGCACTGTAGTAATGTCCCTACAGTCCGTCAAAATTTTATGAACAACTGCAGTGAAATTTCGAGTTGGTCGCACTACTTCACAATGGGTAACATTCTATTAAAATGAGCGTCGAGAAAAAAAAGAAAAAAAAAACCAAGGCTACAAGAACTGCAGAGCTACAAGTTTGCAGCCTCGTACCTCGGAACCCACTACAGTCGTGCAGTTATTATAAACTTCACCCTCTGAAGCATTTAGAATGGTTTCACCCATCAATTGGCGCTGACATTGCGGAATATTTTCAATAACGGTCAGCTGCCTAAACGTTTCATGCCTGATGTCGATTCCCATCGCTATCGAACTCTCGCGAATACAGGGTTCGCATATGACACGAGTCTAGTGTCTGACAGTCGCCTTACAGTCAGAATTATGTGCAGGTTATCGCGGTGGCAATCGACCTATCTAGACAGAGAGTGGGAGAGAGAGGGAGAGAAGAAAAAAAAGAAACATTTATTGATAAGCGTAAGCGCCGGTGCCAGGACACTCGCTTCGTAAGTAGTGTTCTCGTGGTGCACTTTCTCGCGGAAGTGTAAGTATCAAATTATGCGAAATCGGCTGAGATCAAGTGTGGGGGCCGCCGAGCTGGGAGAGGGAAGCGAGCGCCAGAGAAGGAAAACGCCTGGAAGGGGAGGAGAAGAGCGCGTGCGGAGGACGCCAGTTGGGTGAAGGTCAAATCGAGGTCAACGAAAAGGGCAGCAATGCCAATCTGCTCCGGACCTGTCACACAAAAGCACTGTCATAGTATAAGCGAGTATCCCACAAAACAAAACTGCCTAAGTATAAGCCTAGGTCAGTCATGGACTTCATCGAACACGTTAGCAGAAGAAGCAACATAAGATACTTTGAGAATGCAGAACACTGCGGGCCTCTCGCTTCCGGCACTGCACAATAGATATGCGTCTCCACTGTTGACATTTCTATAGAACAGACATGTTCTTTCGTAAGCAGAGCACCAAGGCCTTACAGAACAGTATCCAGAGATGATTTGCTCACGTTCAAAGCAACTGAGTGTTTTTAATCGTGGCATTTCTTTACCAAGGTTTAACTGCTCGCGGTGCTCGTATGCAGTAAGCCCAAGAAGTACCCCTGCTCTTATGCGTGGCCGCTTCGATTAGGACAGCGAATTCAGGGCAGCGCTGCATGTACAGCTACGGAGTCGGATGAAAGCAAAAAAAAGTTCGAAAAATCGTCGTAACATTTCACTCTATGAACGCGCGTTATGCGCCTACCCCGCATACCATTTGCCCAAATTGTTGAGCTTGTGCCTGGTGCTTGTTGCAGTGCGCCCCGACTGGTGGTGTGCACGTGACCGGCAAACGATTGTTCACACGTGTCCACGACTTGCATTTAAATCTTCACTCATCAGTAATTCAGGCGGGCTTCTCGCCTGATTGGTGGGGGAGGCATGTTGCTGTGCTCGTCTTTCTGTTTATTTTTAAGGGGCGTCCTCCACGTCACGGCATCTTCTGCTATCCACCCCCAGAACGGGCCCATCCTTTGGCGCTCGCTTCATTTGGCCCCGACTTAATCTCGCTCATTTCACAGATAAGGCACTGATACGTTTCCGCGTAAATGATCAGCGACATCTAAGTCCGGCTGTTAAACGCCAAAACGTGTCTATAACAAATTGAGGAGAGAGCTTTAACTTGACCTCGCGGAAGCAGGGGCGAGAGAACATCTTAAACATCTCGATGATCAAGGCAACCCATCTTTTGTTCTTGGAGGACCAATGAACCCAGGAACCATTCGATGTTTTAAGACTTGAAGGCGTTTGTTCAGTAAGCCCAAAATCGAATTACATTCTGGAGGCGTAAGTACTTCTATGCGGACTCAACAAAGAATCTGTTCACTGTAAAGCTTTGATGTGTCGCTTCCGCCGCCGCGTAATAAAATGCTAGATTGATAAAAATAAACCCGGTAGCTATCAAGGAATAAATCAAAATTCACATTATTGAGGTTAGAACCTGTGATTTCTCGGTTTGGAGGCAGGACTATTACCTCACATACCGGTTCGTTTTCGAAAGCGGTGAAAAAGAGGTGCGCGCGTTGACCGCCAAATGTGGTGCCCCAGTGTTTCAGCGCCCGGCCGCGGTCCCCAGGTATGACGCCGAGTCAAGTGCAACCATTCTTGACAACATTCCCACGGCAGACTCGCCCCAGCCGTTCACTACCTCAGCGTCCCGCCATGGCACATAACCGTGGTGACAATCGCACGCGCTAATCTCGAATGTTCTCTCTTTCGCCATATCCGGTACGAAGTGGGAGTAGAGGCTGGTCTGCGCTGTGGTGCAAAAAAATACACCGTATCTCGGATCAGCACACTAATCGCTCTCTGATGAAGAACCAAGACGAAGAAACGTCCAGGACCAGTGAACGTTTCGCTTGCAAAAAGAAAAAAAAAAGACAAAAACAACTTAAGGAGGGCCATCGGGATTGAAGAGCTTACCTGGGTGGTGACCAAGCATGACAAATACAAGCGCGGAATACCGAAAGTCATCGGAAACAAGCAGCTCAGTTTAGCGAGGAATAAAACCTGAGCAAAACGCGACGAAGTCGCATAATGATGCCATCAGCAACGCGCCCACGCCAGTCACCACAACAACAGTGAGAGCACTACCGCGATAAGAACTTCAGCGGAAAGTTTCTTGAAGACGAATTCGGAACTTCGTGTAACATCTGCGACCGCTTTCGTTCGGTCCAGTGTCACGAAAACGTACTCGCACTACTTTAAGAAGCTGCATCAAGAATTCCTCGGCGAAGACATCACAGGCTATTTCTGTGCTCCAGCTGCGAAGGTTACCTGTGACGACAGAATAATCCTCACCTCTTGCAGCAACGACCTTCGAGAGGCGACCGATTTTCGTCTCCACCAGCAACGCGTTCTGCTGTGCGCTTCAGCGCAGTAAAAGGATGAATCCAATATTCCAGTAAGCATAGAAAGACGGCAGGCTGCGAAATCTCAAGCAAAGGCAAACGTTCACGAAACACTGCATGCATACTCGGCTTCACACGTGATACCCAGGTTTTCAAGGTTAAACGCGAGCGATTTTTAGACAACCGTGAGAGGAGCGTCTGCGTGATTTTTTGGTAGTTTCCTTTCGCCAAGTTTCTTTCGACAAGTTTCCTTTCACCAAGAAGGCGAAAGAAACTTGTCTCTCTAAAATTGTTTGTAGTATACAGGTTATGCTCATAAACTGAAATTCATCAAGGCCGTCTATTGCCTCAGTGTTCGCGTTGACGCAGCGTTTGCAGGCTTTCGTACAGTATTTAATTCTGAAATAAAACAAGAATAGTCAAACGTGCTGATCCTGTCTATTTGCTTTTGTATTTTATTAGGCCATCACAGCTGTGGTTTCGTCTTAGTTCGAGGTGCATTTGTTGGAAACACTTCGGAGGCTGGAATTAAATGGAAGCATTGATACAGGAGTGCAAAGGGAGTGACTTCCGATTCTCTGAAGAAATGAAGGAGTCGAATTACTAGAAATATTCACAACCCGAAATGCTGTTTACATGGAATGGGACGTACGTCGCCGTATCAATGTCTGCTTTCCATCGTGCTCGTGTGTTGCCGGCCAACACTTTGAGGGTGGACTCACCTGTTAATATTCCTATGGAATTCTACTACTTCATTGCCCACGGGCACGGGCTTAAAAACCACCAGGCACCAATGCGGAGTGTTGCCGATCCATGAAAACGCTCCAAACGGCCTAGTTTACTTATTTTGAAAATATGTCACTTCTGTACTCAAATAAAAATAAAATAAAAATCGCGCTTGCTGGGACAGCTAGCGCCATCTAGTGAAACTAGATGAACCAAAAGTGTTCTTGTTTACTTTTTATTTCAATAAAGAATTGATTTATATTTCTACAAGAAAACCAAGCTATGCCTTTAGAAACAATTTTCATGCATCCTGCTAAAAAACTGGTTTTCATCGGTACACGATTCTTTATAGGCCCTTGTGCCATGAATTAGTACAGTTCCAACAGGAATGTCATACCGTGAGTCACCCTCTTAACAGATTACGTGCCAAACGACGCCTGTAATTTTCCTTGACCCGTCCGTTGCTTTGACTTTACAAGCTTCCCTTACCGCACGAGGTGCGAAGAAACAGGTGGCCAAAAATGACCATTTTGATTATTATTAAGGGCCTTGGAACAATAAAGTTCACTTTTCTGCATCGGCTTCGGTGTGGTGGCGTTACGCAATCTCTTTCTCTTCTTCCAGCAACGGCTCACCTTGAACACATTCTATGAGACTGCCTTCTGAAAGACAACAGCACACCCCGAGCATTAAAAAATAACTTCCTCGGAGCAGTGGGAGAGCGTGCTGCTCAGTTCAGAGCCGCACATTCAATCCCGGGCCGTCCAGATGGCGGGAGACGCCCACAGGGCCCAAGGACTCCTGGCCGCCATCTGATGGGGTACTGCTGAAGACGCCCCACCTCCTTTCTTCTCCCATCCCCATCTTGGCTTGGCCAAAATAAAGTTGTTTCACTCGCTCTCTCTTTACGAGAGTGACTCGTGTCGCTGCCGACTAAGGCTACCTTTATTTATAGCCGGAAATAATTAATTCAGAGTAAGAACACTGCGAGATAAAAGGCGACATAAAATCGAACAAAATTACGCGAAAGAAAAGACTGTAATCAGCTGTCCGCTCGAGAGGCGCCAGACACGACAAAACAAAACACGAAGAAAAGATGTTCTCTCATAGTATGGCTTACTAGAGGTTCAATAATTGGTGTAGGGCATGTGTGGGCATGTACGGCATAACGGCATGTACGGGCGGTTTAAACCTCCGATGCGGGTAACTCCAGCCGACATGCCCTTTATTTAGCAAAACGATAAACTGTCGGCGTGACCGCCTGTTTCACTGGAAATGTCGTCGCAATTTTCGCGCGCTCGCACTGCTAGCACGCCGACTGCTAGAACTGCACGCGTGTTTTTTTATCTCTTTTTTGTCCTGCTGGAGCAGCGTGAGCCGACATGGTTTTTTTTTTTAATTTTTGCTTTGACCTCGCCTCTTCTCGACAACACTTCTAACGCATCGTTTTTTATTTGCTATGGTAAAAAAAAACATTCCAACTAGTTTTTAATTAGAAGATCGTCGGCACTCTCGGTTAAATACTATTTGCCTGAAATATGCTTCAAGTTTCCCTTGCGCTTGATTAATGTCGGAATGTATTGGCATCGCAGCTGTTGATTTGCTGCCAAGCAACCACTTACGCGGTCCATTTTTCGTCGGGGGGCAAGTAGTTGAATGGAGCGACAGCGACAGACAGACAGACAGCCCAGACAGACAGACAGACAGACAGACAGACAGACAGACAGACGACAGATCTGCAGAGACGGACAGATAGATAGACGGATGGCAGGCAGGCAGGCAGGCCAGAGCAAAATTTAGCGCGTTTCTCTGTAACTTTCCCCGGTGAAGTGACCCACGGCAAAGCAGCTTTAAAACTACGTCGCATTGCTCTTCTTGTAGGTGGCGTCCTGAGCAGGAGAAACAAAGTCTTTTAAAGAGAAGACGCTACCGCAGACTCGAGCGGCCAAACTAACGGTAGCACAGCAAGCGGTTAAGACTAACCCCTACCTTCCGGCTTCGTGTATACCAGCGTGTGCGTGTGGCTCTAAGGCTGATACTATCGCGTTGCTCGCAACGATGAGCATGGGAACGGTACGCCGAGGCTTTGACATTGTTACTACGTGGCGGCAGGACGGGTGAGACACGAACCATGGTAGATGAGCAGAAACATTTACAAGACGGCCTTGACAGGGTCCGCCCCGGCTGCACACCTGGCTCAGCCCATTGCCTCGTCTTCGTCATGGTGGGCATGGCACCGTGGGGCATTGTCCACCCATGTGCCCGTGACGGTGTATTCTCTGCCACTTGAGAGCGTGCTTTTGAAGGCGAAAAGATTTATTGATTGAAGTTTAAAGTACGATTATCGTTGATGTTTACAAATGCAGTATTAACCCTACCGTGTGTTCAACGTCTTGCTCAGCCATAGCAAAGAGACACTTCGTGAAGGGAGAAACATTTATTATAACGCAACAAATGGACAACAAAGTCAAACAGCCTTCATCCGTTAGATTACGAGCTTGTTATGCGTGGAAGTACTACGATACAGAAGACGCAGAGGGAAAGCACATGTTACCAGTTATTAAAGAGCGCACGGCAGGTAACACTAGCACTACCACACAACTGGCACAGTAACAAAAGACGGCATGCCACCCAAAAATAATCTGTCATCTGCAGTTGTTAGCGGCACGCTGAACACTCACTTTGCAGTCGCAGTCAGCGTACGCAAATGTCAAATATAAGAAATACAACACACAAAAAATACACTCAACAGTCAGCAGCTGTTTTTAGAATGAATTACCAACTCGCCCAACAGTATACACACAGTCATCTCCCGTTAGGACGAACTGGAAGGGACCGGGAAAATTGGTTCGTATTACCAGACATTCGTCTTAACCGGACGTTTTGTTTTCTTCTTTTTTTTTTTGCATTGTGCACGTTAAAGAGAGCACGAGTGTTGTTCATCTTAACCGTGAAATTCGTCATAACCGAGTTTGTCTTAACGAGAGTCTACTGTAGGTACTTTCCAGTATTTGAGACTGGGATACTCGCAGGTAGAGTTCTTTACCTGTGGCAGTATTTCCCCAGGCAACGAGAAGACTAGTACTAGTGCGCAGCATTTCAAAGTGAAATAGTCGCCGCCTGTCTAGAAAAAAGGACTTTCATGTAAGTAGCCTTGGCGAACTGATGAGCTACAATGGTTTCTGTTGTTCCTCGGCAGCTTCTCTCCATTGTTGCTAATTGGTTAGAAAAACGTTTCTGCTGATTTGTAAAAGCAGTGTGCACAAGGGGAAAAAGCTCAATTTTACACTAGCCCTTCTCACGCACCTATTTCACGTGTAGCAAGGATGTCTTACTAAGTGTTCCGGCCCTGAATAGGTTCCGAGCGCCAGACAGCGGAATTTCGTTTTTCCTGTTCAACCGATAGGTGCCAGGCGCTACAAAGGTTTATGAACACACATGGTGCCTCCCACTGGCCACACTGCAGCTCAATTCGCCAAGAGGCAGGTTGGCGGCTATATGCTTCTTTTGTATCAAAGACAATTGCGCAAACCGCGTACGATACAGCTATACATGACGTGTGAGGCCGCCGGCCTCATTTTCACAGATACAGTTTCGTACGTGCACCCGAACACGGCTTCCATTATGCCCCCTACACATGTACGCTTACAATTATACTGTGAAAACATTGTAAAACCCGCCTGTGGTCATTAAGGAACCTTAGTAGAGTACACTTTGACATTAGATGTCACAATTTACCACGTCACGTGCGACGGCAAAGCTTCAAAATGTTCATGCCACACATCTAAGCTCAAGGACTGCACTTTAAGTGTGTACAACATGGTGTTACACATTCAGTCCGGATCAGTAATTCCAAAAAGAAATTGATTTGCTTTTTCTCAAGAGTAGTATTACGTGTATGTTTGACCTGCAGTAACCTAAAAAGAAATAGGGCATAGAAAAATAGCACCACAAAGAAACGCCAGAGTAAGTTGCATACTGCACTATATAAACGTATACAAGAAGGCCAGTACATCGCACGAGCCTTTTATTAACTACTCAGTGGTGTGCCTGTAGTACGGTGCAACAAGGCGGCGCAGCAGTTGGGGCCCTGTGGTCCTACACGGGGGTTATTCAGCTAATCAAGAGGTGGCGCTGCTTTCTCAGATAAAGCTTCTATATGTAGCTCCCATATAGGGGAGCATAAGCAGTAACTCTGCGATTCAAGACCACTCAGCTGGTTATGATTGGTGCGCCCCAACGATTCCGTCGGCTTCAGGCGCTCCTGTTCCTTCTTCTGGGTCAGAGCTTATCCTCTCTTTCAGCCGCAATACTATCTGGTCCGTGCTTTCCCAAATGCTGTCGCCTACTCTGATATCTCATAAAAACACCCTGAAGGCAGGTACGGCCCAAAAGTAACATTTTTACTTGTATTCTTGATTGAAAAAAAATATCAGTGGCTTAACTCAGCTATGCCAGGATATACGTAGCGTTAGGTAAGGTTGAACTGGTTATTCTTAGCTTTCCTGGTTGTCTAGGATTAGCTTGATTATCATGCTTACTGCTGCTCTCAATGACACACACACTGGTATACGCATTATGTGACACATGTATATTCATCAAGCGGCCTTCCGGCGCAGCGTCACCAATCGCCCCAGAGCGAAGCTGGTTCCACAGGCTGCACGCCGGTGTTGCTGCGACGCACGAGCCATCGGTTTGCACACCGGCCACCCCTCGCATGATCATCAAGTGGACTGGGCCGCCACGTGCGGAACGGGAGGTCGGCGAAGACGCTGTACACGTGGGGTGTGTGAGAGACGCCGGGCCAGCGAGTAACTGTTCTGTGCGCCGCTGTGGACGTCACTGCTTCCTCGCGCATGCGCAGCACGGCTACAGGAGAAAGCGAAACTGCTTCAACACTAGGCCAGTGTAGCTCACGCTACAAAAATTTCTCGTCTTCGACCTGTCACACACTCATGTTTACGTTACGTCCGTAGCGCTTGATCTATCGCCCTACTCTAATATTTTTGTAGATGTTCACTGTTTGTTTCCTGTCACTATAACGTAGCTTACACAACGGTTGAAACTTTTTGCGGACTTGGCTTTGTTGACAAAGAGCAATGCCTTCTAGTAGGCATAAAAGTGGTCTAAGTAAAGCCGATGCAGAAACTGAGCCTTCCAAGTATTGACCTGGTGGCTGACTAACACTTTTAAGATAACTCGAATAAGCGCTAGTATCATAACGAAACATTTTTCTTTAAATAAACAGCGTGTTAAATTCCCGGCGCAACATTATACAGCCGGGACTTTCTAAAGCTTTAAAGATTCCTTCCTCACTTTCCTTTAAATACGTCGTGCAGGCTTTTGAAAAGGAACAAAATACAAAAGAAGACGCCTTCGGCTTCGGAAATGCCAGCTGGAGTGATTCGCCAAGAAGAACCGTTATCTTCGGGCGGCCTTTGAGCGAGGAAAAAGAAAGAACAAGACGGGAAAACTTCATCGCGTTCTGGGCCGATAAAAGCCCCTTATCGGAAATAGACTGATCCGGGGTCACCATGGGGCCCGGGTCGCCTTATCGGGACCCAACCGCCAGCTGCCTGCGACGACCAACGGCCAAAGCGGCTCTATACTCCGCCTTCGTCAATGCGTTCGGCGCAGGCGGTTAAAGGCCAACATCGCACACGCGCAGGCGACGCGGCGCCCCCATTGTGCGCCCGTGCGTCATCACAAAAACTCAACTTATGAATATGGAGATCGTTTAGAGCACCGTCTTTGTGAAGCCGTGTCACTTTTTTTCTCGCGGCAGGTGGCGACGTTTCACCCTGGAGTGGAGTCTTCACCGTCTAGGCGTTTTCTGAGTTGCGGAGAAGGCAACTTAAGTGTGGCAGCCTGGGTGACGAAATATCGTTTTAGTGAAAGCGGTCCCTCTTTCATTATTTCTACCACGTTACGTCGATGCGCACAACCGAGATGTAGAAAAGAAGGTCTAATCACCGAAATCACCGGAAGGTTTCTTCCGGTGATTTCTTGTGGGGCGTGCGCTATGTAAAGTCGTTTCAACGAGTGAATTTTGTAGAGACCACCGAGTTCCTGAAATTTTCGCGACTGTAGAATGTCCATAGCGCGCGACCATAAAAAAATGAGAGACTGGGAAGAAAGCGCCAGTTAGAAAATATACTTGATATCTCTATTCAATCATCAGTCTTGCGATCAATTAAATCATAGGTGGCGAACAGAGCAGTTCCGCACGTCACATCTGAAGGAGTGAAATTTGTAACTAAAACAGCATGTGGCAACTATAGTTCGGGCAAACACACAGTCATACTTGCTCAATAATGGTTTGGTTTCGAGCTCTTGAAGCTTTTTCGGGATCTCTAGTACATGCCTTTTTTGTCGTATTTTATTGCATGGCTGTATTTCATTCCATCTCTCGCTCCATTGTGACCAGCGATCCTCCTTTTCAAATGAAATGTTTTGTTCCAGGTTCACAGATCCCCCTTCTTCCCTCCCCCGGCAATATTTCCACGTATATTTAGTTATACCCTCATTCTTCTCATTTTTCTGCACCCCGAGGGTGGTAGCCCCATTCACAAGATCTAGGATTCGCAAAACTACGTCCGTAGACGTTTCTCAAAACAAGCGCAATGCCTAGGGTGCTAATTATTGTAAGCGCTCGAGACAACGCCCCGATCCTACGTAATTTTCATCATGCTTTCTTTTCCTTGTGTCTTTCGCCACTCGAGCCATCCGTTCCTCATAACGCAGCGCTATAAGTGTGATGCCTAGCGCCGTAATTACGCTATATTCGTAATTATATTAAGCTTCTCCTCTCCGCGCTTACATCCCTCGCATTCTTCGCCACGTTCTCTCCACTGTCCACGAGCAGTTGCACCAAGATCGACTCAACGCCGGTCCGTTTCTCCCCCGATCACCGAGATTCGCTGTCATAATATAACGCCTGAAAGTCGAGTGAAAGCTCATCCTTGTTCAGCGCCTACGGGCAGCGTCTCCGCGCGACGCGTGCGAGCTTCATCGTAAGCGTCGAGTGTTCGCTTGACAAAACCAGCAAGGAGCGGCCCCGCTTTGCCCGCAAGTTCATTTACGCGAGGGCTCATGCCTTTAGAGCTATATCGAATGCACCGAAGCAGCCTACGGGACGCCCCCTATTCTGCCGAGTGTTTAGAGCCCGCGGAGCCAACGGCAACCGCTAGGTACGAAGGCCGCAAACCTTATCTGGTAACCACGACTGTAATAACTCTCCGCGGCCGAAACACCTTGACATATTTTTTTGTGGTGTAAGAGTTTTGAGTGGATATAAACTTCCGCTTTCTTCAACCGTGAGGTCAAAGTTCTACTCCCAGGCATTGTGATCGGAGGGGTGTTTGCTTGGAGTGGCGTGAAAAAAGCGTCGATCTTCGCCCGCCCGGCTGCATGACCCGGCGCCCAAAGGGAGGTCGAGTGCGGTGGCTTTGGATAATTAAAGCCTTTTGTCCGGGAATGGACGCTAAGCTCTTTAATCACACTCTGTGTCCCGCCGCGCACTCGACGGAAGTTTATTGGGGCTTGCGGAAAAGCAGGGCGCTAAATACTGCGCTTACGCGGCGCCGCTAGCGGATTCGGTTAGGTTTTGTTGAGCCGACTATCGGGCGGCAATTTGTGGCGGGGCGGCTACGTTTGCATAAAAATTGAATAGGCTGGGAGGCTAAAACGGCGGCCTCCTCTGAGCCGTGGGCGGACTGCCGACGCTGTTAATTTGCGCATTGAAGATTGCCGTATAGTTTTCACAGTTTCGGGCTTTATCTATTACCGAGGGATTGGAATATGCGGAGCGAGAAAAACAACAACAACACAAAATTTTAAACAGTGGCACGGGTGGTGAGTCTGCGAAGTATTTTCACCGACGAAGTTTCGAAACTGTTTTTCGTAATTATATATCGAACCTTCTTTACGTTTCTATTTTTTATTGTTTTCATTTCAGCGCTGTCGTGGTCTCTGAAAATGAAGTTTTGTATTGAATTAACTTGGTCCCCGCTGCAGAATGAGGTACGAGCGCTGAGAGAACTTGAAACAAGCAGCCATTTGGTTTGCAGCTTCTGACAGGGACGAGACCCGACTTTTACCGAGCGAGAATGCCCTCTGTCTTAAATTATATTACTGCGTATATATGTGACTCTCTCAAATCATTTTCAGCGTTTCGGTTCAAGCTTTGTGACACCTTGGAAACTTCGCCCTTGGCCTTCTCGTCGATATTAACGGCTCGCCTCAATCTCGGTGTGAGCCCTCGGGGCGGACGAACCATTTGCGAATCCATATTGCTCACCTAGCTTGCGTCCACGTGCCTAGAGCAGTCTCCCCTCTCGTCGCAATCTTTTTGTATCGTGTGTGTAGTACCTACACACACCACACAACATAAAATATATATATATATATATATATATATATATATATATATGACAATCAGCTAACCCGTGGTGCGGGGGTGGGGGGTCCCGTAGTGACCGTATAACGAACCTGCCTCGTACGGCTACGGCGAAATAGCCCGCAGCCCGTACAGTGGCGTGCCGAACTGCCACGGTCGATTGGTCGCGTTGATCATTTTCGCCTCGTTCCTTCCGCTCGTGCGAACTTCGTTCCGTCGCCCAACCCCCGCATCCTTTTATTTCGATTTGACGCCTTCATGAACTTCTCGGTTAATTTGGCGAACCGTGTCCGGAACACATCCCTTTGCGCAGGGTCGAAACGCTTCGCTCCTTATTACGCCCGTATTTTGGGGAGGAGAGGGTGGAAAGTTCAGTTCTCGCTCATTTTACCCTTGGTGCTCTCGTCCCGCTGGTGGCTGCTGTACCGAATGAAAATGAATCTCGGGGCGCTCCGCTCGTTCGCATATGTCTCGGCTTTCCCCGACACACGTCTTTTATGTGTTGACTCCCCCTTGCTTAAATCGTCGTCGATTGCTACGTTTCGGTCAGTGCTTGTTCTCTTGTTTTTAGCCATGTCGAATGCGTGGCAGTATCAGAGAAAAAAAAAAAGGGAAGCGAAGCCAGGGAGATTGGCTCACTGTGTCGGGCGAACAGCAATGGCTATTATGTACACCTGTGCGCACCGACGAGAACTGCACGCATACGTTCTCTAAAGTAATATGCGTACAGGAGTAGACATAAATATGCTAAGTGCCCTCGCTCGGTTCCTTTCGTTTTTCTTTAAGCCTAAATTGTATTTCACTCGTGCGTCTGGGACAGATCGGGGCCTCTATCCCGGCCCCTTAAACGCATGGTCAACGAAAATGAAGGGGCTATCAACTTGGTATCATTGTAGCTTTTTGTTCAAATGATTAAATAAAAGATATATTCGCGTTCGCGCTGTTGCTGACCCTATCTATCCCACCTCCTCCCCCCCCTCCCTCTCCTCCCTCTTGGGAAGCTGTACTAAGCGGTGGCCCCGGATACGCGATTCAAGCCGGGCTCCTGACAGCGTGCGTGACTTCGCTCGTGTCGGTGCTATGAGGGGAAGTATGCGCTCGAGTTCGCATGTACACTACACACGCACCGATCTTTTCACGCTCACGCGTGTGATCTGCTTTTCATTACTGCGTGCGGACGAACCGAACCCGCGTGCCACACGCTGTTGGAGGGATCGAAACCCCCGTTTTATATGCGTACAATCAGCCATGTGCGGAGGCCTAGTGTTGGGCAGTCACAGGCCATGCAAGTAAGGCGTCAATAGCGGAAGCGGGGCGTATCTTTTTCGTATGCACACTACAAAGTGGTCGCGCTTATGCATAATTTAACACCAAGGCATATTTATAAAGGTATTGCCACCCAGCTGGTACAGCGAGGGGTTGTTTTTCAGATTTCTGTCTTGCCGAACGAGCCTGATTTGGGAAATTTCGCAGCCTCGCGTGTTGTCGGGGCCAAATCTAAAATGTGGCCGCACTGTTCAGGTTTCTAAAAAAGGGAGTAGTTACAGAATATTGAGTGCTTATAATTGGTGCGGATAAAAAATATGCGATGATTACTATTATTGTTGTTTTCCACGATGGCACAGATACAGAATTCTTCATAACTAAGGAATTTAATGGTCGCGGCGTAGACAGCGATCACAACTTCGTTTGTTACGGTCATTACTATACGCAGCATGGAAACGTTCCTATCTGTTAGATTTTCTTTATTTCAGTGGTGTTGAACAAAGAAATGGGTGCCAGTACATTTATGATAATGTTTTAAACATTCGGTTTCCTAGCATGGTTGGCCTTGTCGTTTATTTAGCGGACACTTTGCTGGTTAATCATACCTAAACAAAAACAGCGCTCAAGACGGGGCACAAACAAGGAGGCTACACACACACAGCGCTGTTTAGGTAATATGATGTTTAGGTAATGTAATGTTTACTGTTTAGGTATAATGAACCGACAATCCCAAATACTTCCATTGGTTTATCATACCGAGTGTCACCAAGCGCTTCATATGTCGTTGCCGTATGTCACAGCGTTAGCGCAGGCGCCACCATTGTGAACTTAGAGGGAACTATTACGCTTCTGCAGATAACGCCAATTTTTCACGCGAAAGCATTATTTTACTACATGGGTGGAAAACCCGGCGCTCATTCGGCCTCTCACAAAATGGCCGACAGATGGCGCACGAAATGGCTGACTTCTGCGCTCGAAATGGCGCCGCATTCCTCGGGGAACACAGAAAATATTTCAGCTTAACGGCAAATAGGGTAAATTTGGCTGTGTGTAGGATTCGAGCCAGGGCGCTCCGGAATTCGAGACGAGCCCGTAACGGCACTGGGCCAGCACAACTCGATGGCTCCTGGCTGAATAAAGGTGGCCACAGTGGAGGGGTTGTGGCCTTCGACTTAGAGACGTGTGTTATAGAGACACGTATATTATGGCTTATAGGAGTAATTTCAGTGTGCCCTTTAATGAAATATCAATTACGCGACTACCAAAGCGCGTTTCCTCTAAAAGCGCTAACAGAGCATTGAAGGGCTCTGGCGCCACCAAAGGCGATTGCTAGGCTCTCAGCCGTAGAAACGAAGAGAGGAAGAAAAAGACGCTCAGGGAAAAAAAATGACTGCTGATATGAGCAGACACAGTTGCACCACTGGACAGGTGCCGTCCAATCCAGTATGCAGAAGGAGGCACCACTGTAGGCCCCACATAATGACTGTACGCAAAATGAGCGCGCTGCCTTTCACGCGACGCTTGCTCATCGAAGATGATTCGTGAGGAGCCGGAACGGCGGAACGCGACGAAAAGATGAGCCAAATCAACGGCGAACTCAGCGCCGAGGGGACTTAAAATCGCCCGCCACGAAGAGAGCCGACTGAGGAGCAGTGGAAAAGACGGGAAGGTAGAACCTTAGGTTTGACGGAAGAACCTGAAGACTACTGCGATGGGCTACGAGGCGTCTACTTCAACAGCGGCTGTGGAACAACTGCTATCGTACGCGCTGCACCGACAGGCGACGCGCAAGCAGTACCACGTACAAGGCAAAAATGAGGCGCCACGACGACATTGCTAATATAACATGGCGGTGCACACAATACCGGCATGTCCGTTCGACAATTCAAAACTATTGCCTTTCGCCTTCATCCCACCATAATAGCTGCTTAAAGGTCCTAGGAATTTTGTAATTTTGTAACTAGGCTTATCTAACTACATTACATGTATCTGATGATGAAGTAATTTTTGCATCATGAACTGGATAAACTTTCTGGGGTTAGTCATCAAGAAATCCGCATGTTAATACTGAAAACAGTTCTTCAAGAAAACAAAATGCCCTGTCTTGGGCACACCGGGAATGCGAAATGCTTGAAAACTTACTTAAAAAACCGTGCTCACCGACAAATTCACAGTGCCCATTGATTACGATGTTCGCAAAGACCTCAAGCACCTGAAACCGTCATTTTCTGGCTGTCCCGACCGCATTGTTCCTGCAAAATAAAAAAGCTTACGGTAAGTCATTATCCTGCCTGTTATACATTCAACAGCTCAATCTATTTTCCAGAGGTCTAGAAGGTAACACACGTGGTTCATGTCTATAAAACTTGTGGTAAAACTGTTGCTACTAACTACGGACCTATTTCTCTTCGTTGGCGTCTAAGCTTTTTTGAGACTGTCTTGGGCAATCTTTTGTGTTGCAGTGTTACAGGGATATTTCTTTCCGAACCACATGGGTGTATGCTAGGCCGGTTTACAACTACTCTTGTTTCTTTTTCGTTAACGAGCGTCTTTAGCGGCTCATGGTAGAAGACAGCTTGATATTTGTAGTTTGACCCGAGCAAAGCTTTTCTTGTCGTCTTTCGCCCCTCCGTAATTACGAAACTCCTCCTGAACACAGACGATTCTTTCTTGACCTTTTCATGAAGTACTTGCGTGAGCGGGTGTTCTATGTCGATGTCAATGGCCAGCAGTTATTCGGATAGCAGAGCATCAAGCTGCGTGCCGCAAGGATCTTCCCTCGGACCCCTGCTGTTTTCGTTGTTTGTTAATGATACTAAGGCTGTTATCAGGCGTTCTCATTTTATACCTTTTGCTGATGACATTAAGATTTTAAAAGATGTTTTGGGCTTTAGATGTTGTAGGAGTTTGCAGATCAACGTTGACGCACTTAGTCATCGGTGCAAAGAGAACAAAATGATATTGAACGCGCAAGAATCACTTTTGTCATGCACGTGTAAAGATGTTCCCTTTAAGCACTCAGTTTAAGATTGTACTTTGCATCGAATTTCGGCGACCACTCACCCTGGTTTGCTCTTTGATGAAAAGTTTACCTACATACCTCGTGCTTGTTCCGTCAAACAGCGAGCGCTTCGTCCCGTGGCCGCAGTTTTCGGGATGTAGAGGGAATTTTTGTCCTCCTAAAGCTAACTGACTCTATCTAGCACAGAGTATCTAACTGTGCTACATAATATGTCCTTTAGTTCAGGAATACATCTCTGTTGCTTGAAATAACACGTAAAAATCTAACAGCGTGGGTTTGGATAAAGTGCAAAAAATTCCCCGCATTTCCCCGAGGGGAAGAATGTGAAAGTGCGAATGCACGAGTTGAATTTGCGCGGTTCGGTAATGTTCGCGAAAGAGAGATCACACACACACACACAACTACAAAGAAAGAAAGATGCATTTATTCACAGACACCTATTTGTGTTGTCGTTGTACTTGATTGCTAGAGCGGATCTCAGCTTTGAAATTTCGTGTCAGTACTCCTTTAAGCAGGTGCATTAGCCCTTCTCACGCCCGATTCTTGGCCAATCCCCAACGTGGGTATGTGCCATGTCAGCGGCCAGGCAGCGCGCGCCCATCTCCCCCCGTTGCCAAGGAAGACGAGGAGATCCCTGGCCAATCCCCCACGTGGGTATGTGCCATGTCAGCGGCCAGGCTGCGCGCGCCCATCTCCACGTGCGCGGACATCGCCGGTGGACGCAGGTTCAGGGTCGCTTAAGAAGTGCATTGCACTTAAAACAAGCAGCTGTCGATCAATTCGCAATACCCTCCTCGCGAACATCACCCTCGATTAGAAACGCTTTACTCAGGTGTTGTGACTGGTTTAAAGGCTGGGCGCAATAAAGCGGACTTCATATTTATTTTTAAGGTAACAGTTTTTTAAACCACAAAACGGTTACCCTTTTGTACCTTCAGCTCCTGTAACAGGGATTGCCTCCTGTTCAAGATTCAGGACACACATATAGTGCAAGTGTTGATATATTCAACAGATTACTTCATGTGAGTAGAAACTCGTTGTTATTCCCTCACATAAAACCTGCAGGGTGTATTCCTATCCCTCTTCAGTCGAGATAATTAATTTTTGTATGGTAGTACTTGGTGTGTTTTTTTACTGTTCGCATAGCATGTTGTCACGCTGTTTGCGTTGTATGCCGCCCCTGTTAATGACTCTTCGGTATGGTGTCCATGTTAAGGATTGTTGTGCTCACATTACACATTCATCTAAAGTGAGTACATGTTCTCATTGATCTGTATCATGACTATGTTTTTCTGGTGCATCATTTCAGTTTGTTCACGTGTAATTGTATCAAGCGCATACATTGCCCGTGCTAAAAGTTTTGTTTTTGTTCTTGATTTTTTGTTTTTCCCTCCTCACTCACAAGCACAAATTCCCTTGGGGCGCCCCTGGGCACAGTGAAGTATTTTTGATTATTATTTGTGATATTATTATATTACTATTATCATTATTATTGTGCTGCGAGGAAATAAAACGGGAATGCTCAGTTTTTGTTTTTAATCATGGCTCTAACTATGTATGGTAACACAGTTTACAGTGCATGAAGCGATCATTCATCAGAAAAAAGTTTGTTCCCGACGGCACCGATGTAGGGTGCGACGAGTAAGGACTGTATATTGTGCAGTACCGTAGGATGCTATTAAAGGGTCCATGAAGACAAAATACAGCTTGCAAAGAACTGGCCTACTGTAAATGACTTAGCTTCATTCTAGCTCGTAAAGACTTTTCTTTAAGAAATAAAGCCTCAGAAATATAAAAAAAAACATTTTATTTCGCTCTACAGTGACATACTATGGGCAAAAGGGATGCAGAGACAGCAATAAGAGGTTCTTATCCGAGTGGTAACTGCACATTGACATTCAAGTATGTACGATCAAACGGAACTAGAGGCCCCACAACAGGCCCTTAGTAGGTGGCTTTGGCTGCGGCTTTGGCAGTGGCTTTGGTCGGCGGCCGCCAATCGCACAAACAAGATTCTGTGACGTCATAGAGAAGTCGCCGGAAAGCGGATGGGTAGTGGCCACTGCTTCCCGTGTTTTCTTCAATATCTCCATTATTTTTTCGAAGTTTGCGACACAAGTTTTACTATGGTTACCAGGACAAAGAAGCCTTTTGAATCACCAAACTTGTGTAATGTCTTCGGGGCCCATTTAAAGTTGACAGATGCCGCAAGCCAGTAGAGCCATTAAGGTCGACAAGACGCTAAATGGGCCACGTTCCTCGCGATAGCCTACTGACAGTGTTATTGCTTTCTGCTTTCACATAGTGTACTTATCTGCTTTCACATAGTCTGCTTATACGAACACAAATCGCGGCCAGGGGGGATAAGTGACGTAACGACAGAGTCAAAAACACTTGCTTTGCAGTGAGCTCGGTTTAGTAGGCCAGTCGGGCTGTTTCATTACCACCCTAAATGGATTTCATATTTGGCAGGCGACCGTGAAAAGAAATGAAACCAGGTCCGTGCTTACTTGTCTAGGTAGTCTAGACATAACCGACATCGGAAGGAGAATGAAACCTTCTGAGTTTGATGCATGGACGTTCACAAGTTTAGGGAACCGCATTTAGTCCGCTTATGCAGTCCACGCGACGGAGTCATCTGCTTAAGTGATGAGGAAGGGGCTTCCAGAATAGAAAGGTGGCACAAAAACACCCCCCCACACACAAACGCACACAAGCACGCACGCGCGCGCACACGCGCGACATACATACATACAAACGTACATACATGCATACATACATACAAAATGCATACATACATAAACGCACATACACACGTACAAACATACATACATACATACATAGATACACACACAACATGCATACATACACACATACATTCATACACATCATACATACACAAATACAGCATGCATACATACACATACATACACACATACGTATATACATACATACAACGTACATACATACACACATACACAAATACATACATACATACATGCATACATACATACATACATACATACATACATACATACATACATACATACATACACACATACATACATACCACATTCATACATAATACATACATACATACAACATGCATACATGAATGCATAATACATACATACATACATACATACAACAAGCATACATACATACATACACGCATAAATACAGACGTACATACGTACATACGTACAGACGGACGTACGGACAGACAGATGGACGGGCGGGTGGGCGGGAGGATGCGGAAAACAAGCCATGTCGAAATTGATGACAAGGCAGCCGGCAAGGACGCGGGTTCCATTCCCGACCGCGGCGGCCGCTTTTCTGATGGAGGCGAGAAGAGAAAACGCCCGTGTGTTCGAGATTTCGGCGCACGTTAAAGATCCCCAGGTGGTCAAAATTGATCCGGAGCCCTCCACTACGTCGTGCCTCATCGCCCGTGTAGCGTCGGCGCGTTAAACCTCACAGTCAAGTCAAGGTAGCCGACACTTTGACGAATGTAGATGGTTTGTCACGTGACAGACCAACGCGTATATTTCTGCTTGGAATGCTGCTTCGAGAGCGCAGAAAGCGGATAAGCTATTTATGGCACTTGACATGTGTTACTTTCCGAAGCTTCCTGACGTGTTACTCATTCGTCCTTGTGTCTTGGGATATGTTCACGCTTGCGAAATTTCCTCACTCTGTGCGTCAGCCCTTGCATAGCTTGTGGCGGTTGCTTTTAGCGATTGTCGCCCGCCACTTCAATGCTACCAATATCCTCCCGTCTCGTCTACTTTCTGCCGTTCCCGTCTTCCTTCTTTCGCCATCTCCCCTTCTAATTTTACCCCATCCACATTCGCTAGTGCTGGCGTCATCAAGCTATACCTGCTCAGCTGTCATTAGAGCCCCCCTCCCCTTTCCACCTCGTTCGAACCCCACAATAAAATGTGCACTAAATGTCGCATCACGACAGGATGCTTTACGCGCGGAGATTTAAAAAAAAAAAAAAACGCCGCTTTCCTTTTGTGTTCTTTGCGTGTACCAAGCGACCGTCAGGCGCCTTAAAAGCCGCGGACAAAGCAGATGTGGTCGCTTTGTCATACCTTTTACCTTTCAGTGCCGGCATGAAAGAAGAGTAATAACAAAAGAGAAATCCGTAAGTTCAATGAGCTCGAGAAAAGACAAGGCGCGTGTGGGATAACTTCGGGGTCCGCCTCATTTGAAGGTTTAACTCTGCGGCGAGTAAAATATTCGGGCCTCCTACTGTTTTTTCTTCGCACATATGATATTCAAGGGGTTTTCACTCTGGCGTCGTTTGCTTTTATATTTTCTTCCAAAAGAGAAATATTCCACGTTTGACGCGAGTTAGTGTCACGTATAGTCGAGAAGGGAAAACAAACAACATAAAAGAAAAGAAAAAAAATAAATACTTTCGCTACTTTTGAGGCATGATTTAGCAAAGAACGGAGAACACCGAAGAGACTTCGGCGTGTGAGAGCTGCGTAATGGATAAAGTGGCCTGGTAACGGGAAATCATTATGTGCTCCATGAGGTGAAAAAAAAAAAAAACACTGCTATGATCAGCTGACAGTTCCGAAACCCGATACGTCATCTTATTAAACAAACAACCGTGACTGAAACTTGAATTGAACCCATGAGCGCGAGGACTTAACCACTTAGTGCACCACGGAACACGGCTTTCGAGGTCATTTAAAAGTGAATTAAACAACGCAAGAAGAGAGAGCAGCACAGGACACAACGAGCGCAAACACCTCGGGGCACTTAAGTCGGTTTACGTGCTCTGACTGCGAAAGCCTCATGGCTTCCACTGGCAATACTTTACCACTACATTGTGTGGTTCCATGAAGCTACCATAACGCTGATTTGCAGTTTCTCAGTATATACGTACTAGTTCCGAATGGTCGGTGGACTGGTAGCAAAGGAAGACGAAGAAAATTGTGCACCGCTCCGTCTACCGACGACGGTGGTCGAACGGGAAGCATTCTCGTGATGGATTCTTTGGTTGGCCAATCCCACACTGCCAGTATATGCTACTCTGGAGGAACGCACAGCTTTTCTAGAATACCCACAGCAACTGTCGTGTGTGCCCTCCGTAGGCCTAACGCTTGGGTTTGGGGTGTACGGCGCGAATCGGTACCTGCTGCTGCTCGGCGTTCGCTTCGACCATGTCAAAATGGAGCAATCGGATAGACGCCGGATCCATAAGGCGAGGGACCCAGGTTCGATTCCGGCCACAGAAGCGTTTTTGTAGCGTAAGCTACACTGGCGGAGTTTGAGCGGTTTCGCGTGTGCCGTGAAGGGCCGTTCTGCGCAAGCGCGAGGAGCACTGGATTGGTTTGAATCGGATCGGATTGTATTGGATTGGATTGGATTGGCTTGGCTTGGCTTGGATTAAATTGGATTGTGTATGATTGAAACCCGTAGAGAATTGGGTCTGCACATTCGCCGGTCTGCGCATTCCAGAGGAGTGACGTCACAACCGCGGCAGACGCACTGGCGTCGGCGCGTGCCTAGCTGTGCGCCTCAGTTGCGCAGTAGCCAGGTGTGACGCTGCACCGGAGCCGCTTGATAGCCGTTTCGGGTGGCTACTGGAGAGCCGTGCTGCGCATGCGCGAGGAGCTGTGACTGGACTGGACTGGATTGGATTGGATTGTACTGGATTGGAAATCGTTTTAGCAGCAGTAGGCATGACAATCAGCTAATCCTAGACAACCAGGAAACCTAAGAATAACCAGCTGAACCTTAGCTCACGCTACGTATATCCTGGCATAGCCGAGCTAAGCCACTGCTAATTTTTTCTTTCCACTTCGCCCACCACCATTCATCATCATCGGCAGAGCAAGTTGGCTGTTTCTGCAGGGCGTACTGGCGTACAACGGCATCAGTGGAGGACGCTAAAGCTTCACTTATTAAAAGGAATGTGAAGAAAGAGGCGAACATGCGATGTAGGAGGAAAGAAAAGCATGAATAGGCCTTATGGAAGCCTTAAACGATGACAGTGTGTTCATTCTGCGGCAGACTCTGACAAGTATCGCAGTGGAAGCCCAGCTGATTTCGCATTGAAGTACGTAACCAGAACTAAGTTCCCCGAGAAGTTTTTGTTAATAGAAACGCAAGGAGCGCGTGTACTGCGGTTTTCAGAATGCCTGTTACAGGCGTATCAAAAGCTCAAGATTGATTGAATTTTAGGGTTTAACGCGCCAACACAACGCAGGCGATGAGGCGCGCCGTAGTAAAGGGCTCCGGATTAATTTTGACCCCTAGGGGGATCTTTAGCGTGCGCCGAAATCTCGCACACATTGGCGTTTTTGCTTTTCGCCTCCGTCAGAAAAGTGCCGCCGCGGCATGGAGTCGAACCGCGTCCTCGTGCTCAGCAGCACAACGCCTTATCCACTGAGCCACCGCGGCGGGTGTATAAGCTCAAGAGCGCGCGCCGAGGCGTGGAGCCGCGCTTCCAAACCGTGGCAGCGGATGGCTTTGAAATCACGGACTAGGATTCTTTTTATGCTGAGCATCAAGGTGTGCCGGCTAGAATGCATTGTGTAATGCGCAAGCCACGCCTCCTCCCCCCTTCCCCCTCCTCCCTAGTCCCCTTAAAGGTGCCATGATGTCAACATGCAACTTTGTTTTAATAAAAAGATTGTTGTTTTTTATAGCACCCTCGGCGCTTGTCCAGTCGCAAACGATGCTCTATTCACTGAGAAATTAACCATTTAAGCGAAAATTTCAATTATACCTACGCATCGCATGCTTCGTACGTCGGCAATGACGAGGTTAATAGGCCATTTTCACGTATTCTCCAAACGGTGCATTCCAACAGGAACCGAAAGCTGCTAGAAGGACATGCCAAAGCGCGTTTCGTAACGTCGGCCTTCCTAGATGGCGCAGCAGTACCGCCCGGCGTAGGATGATGAAGAAGACGAATCGGGACGTTGGTCGTGACCAACCGACTTGACTGTGTTATTCTACTTATTTGTCCTACCCAAACTAACCTAATGAATTAGCTCCCCCCCCCCCCCCCCCGGCTTTGGACTTCCATCGCTTCCCCCCCTTCCTGCCCTTGCACACCTGTTTATCCCCACCCCCCACCCCCTTCTGTTCTGAATTCTAATTCGGTATATTACTCTTCCTACGTACCACTCTCTTCCCTACTTTTCTTCCACCACCACTCCAGCTGCCACTTCGTCACCTCCATGGCCCTGAAGTTGAGGCTCCCCTCACACCAAATCCCAAAGCCTCCGTCAACGTCGCTTCCCCATCGTCCCGCCGCGTTCCTTTCCCTCTGTGCAGTCTATGACAATATGCTCTACGGTCTCCCGACCCCTGACTCAGCATACATAAGTTTCGTCGTGTCGCCTGTAGTTAGCCGTGTATTGCCGTGTTCTCAGACACCCCAAACGTGCTTCAAGGAGCAATGCACTGCCTGGCGTATTGCCATAGAAACGTGCCTCGATGCCAGCGCCGCCGTACGGCGGACGCGTGAAACAGGGCACCCTAGCTCGGCGTATTGCCCGCCGTGCTCGGCGACTCTCGGTTTGCTCCTGATCCATAAGGCTCTAGTAGGTCCTGTGCATGCTGTATTTTGTTGCGGTTTATAGCCATCTTTTCGTGAATCGCTGGGTACGACGTGAGTACAGGGTCACATAAGTGGAAGTGTAGCCCACGCCACTTGGCCGGTGTCGCGTCAGAACCGTGTGCACGCGAACGGCGCGGTTTTTGCAGCGTGGGCCGCGATAGTTCCGTATTGGTGCAGCAACGCACATGTCTACGTGTTCGCCCGGAACTTTCCTGTTTACTACATAATTCTTACTTCATATGAACACTACGCAGTAACTTTCAAGCGCGAGTAGCTCGCTTTGTGAACTTTTAATCCTTGTTATTTGCGCCTGATTCCGTCGGCATCAACCAACTGCATAACCAACTGCATGATAATGCGTCGTACCTCAGTGCGGGAAACTAGCTGGCCAGTCCAGGCCTATTCTCGTTTTACGCTATTGTAACACTGGAGCAAAGTGGCTGACAGTAGTATGTGTTGATAAACACTCCAATTTAAGCGAACCAAACTTCGTGTTCTTCATGGCTTCTTTAAAAACTACCACGCAGTGTGAGGGCGGTTATTAACTTCACGTGGACGGTTACGTTTATTGGTTGCGAATTGCTGTAGAAATGCAATCAAGTCTTCCTCCCATCTTAATAGATTACCCGACATCTACGTCTGCTCTGGCTATTGTGTTCCTCCGTCCTCAACGCTGTTAACGAAAAGCATCGGCGACTCCCCCAGAAATTTGTCAGCCCGTAACCCGTGACATCGTGCGCGAAACGACAATTAACAAACGACCCTGATAAAAAATGCCCTTTAATAAAAGGGCCTGGGGTTTAGGACTCCACGGTAAGTAACGTGTATTGGGAGATGCGCCTTTGGAAGGAATCTGACGCCTATCTGGCAATTCCAAATCTGCAGCTTTTACATTATCTTACGTTCTATCAGTGGAAGCCTGCAGTTGTTGAAACATTTAATTGGATAGAACAGCTGTAGACAATGGTGGGTGTGGATGGTGCATATACGACGTTGCAGCCAGTCGTCGCCTTGAGCTGAGAGAATGGAGTCGCGGGGTCTCGAGGAATAGAAATATAGCATTTTCAGGAAGCGGGCGCAGGGCACGTCCATTGCATGCTCCCGCGTCACGACATCTCAAACGTTACCCGTCACCATCAAACCATTGTCAAACCACACTCTCGCGCACCCCACAACTAACCCAGCATGCCTGTCAAGAAAGTCCCTCTAAAAGTTTGCGCACGCACCCTTGTGCTGGTCGAGTTGCTACTCACCTCCGCCGCTGCGTTTATGCTCGCGGTTCTGGTCTTTGTAAGCGGCTTCCTCTTCCTCCGAAGCAGTTGCTCTCACCGAGCGCACAACGCTAAGTAGTAAGGGTGGTTTACCAGCTTTCCTTCTGCTGCGCCAGTTGTAAGCACGCTCCTCACTGGTTAGCTTCGCTTCCTCATAGAGGGCGCTGGGAATTTTGAGGTGCGAACGTCAGACAATGTATGGAAACATAGCCACATAATCTGCGATGAGGGTGGATGTGCTTGTGGCATAAGTAAATGGGTCGATAGGTTTAGTAGGATCGTGATTTGGCGGCGCAAAGGTGCGGTATCGAAAGAATTGGGGCACTTCCAGGCAAGATGATGGACATCTGCCCCACCAGTAAGGACATCTTGAGGTCGAGAAGGGCGCGGACCAACTGCGGAGTGTTTCAGGGGAATAGAAGCCATCGGTTCGAAACTTGATGAAAAATTATGCAGTTCTCGGTAGGAGCGGTGGGGACATTATTAGGTAGCCAGAGAAATGGGGGGGGGGGATTAGATGTTGTAGTGTTGTTTTTTATAACCAATACGTTTATTGTCCGAGGTAGTGTTGGGGCCGAAAGGAGGAGGGTGGTGCAGCCACACGGGCTGCCTGGTTTCCCTGTAAGGCAGTCTTATGTGCAGATTGGATCCATTCGATGCGAGTGTTAACGCCGTTATGGAGGAGATCCGGCACCTTGTTCAACATGTAACGAACAAGGTAACGTTACCACCTCTGTGCGAGCGTTCGTCGCATTATCGAACATGTAGTCACTCCAGGGATAAATAGTTTTGAGAACTTGTAAAGAGCTTTCTTGTAGGGGGTGCTTTTTTTGCTTTATTGAGGCGCCGCCGTTTGGAGCTCTACGGCTGACCTCAACACAGATTGTTTTTGGTTCGCGCATTCGCACATACTTGCTAGACTTGAACGAACAATTTAGTCCGTAACATGATTTTCCGAACATAAAAGGCCTGTGCCGCGAAAGGGGAGCAGTGCTAAAATCCAATTTTACATGCCTTGAAATATTTCTATTCATAGCCCCGGTGTAGATTCTTCAGTCAGTTCTACACTTAAGAGGCGAAGAAGGCGCTCCAGGAACTTAGCAATGGCAAGGAGCCCCCGTAGGCTCTTTAGTGCATTGCAGTTGAACACAAAAGTCGAGGGGAATCGTCGCTTCTTTCGCGTGGCCTACATTTCAGCCTGCACAAAGGAGATGAACAAGCTACTGCAATTTTTCCAGCAAAGGGGCTCCAAAGGGAACATGACTGTCCCTCTGCTCTTTTTCCGCTGACCGTTGGTGGTGCGGCTTCGAACAAAGACACATTGATAGGAGGCACAAAAGGCACCGCGCACTCGAACAATCGAGAAGGCGGTAAAAGACGCTAAAAGGCGGGACTCAAGTGCCGGTGCAGCACAGACACTCCTCAGACGAGTAAGGAAAAAAGGGCCCAAGAACAACACCGTGCACTGAAGTGTCGGCGTCGTAAAGAGAAAGAACCTCACAGTGCGCACCGCCAACGTCGGTGGTTGTCGGCAGATTAGGGCCTTACAGCAAAAGAAAATGCCGGCCACCCTTCGGAGCGGTTCGGTTATCGAGTGATACGGGCGCACGGACACAAAGGAAACAGAAGTGGGGGCGGCCCGTTGGATAAAGAGAAGGAGACGCAGGGAGACAACGGAAGACTATTCGTCAGAGAAGAAGGTACCGCGCGATAGGCTTTCTGACCGTTTCTTTGGAAAACAATCGAGCGGCCCTTTAGACTGTGCCGAGCGTTGACGAGTGAAGGTAAAGGAAGGTCCCGGAATCGATGCGCCGTCGGACAAAAAAAAAAAAAGACAACGACTCGAATAACAGATTATGGCACGAACGTTCCTCGAGTGGACGGAGGAGGTGGCGACCATCGCCGATGTGAAAGAGGAGAGACGAAGCGGTGACGGTTGCGACAAAAGATTGGTACGAGCCCCGTCTGTGCGTGCGTGCATGCCGTAAGTGCGCCGGCGGTTTGTTTCTCGCCGATAGCGGCACAATACAGACAAAGAGGACCCAGCGCTGTTCTTTTCCTGCGATATGCACTGAAAAGGAGCCGTGGGCCAGGAAGTGGCCTCTCGAGAGCCGCGCTGTCGTAGCGCTGTGTCGTCGACGGGCCGCTCCCTTGACTCGACCTGTAACGTCGCAAGAGGCAACCGTCGTCGTTCTCAGTATTACGGTCGACTCATGTCCATTACACCTTGTCGGGACCACTGAAATATGGCCGAATTACGGTCAAGATATTCATTCAGTCAAAGACGGCAGCTATCATTGGCATTGGCCAATCGCTTCCGGTGCGTACATGATGTCTTTAGGCCTATATTCGACTTTAACGTCATGTAACCTTCAATTTGACCCTAACTTTGTGCCTAGTAATGTCAAGCTCTTTGTACGTCAAGCTGCGGATAGCGGTTGTCGAGAGACCTCAAAGTGTTACGTTAAGCCTAACGTCGGGCCGCTGCAAACCCGCTTCACAGCCACATAACGCTTCAATGACAGTGGGGACGCCATACCAGCGCGTACCCAGGGGCGCAGCCAATACTTGGTGCGGGCAATGGGGAGGTGGTATTATCGCATTTGTATAAACACAAACGCATGTTTGAAACATCGTTAGCGTTCCGTTAAA
Organism: Haemaphysalis longicornis; assembly: GCA_013339765.2. Classification (NCBI taxonomy): domain Eukaryota; kingdom Metazoa; phylum Arthropoda; class Arachnida; order Ixodida; family Ixodidae; genus Haemaphysalis; species Haemaphysalis longicornis. The sequence continues at coordinate 134,362,327 of CM023450.1, read as the reverse complement.
CTACATTGTTTTTATTGTGGTATTTTACACAGGGAATCAAAAAATGAGAACCTTCAGACAGTTAGATTGAAGCAGATGTACAAGAATACAAAAAAGCGCATCAAAGAGAGACATTATGCAGGCAGCTTCATCGTGAATACAGAATACTAATAAATTTTTTTTATTCATAACGCTAAATACGGTAGCCACTAATGGAGAGGACCACGCGAACACCGGCGAAATTCGGGAACACGGCCTCGGCGATGTCCCCTGTTTCGCATACGCCCGGACCAGGTTATGTGCAGGCTTAGACATGTCCCTGTAAGGTAGTCTGTTGTCGCTTCTTCAGCAGGAACCGGACGGTAGGGGCCGATCGAAGAAGGTACTGCAAAGCTGGAAGTCTATGACGCTCTTTATAAATGCAGCAGTCAGTGCAACGACCAGGCGCACTCTCCGGAACGCGACTTCGCCCCTGCATCGTGCTATGCCGCCAGAATGGTGAGACCCGGGTGGAGAGAGAATTGCTTGAAAGGACCGCCCAAAAGAATCCTTTTTAAGGAGAAGGGTGTCCTCCAGGGACAGCTGCAGAAGACTTGCTGCCGGTAATTTGTCAAGCCGGCGTGAGTTCACTGCGTGCTTCGGCGCGTCCAGAGAGAGAAACATCTTTAATGGGCAAGTGAGGTCAGCCAGGCTGGGCGCCCGACTTGCTACACCAAATGGGGGTGAAGGTGTGATGAAAATATATGAAAACTCTCACTTACACATGAATACTCAAACACACAGACGCACACAAAAAGCACACACACAATCCGGCGAAGACGGGAAGAGGGCACGGGAACTAGTTAAATATCCGTTGCGTCAGAAACGTAATGTCCAGCGTACTGTTCACGCGCCGGAGCTCTCGGGTATTTTGAGTGGAGTCAGTATATAGGAACAAGCGAGGTAACGGTCCTACGAAAAACTGAGGCGCTATAGCAAACAATATCATTACGGATGGCAAAAAGCCCCGCCAAAAGAGAAGGAAGCAGTGCTTCCCAATGTTGATGCATGTCTGTATATTATTGTACAGGAAGGCAAGGAAGGCGCGTGCACGATATAAAGGTCTTCTGCGGTTGGAGGTGAAGGATTTTTATACGCCCCAGCGCCCGGTTGTGTGTGTGGGCGGTCCAAACCATGGAGGTGGCTCAGCTGAACGTGGTAGCAGGGGGGACGTAGCGGCGCGCAATGAAGAGCGCAGGAGTGGATCAAGCAGCTAAAAACACCATCGTGGCCATTTCTACATCTCATCTGTCGTATCTCTGGCACATTCGGCCGGTATGTTCACCCGCACGATATCCACATGCCCCACCATGGCAGTGGCGCTCGGTACAGAGCGAATACCGCGGTACCGTGTAAGAACCAACGCGCGAAGTGTGCTCGGAGCACCGCAGCGCCTTGTGCGGAATACCGATCTGCACAACTGTGGGCTGACGGTCCGCCGTTCTCAACCAGTATAGGTATACTTGCTGGACGCAAGCCCCACAAACATAGCTGTCGAACTCATTGACTATTGGCATGACTCTGCCCCTGACTACCCCAGGATGGCTAATGCTGCACTGACATTGTTGTGCCTAGCTAACGCTAGCTGGCTTGTCTAGTGAACTTTCTCCCGGCTGAGGTACGTTCAACTATCGGACAAGTCTCCAATGGCGACCGACATGTTGCGCATGCCAATAACGTACGTAAAAGAGGATGTGTAAAACATCGATGACCAGCTTTTCGGGAATAAAATGTTTCATTTCTTAGAAGTTATCGATGCTCTTTACTGTCATCAATTACTAATTCATTGATATGATTGATTGATTATATTGATTGATTGATTGATTGATTGATTGATTGATTGATTGATTGATTGGTTGATTATGGGGGTTTAAAGCCGCCGACGCTACACACGCGATGAGGCACACCGTAGGGCTCCGGATTAATTTTAACCACCTGGGGAACTTTAACGTGCGCTGAAATCTCGAACACACGGGCGTTTTCGCTTTTCGCCACTACCAGAAAAGCGGCGCCCCGGCCGGGAGTCGAACACGCGTCCTTGGGCTCAGCAGCTCAATACTGAATCATTTTCGAAGAAACGCCGAATTTCGAAGAGTATGTGCTACAAGACCTCGATTACCAGCTTGAAACAAACAACAATTTTAACGCGCTACAGTTAAGAAGCTCGTGAGACCTTCTGGTAAGGCAAACTGAGTACATCACAAAGAACATCTCTTGATTTAACCATAAAACCCCCGAATTTAGGTGTGGTTTTGCAAAAGAACCGATATCTCCCCGATTTTCAGTTTGAGAAAGAAATCCCGTTTTTTTTAAAATATAAAAACCGTAAACGAACAGCCCTGAACATATACTAGAGGGATAACTGTCGCTCACGTGTCATGCTTCCAAGAGAGCCGTCATAACGGCTGACTGTGCGTTCCAATGTCCCCTTTAGACGGCTTCGTTGCCGTCTTCGCGGACAGCCCTCTATGTTAAGCGCCGTCCCATTCGAACGAGGGAGTCAACGAAGACTGCTTCGAGGAGACAGCATCAAAGTCAGCAACGATGCAGGCTACCTTCCTGCTCAAACTATCAAGTGACGCCAGCGCCACCTTTTGCCTATTAATGTTAGTAAATATTAACTTGTTCTTTTACTGGAATGTTTAACATAATTTACTATAGGTATAGATGATTTTGTTTAATTTTTAAATCACTTAATGTCTCTAACAATAACGGGAATGTTATTTACGGAACCTGTGGCTTGCGTTTCTCAACATGTCTGCAACGAGGTTGTCGTCTTGCGTTGGTGTTGCGTTCACGACCGCTGCGCCGTTCCAATTCTTATTCCTTGAATCGTCCAATTACACTCCTTCGTAAGCTGTCTACAAAGCTGTGCGCGAATTGGAACGCATCCAGTGTTTCATTCTTGCTTGGCCTGGCTCGCAACATGGCTTGTTGTGGATACTTAGAATAAAAGCAACGAGAGGGGCAACATTTTAACAACGGAGCTGTTGTTACTGGCAGTAAGTTCGCCGTTACAAGAAAAATACTAAGAAAATGCCAAGCGGCCGTGAGCGCATGCCTCGCGGAGGCTGCCGAGCGTCCTCGGCACACGCAGTGGCTTTAGCAAGGAGGAGGAATAACTTTATTTATGCGAGCCTTAGGTGCTGCTGTCTGGGCACCCGCCTGGTGGGGGTTTCCTCTAGTCCGGGATACCCTGGCCTGCACTGGCCACCCGGGCCCTCTTCTACCAGGCTACTCTGGGATGGAGAGGTCGGAGCTGGTCAGTTTGTGCCACCCACTGCTCGTAAGTAGGTTGGGGATTGGGTAGTAAGGGACGGGGTTGTTGACACCCCCATACCAGATGTATAGGGTGCCAGGATGGGGGAAGTATTTGCAAGATATGGGGTAGAGGGTGGGGTACATTGCAAGGGAGTAGGGTATTGTGGGGGTAAGAGTTTGTTTTGTTAGTCCGCCGGAGTATTGTACCTTCGGTTCTAGATAGGTGTGGGTGGGGTGCTGGGTATTGTTGGCGCCCGCCGCCGGTCGTGGGCGACTATATCGGCGTATTTTACTCAGGGGCGTGGGCTTGAGGATGTCGCCATCTTGAAGTTTGGTCACCCTCTCGGGAAACGGCCCGGTGTGTATGCGCGCGGGTGGTCGGCGTATGCCGACTCATTTCCTTTGAGGGTTGTCGTGGCCAGGTTGACAAGACAATCTGTAGTTCAGGAAGTCGCTTAATTTGTTTTAGTATAGCCAATGCTGGTAGGGGATATTCGTCCGATCAAGAAAATTGCGGCATGCAGCTTGGGGAGTCTGTCGTATAACTGTTGTAGTTTTCGCAAGTGGTGGCAAGCTAGGGCGAGTAGCAACTTCTTCGGCTGTTTCTATAGATTTTATATGGTCAGTGACTGCGGTTAACTCTTTTCCGTTGGCGTCGGTCACACTGGCAGCGTGCGCAGATTTGTGGGGGGTATGGAGAGGCGTCTGCAGCGACTGAAGGGGAGGTGGTCATACTGCACATGGATTGCTCGTGCCTCGCTTGCTGCTCGTCGTGCCTTGTTATAGGGTCTGACGATGTTACGTGGGATTGGAGCCACTCTGATGTGTTTTCGAATTGGTCCGGGGATGCGTGTCTTCTCGTCGTTCTTGTTGTGGGGTCGAATACCCTAGCCGGCGGAGGGTCGCTCTCCCGTGGTGGTGAGTTGGAGGCGTGTGAATTGAGAAATTCGGTGAGCTTCTTGGGATTTCTTCCCACGTATTGTGGACGCCCAGTTGTAGTAACTTGCTTGTTGCCGTTTAGGGGGGCAATCCTAGTGCGGTTTTGTAGGCTTGCCGTTATCGCGGTGTCAGTTTGTTTTGTTCGGAGGGTTTCAAGGCTAGGTAAGGAGCACTGTATGCAATCCGGCTGATAAGGATGGCTTGGATTATGCGCAGAGTATCGATTCTTGGAGGCCAAATCTTCGGTGAGAACTCGATGGATAAGATGCATTAATTGTGAGAGAGTACGTTGGGAAGTGGCAAAATTGTTTGGGCACCCGACCCGTCTTTGGATAGTGAGCCCCAGATTTCGGATGGTGGGGACGTTAAAGAACGGGTTGATTATTGATGCGAGTTCAGCAATCCGGTATAGAGTTGGCGCGCTGTTTAGGTGTTTCGTTTACACAGTGTAAGTAGGCGGATTTTTCGGGGGCACATTCCACCCCTCGGTTGCAGGTATTGTTTGTACTACTTGGATGGCACTTTGGAGGGCGTCTTGTTGGTCACCCTATGGAGCCCGTAGGAGTCCAGAGTGTCAGATCGTCGGCGTATATAGGGCGTGTCGCAGGTTGGGGATATTTGTCAACAGAGGAGGTAGATCTTTCATGCGATGTCGAACAGTAATGGAGATATCTACTGAGGCCTTGGGGGGTCCCTTAGGCATAGTTTGGAAAACGTCGGAACGGAGGTGCCCGATTCCCACTGTTGCAGTGCGATTGGTTAGGAATGAGGCAACGTAGTCGTAGAGACGTTGGCCGCAGTTAGTAGAAGGCGAGACCTTGTAGGATTGCTTGATGAGTGATGTTGTCAAATGCTCCTTTGATGTCTAGAGCCGAGGATCGAGAATTTGTGGTGATTGGTAAGATTTTGTCAATGATATCTTCTTTGAGTTGAAGTAGAAACATCTTGGGGTGAGAGATGTGAGCGGAATCCATACATCGTATTCGGGAAGTAACCGTGTCTTCTATGTGGGGTGAAGTGGGTTGTGACGCATGTGTTCTAGGAGTTTTCCAACACATGAGGTTAATGAGATGGGTCGCAAATTTTTTGTATTCAGAGGTTTCCCGGCTTAGGTATGAGGGTTATTTCTGCGTGTTTCCATTGTGGTGGTAGGGAGCCAGATGTCATTGATTGTTGATGTACTGTAGTAGGCTTTCGAGGGCTATTGGGTCGAGATTGCGAAGTAGTTTGTTCGGAATTTTGTCTTTTCCTGGGGTGGTGTTTCTTGTGAGGTTACGCACTGCGGCTTCCATTTCGGCTATTGAAAAAGGTTCATCTAACTCTAGATTGGGGGGTACCGGTGTATGGTGGGATAACTTGCGTTTGGTTTGCCGATGTTGCTTTGAGGGGTTTCTCTAGTTCTTGTATGAGGTCTTGCTCAGTGCCCGGATGGTTGTGTATCAGTCTAGGTAGTTGAATGCGCCGTCGTCGATTTGGATTCTTTTGTTCCCATGAGGGAGCGGAGAAGATGCCAGGTGCGACGGGTTCCAAGGGTTCCTTGAAGTTTATGCAAAACTCGGACCGTTTTGTTGACTTAATTTTACGAGCGTAAGTTTCATGCTTCGACCGTGAGTTTGGCGATGCGAATCCGGAGCTTACGGTTTGTCTTGCATTTTCTCCATCGTTTAAGGAGTCCGTTTCGGGCTTCCCAGAGGTGTAACAGGTGGGCATCAATGGCTGGATTATCTTCAGTTAGCGCTACTCTTTGGTATGTTTCGAGCTTCTGTGAGAAGCTTGTTGCGGTCCATTCTTCTATATCGTCGATGGGGATCGGTGGGGGAGTTTCTCACAAATTTTTCCAGTCTGTCATCTCTGGCCGTTTCTGATTCGCTGCTGATTGTTTTTGCGGTGTGGGATTGAAGTTGGATGATTAGTGATCGCTGCCTAAGGTTTCTTCCAGGCAGGACCACATGGCATTGTTGATGTTATAGGTGAACGTGAGGTCAGGGGAGGTGTCTCTTGAAACACTGTTGCCGATGCGGGTGGTGGTGCCGTAGTATTGCAGAGGTAGAAGATTATTTTGTTGAGCGGCTTCTTGAAGCCGAGTTCCTTTCCGGTTATTTCTCAGATAACCCCAAGCTGTGTGCGGAGCATTGAAGTCTCCGAGGACAACGAGTTTATGTCCTTTGGTGCGTTGGCGTACAGTGTTTTAGTAGTCGGGTCAATTCCAGAAAGGGATGAGGTGGGTGAGCTGTATATATTTAGAATGTAAAGGCTGGTGGTCGGCGGGGCAGCAGTTCGATGAATGTGTAGTCTATTGTGGTGGGAAGGGTATGTGCCTGTGCCGTTTGAGAAGCTTGGACTAGGATGGCCGTTCTGGATTTGGGGTCTGTGGTGTATGCTGTGTATCCTCGTAATGCAATGTGGTCGGTGTCAGTTTCTTGTAGGGCAATGATGTCAGGTGAATTTTGCTGTGTAAGTGGAAGGAGTGAGGCTTGCTTGCTTCGGTACGATCGACACTTCCATTGCCATACAAGTAGCGAGGACGGAGGCATTGAGTCGTGCATAGGTGGATTAGAAGGTGTCATCGTCGGATGGGAGGTTAGGGGTTGCGTTGTTGGGGTCTTGGGGAGCGGTGTGTTGTTTGGGCTTTTTATGGGCTTGGCGTACCGTTTCTTCAATGGCGACTAGGCGTTCTTCTAGGGCAGCAAAACGGCTGTTGAACTGGTTGCCCATTTCACGTATAAGTGTTTCTATGCGTCCTAGATCCTAAGAGGGAAGGGAGGGGCCTTGCATGTTGGCAGCGATTGTGGGTATGGGTACTTGCGGTGCAGAGGGTGCTGCTGTGAATTCTTGACGTGGTAAGTCAAGAGTTTCTATTTTAGTTAGCAGCTCGTGAATGCGCTGTTTCTAAGGTGGCAGTGCGCTTTTCTGTAGCTTCCAGCTGTTGGCGTATGGCGCGCGTTTTCTTCTTCGAGGGTGTGGATGCGGGTGTCGGTGACGGAGGCGGGGGGTTGGTTGGGGTGTGTGGGCAGGGAGGGGAATTGGTCAAGAGCAGTGGGCTGTGAGGTGACAACAGCTGACCAGCTCACCTGGGTTTGGGCTGGGCGATGAACGTTCTGTGGTTGAGGCATCGACTGGGTTTGACGATCCGGCGGGTTATGGAAGGTCTGCTGCTTGGCGGATGCTCGTTCCCGAACCCGGACAGGTGGAGGCGGAGGGCGGAGTTTTTTAGCCAAAAGAAAAGAAAACTGGCCAAAACCCCCAGGAGAGAGAAAATGGCGAGCGCTCCAGCGCTAATGCTAAAGATAATTGGAGAAATGGCTACGAGTGTGCTAATCCTTCCCGAGACGACTTGCAGATCCCGCCACCGCTGTCCTGAGTCAATGAGCAAGAGCCGGTGGAAGTCTGCAATGCTGAGGATGACTTTGCATCCACCATTCGCCGAGAAGAAGATGACGACCTTTTCGATGCATATGCCGACGATTACTAGCACCACAGCTATGCAAATAAACGATGATACTGAAACTGAACTATGTGTCCGGCAATGCTCACCTACAAGAACTTCGCCATCAAGTCTTGCGCGTGAGTGCAAGCTTCCCTAACTTTTTTCCCTATTCGTCTTGCATAAAGCTTAAAAAATTCCTGACGAATAAATATTTTAACATGTATACTTTTATATCGATAAAGGAACTTGAACTAGTGTTTTAACCACAATGTTACGTTTTGTACTGTGACAGGCCAAATTTTCGGTTAGTTTGTGAGCCATGCCAAGTAAAAATGGAACGCTTCTCCTCGGCCCACGACGCCTACGCCCGTTGATAATGCGGGTTACCTAGACACTAGCGTTCGATTTCCCGCAATTATATTGCCGCGAAGGCAATATATTAGTAAGAAACTATGCTTTTCGCAGAGTTTCCAAACCTTTCTTGTAGCGTGGCCACACCTTCACCCTTATGTGGTAGCGCACATTCCAAGCTATGCCGGTCTTCCCTGCATCCGCCTCGTACATAAGAAGTCACCGCGTTACCTATGAATGGGACAGCCCCGTCGATAAGCGAAATGCGGAGCACCCGTTGGCTGAGGTTATGTTGATAAAGGTTTATTCGAGTGGAAGATGGTGCGGGGAGCCTTAATATTCACGAGAGCCACGAGTCATGGCAGCCGCACTTGCACGAGGCACGAGGTTGGCCTGCGTCTCTGGCAGCCAGCTGGTCAGTTCGAACTCACACTCTCCAGGGAGGGGGAAGGGATTGGGTTTCGGTCGTAGGGGCAAGCCCACACTGGGTGCCACCTTGTGTTCGGGATTTGGCAGGATGGGGATTCGTAGGGGTGCACTGGTGGACGACATGATGAGTACAGTTGTGTTCTAGTGTGTGTGTGCTTGTAGGCATCGCCAATGCTTGTGTCCCCATTGATAAAGGGGTTGATAAAGGGATGAGGGGAGTGTGGTGAGGTGGTATTGGGAGTTGATATTTGTACAATGGCTTGGGACTGGAAGCTGGTTCACGGATCCTGGTGAATATTTTCTGCTTTTTGGAACTGGCGAGGAAATGAAAAGTCTTTCGCATTTTCTTACAGCTGCATCGCCTTACGTGTAGGTTCGCAGCCAGCATGATTGCATGGGCGCGGGGAGGTGAGTATCTGGCTGCTAGCTCCGACCAGTTTGCAGCGCACTGTCATTATCAAAGAAGACATCTTGCACCATAGTTAGTACGGGACTATACCTTTGTAACCAAAATTATGGCTGTATTGAGTTAGGGGTTCTCCACAGAAATGAGCATGCAACCCGAAACTTTTTCAATATCGGTCAAACACGAAAATGTGAGTGCGAACAATGGGATTCATGTGACAGCAATGCCAGAGAATTTTTTCTTTCGTGTTACCCTCCTTGTAAATTCCCGTTTTTCGCGCGGAATGACACGACGGGTATTGATTAAAATGCTTGAAAGGAGTCTTTGTGCGAACGCCTCGCGAAATGGCATTCATTGCCTTTGCCCGTCAATTTAGGATTACACGTCTTCGTCGCAAATCCTCAACATTCTCCGTCGACGCTCTTGCGCAGTATCTTTGAATGGATTAAAAACCAGCGGTAAACACAGGAAACAGTAGCGGAAAACGACGGGACAAGCTGGCACTAACAACTGAACGAACGGGGCACTTTAACGCCTAGAAATACCTTCACACTCTAGAAATACCTTGGGAAGGTATTTCTAGGCGTTCAAGTGCCTTGTTCGTTCAGTTGTTAGTGCCAGCTTGTCCCGTAGTTTTCTTCTACTGTGTCCCGTGTTTTCCGCTGGCTTTTAATGTATTCAAACCTGTACCAACTAGCCCAGTCCTCAACGCTTTGGTTGCACCGTATCACTTGTAACACTCCAAGAAAACGCTGCCGTAATAATTATGTTTAATTATACAGCACGCAGAACACAAACGCGGCAACTGAAGTGATTGTCGGAACGTGAGATTGTGGAAGGACTTAAACTCGTCAGCGAAGTGCATCACCTATAGGCCGAGTCGGCCAAGGACCAACGTTGTGCGGTGCCGATTTCTAGCACTCTGCGGGTGCGGCATGTCTTCCGCATCAGATAACCGCACCCAACCCGACAGACGTTTCTTCGTTCGCACGCACGACCCTTCTAGTGCCGAAAATTTAAACCATGCGGATTAAGGGATAATTTCTGTCACCCACACTCTGCTTCCACCTGCGGGTCAGTGGCTGTCTAAGCAACATGGGCCGTTTGGTCGTGGAACTCTTCTGCTGTGTCACCACGAGTATATAAAAAAACGTGTAAACAAGCATGGCGACAAGCATCAATCTGGTGGCACCTAGTACAAGTCATATCCTATCCGTCCAGGAACCTTTTTTATTGGCGTATAAGGCCTTCATATCATTTGCCACAAGTTGTGCCTTTTTAGTAAAAAAGCCGCCGTGATGCCATTGAAATGTCCCTTTCCCAGTTTGTACGACTTACAATGTCTGAGACGTATATGTAGCCGTTATCGGAACCGCACTAAAAGAATACAGTTTGAAGTATTCTAGCTCGACGTTGTATTTACCCACATTACACTTGAGCTTCCCGGATGAGTAGATCCATCGCTCAGCATTTGGCGACGACTTTTCTGTCTTGAGTCATTAGTATGGTACATCTTTTCACTTGGGTAATGTTTGTCTCGGCTTCTTTAGGGGTGGCAGCATCCTAATAAAGAGCACGGCCAATAACCTGCTTCAAATTTCTAAATAAAACAACGCGCTAGAAAGACTGCATCGGGTCGCCAAAAAAGAGCGATTTATTTTTGTTAAGTTTTGCACAATTCTACTCATTGTATAGATTGCAATTGTTTAATGTATTTATCTCAAAGCGGAGGATATTTTTGCCACAATGCTTGATGGTGACGACAAAGCATCCAAAATCGACATAGCACCGTCGTGTTTTATTTTACTTGATCCGCTTTGTGAGGCGCAAAACAAAGATGACAAGAGCCACTCGACGTTAAGCTGCCCTGCGGTAGTTGGTGGTATTGCACAACCGTTCGTCTTCGTGGATCGTGTTTTAATGCTGCTAGAGGGAATAATACATTTTTGCCATTTCAGTTCTTTGCGTCAAGCGATCAAGCAATGTTCCGTTTTTAGAAATATTGTTTGCGGGTAACAAATTGAACTTTCAAAATATCTCGAAACAAGCGTTGTCAATCATGGCGGCTACTAGCGGGCAGAAGGAGAGCGAGGAAATGTCACCCCGCACGCGCTTGTTCTTTGTTCTAGAAATAGCGCACAATAGCGGCAGAATAGTTTTGTTGTGATCTGCTAAAGCCCCAAAGAATCCGTGAACCTGTTGTGGATAAGCTTACAAAATGATCGCGCAGGGCTCGCGAAAAGGTTACTGCTTCTGCCTGTGCGAAGGGAGCGGAATATATATGCAGGAAAGCGAAACATTGAGCCAGGGGGGCAGAGGTTTCGCGAGTCAGCGCCGCTGTCACTGAGGCTGTGGCTCAGCGTTCGACATATACTTCTTCAGGGACAACTGAGAACATAGCAGCTTCGAGGAATTGGTGATTTTACACATGATCGCTCTTTGTTACAATTTATATATTCACAGTTGGTAATGATGGACTTGTCAAATGAGCACAAACAGATAGCTAGCAGTCAAAAACGCCAAGGAGAACGTAGCAAAAGTAGTTTGTCATTTTTTTTTCGTGTGGGAACAGACTTTTCGGAAATTAAGGAAAGCGGAAGAAATCATGCTCCACAGGAGGGGCCCAAACCCACAACCTCCGTATTACGCGTCTAGTTGGATGGCATGCTAGTGATGTGGGCAGCTACAACCTTTGCGGAAGATGCATGGGTCCGATGCCTTGCCAACTTGATTACCGGGAAGGCTAATGTGAATGTAAGTGTTATTATTTTGTTGAAGAACCGAGGCGAGGACCGCGGGACGTGGGTGAATCTTTAATGGCGGATGGAACTGCACAATGATGGTGATATTGGGGGCCACCTGCCAATAGCCGCCTCTTCTTTCTCTAATACTTTTCAACATCCTCCCCGGCGCGGGATTAGCACAGCAACAATTTTCAGCGGTCGTTCCTTTGTCGCACCCAACAAGCGGAAGTTCAAGTTCGTTAATTAAGCAGTCCATGATACAAAGCGATGTTCTGCCCGTTGTAGCCGCCCTGTGCTAGTCCGTACTTTTGCTTCCACCGTTGCTTGGTGCGTCGGTATCCTTCGCTTGGGGGTGATAGCGATCGCCGCCCGATAACTCGAGGTGGAAGTCATTCAAAGGTTCTGCAAAGCCTTGCTCGTAAAATGAACAACACACCTCCGCACTGCATGCACAAGTGTTTTGTTCCCTTTGCCCTGTCAAACATGATGTTGAGGCAAAATGTTATCACACAGCATGTGCAGTCTTCTGGCTCCTTTGCACAGCTAAATCTTTTGTGCAGTAAGTACACTTGTGCAGAAAAAGGCCAAACCACCGAGAACAGGCGACAACAAGTGGTACGCCCTTTCATGAACACAAAGAACATTCTTCAGCACCAAATAATCGCATAGCTTTTCAGCCGCACTAGCTTCATTGTTGTTTATGTATTGAAACATATAACTATTATGGATGTGTTTTGGACAAGTTCGAGCTCACAATCTGCTAGACAGTAGGACAACAAATGTTTTTAGTTTTGCCATAGCAGAACACAATCGGCTCGCGCGTGCGCCGTTGAGATTGTTAGAACAAAACCGGCGTGTTTTCAAAAATGAGATGAAACCACGCCTTTTGAGATGGGCAGAGGAGCGAGAACGCTAGTTAGTGCATACCTTGTTACAGTCCTCGAAAAAAAAATATTTAAACACCAACCTGCCTAGTCTATATGCGCATGGCCGCAAGGTGGCATTGTCTGAAAAATCACTCAAATGCAGCCAACGACCAACTTAGTAGCACGCTTGATCAATCACTCCCTCTCCACGCAAGCCTTAGATGTTATGGTGAACCCCTGCACATTCGCGTGGGAGCTTATTCAATTAAGAAAAAAAGCCACGATTACATTGCAGTGCTAAGCAGCAAGCTGTGGCATTGTGCCGTGAACATACGCGATAGCAGCAACCTTTTTTTCTTTTTTTTATTGCGGAAGTTTGCTATTGAGCATAAGGAAAAACTAAATGTACAAATTTAACAGTGAAGCTGCTTAGAAAATCGTAATTTTTCGTGTCCTCAGCTCAAAATACCGAGAAATTGCCGAGCGCGCACGTTAGCGCGGGCCTCGCGGCGACCGCCCGGCAGTTAACAAAACCAAGAAAATGCCGAGTTCTCGTGTGTGCGTGCCTCGCGGCGACCGCCCAGCGTCCCCGGCGCACGTTTGTCAAGCCAAGCATACTCGCTTAGGTAGATTGGCGAAGACTGGCAAAAAAAAAATATCCAGCGTTCGCCGAAATCGTGGCAACACTTGCTCGGAACGATGAAGACACGTCATAGCGTACGCCCCTCTGAGGTGAAGTAAGATGATTACCACATTCAAGAAAATGAAAGAAGCTTACACTTATAGCAACAATAGTTTAGTTAAGGTCGTTGCGACAGCGAAGCAAACCGGCTGCAATCGTGAACTTTGAACCTTCGTGATAATTGTGAAGGTTGCGTACAGCTTCGCTACCTTCAAGACTTACGCGTTAGTGTGAGTTCCCTTCATTTTTTGTTGTAACTATTAATCACACTGGCACGTTCCTGCATTTACTATTTTAAAGCGAAGGTTTTATGAGTGGGACCAATGGCTTTCTGTCAAAAACACTATTCCCCATAGACCGCTTGGTCGACCGAAAAGCTCTGGTAAGATTTCTGGACACAAAACGTGTGCGCGAACCGGGCTTCCACTGTGCCAAAACGGTTACTTGAAATGGCGAAAAAGGAGGAACGCTTCTAGGTAAGAAAATGCACGCATCTGGCATGAAGAAGGAGTACAAAAGCACTGCCGCTCCATCTCCACTTTTTAGTGCGGCATGACGAGTCATCTCGCGAACAAAAGAACTCGTGTGAAAGGAGAAGTTGAGTCACTCGCCGTGGCGGGAGGTGAAGAAAGGGCGAAGAAAGGGCCTTATCCTTGCTCGCACCGGCTCTTGCGAAGGTGTTATTATTTCTACTCTTGACAGTTTTACCCCGCAGTCGTCCGGTCAACATGCGACCTCAATATTTTTTTCCGGGACTGCTGTTAGGTTTACCAGACTGTGGATGAATTACACTGCATGCAATGCTAAAAATTGTCGTGCGCTGCTTTGTAAATCGAATGCCTCACGAAACCTGGAACTGTGCTACGATGAACTGCCGTCCAAAGAAAACCTCTATAGTTCATTCCACAAGCGAGGTGCAGCACTGTAGAGGCTACATTGTTGTCAACAGCAGACCCCCTCAGGACGCCTAACTCACCGCGAAGGAAGTGACAAAAGGCGCCAGGGCCTTGCGGTTCCACTTGCCTAGAGGGGAAAAGGGAATGTCCTTTAAGGAACTCCTTCACGGCGAGTTATGCGCCCTCCGCTGGCGCACTGTTGACAACAATGTAGCCTTCACAGTGCTGCACCTAGCTTGTGGTATGAACTATAGAATGCCTGGCTGGGGGAGAGAGAGAGAGAGAGAGAAAAAACACTTTATTGGTGAGACACCGGGTTCAGGTTGGGGCGGTGGCCTCAGCCCAGATGACCGAAGCGACCTGCAGCGCCCGTTGCGTCAGGGTCCGTTGATCCACGAGGCAAGAGCTACCCAAGGCCTGCTCCCAGTGGGTTGGGGGTGGGGAAGGGGGGGTAAGGGTTTGCGGGGCACTCGCACAAAGAGTGGTATAGCGTGTCGAGGCTGCGGCATCTCGGACACTCTGCGGAGAGGAAGAGGTGTGGGTGGGAGTGCTGTAACTGCGTGCGATGTGGGAAGGAATGGGTTTGTAGAGTGCGCCACATCTGTGCTTCCTCTATCGTAAGTTTGGCGTTGGGCGGGGGTAGTGTTCTGCGGGTGAGGCGGTAGTGTTGTGTGATGTCTCGGTATGTGGTGAGGAGCGTACCCAGTGAACTCGAGTGCGGATCGATGCGTAGAACCAAGAGACGTGCTCGCCCGGGGTATTAATGCTCGGGCCTGTTCATTAGCTACCTCGTTGGTTCCCACGCCAGTGTGAGCCGGGGTCCACAGCAGTATCACGGGCTGGTCGGGAGGTCTTTTCACGAGAATTTTTAGGGCCGAGGCTGAGATGTTGCCCTTCTCATAATTCCGTAGCGCCTGCTGTGAGTCTGACAGGACGACGGTCGGTGTTGGTGTCTTGGTTATGGCGAGAGCCAGGGCCGTTTCTTCTGCAGTGGTGGGGTTCGCCGTACAGATGGAGGCTTTGATTATTGGTTGCGTTTCTGTGGCGGAGGCGATGCCTGCGATTGCGAAGGCTGCTCTGCCGGGGTACCGTGCCGCATCCACATACACGGTGTGTTTGTCTGGTGGGTAGTGCTGTGAATGGTACTGCGCGCGTGCCTCTCTTCTTCCCGCGTGGAAGGTCGGGTGCATGTTTCTGGGGCTATAGGTTTGACTTTGATTAGGGCTCGGATGTTTCTTGGTATCCTGGCCGGAGTGGAGTCGGTGTTGGGCGGTTGAATTTGGATCCGCTGCAGTATGGACCTGCCCGTCGTGGTCTGCGCCAGCCTGTGTATCTGTGCCGTCCGATGGGCATCGATTATCTCGTCTACGGTATTGTGAATGCCCAGGTTCGCAAGTCTGGTTGTTGAAGCAGAGTGTGGAATGTGCAGGGCCGTGCGGTAAGCTCTCCGAAGTAGAGCGTCGAGCGAACCTTTGTTCGATTGGGTTAAGTTCACATAAGGCAGGTGATAACTGAATCTGCTGACTACGAAGCCTTGTACGATCCTTAGTGTCTCTTCCTCTGTGAGGCCACGTTGCCTTGAGGTTATTCTTCTTAGCATGGAAATTGTTTGTACCGTGTGTGATCGTAGGACACGTACTGTCTGCGTTGTCCCTCTGTTGGCCTGTATCCGTAGTCCTAGTATTTTTAAGCTTGAGACGGTGGGTATGTTTTGCCCTCCGATGTCGACTTTGATGGGCGGTTGGGTGGCCGGTTTCGTCCTGGGGGGATGAAGGATCATCAGTTCGGATTTTGTCGTTGAGTAAGTGAGGCCCGCCTTGGTTGCAAGTTCCGCGATTATTTCGACGCCTGTCCTTAGCGTCTGTTCGATGTCGGCGTCGCTGCCCCGGTCAACCCAAAGGGTGATATCATCTGCGTATATAGTTGATCTTAGTCCTGGGATGCTGTATAATGCTTTGGCCATCGGTCGGATTGCGAGGTTGAAGAGCAAAGGCGAAATTACGGCTCCCTGGGGGGTCCCCTTGTCTGGCATCTTGAAGGATCTGGGTTTGGGACGTTCCTAGCTTCATCCTGGCCGTCCAGCATGTGAGGAAGGATTTAACATAAGCGAATGTTCTATCTCCTAGCCCGAGCGTTGAGATTTCTGCGAGTATTGCTTTGTGCGAGACGTTACCAAAGGCTTTGTGGAGGTCAATGGCTAAAATGGCCGCATTGTCTTTTTTCGGTGGGTGGTCCAATAAATCGTGTTGAATTTGTAGAAGTGCGTCCTGAGTGGAGAGCCTTGGTCTGAAACCGAGTTGGTTGTGTGGTAGCATGTCGTTCGTCTCGAGGTAATCTGCTATGCGGGAGTTCACGACCTGTTCATGAGTTTCCCCACGCACGACGTAAGCGATATTGGTCTGAGATTTTCTATTTTTATTGGCTTGCTTGGCTTTGGAATGAGTGTTATGTTAGCGTGCTTCCAGTCAGGGGGCACTTCCCCCTCCCGCCACACCTTGTTAAAGTAGTCTGTTAGAGTCTGAATCGCCGTCTCCTCTAGATGTCGTAGTATCTTGTTCGATATCTTGTCTTCTCCGGGTGAGGTCGCTTTTCTGAGTTCTGTAATGGCGGCATGCACCTCTTCGAATGTGAATTCGGCGTCTAGCATTTCGTTGCTCGCGCCCATATGATGCGGAGGGGGAGAGCGCGTACTATCATTTTGCGTTGCGTATAGTTTTATAAGCTCTCCATGCATTTGTAATTCAGAGCCCTGGTAATCTTGTAGAAGTTTCGTGATCTTCTTGGCCGATTCTGTCTTGTTGTTACTGGGGTCGATTAGTTTCCGTAGGATCGCCCACGTGCGCTTCATCGATAGTGTGCCGCGCATTTCGTCGCACACTTGGAGCCACTGTAATCGCGTCAGGTAGTCTGCGTGTTTGGCTATTGCTATCTTAAGGTTCTGTAGCTTTCTTCTCAGTGCCTTCCTGTGCCGGTGTTTTTTCCATCTCGCTTCGATGCTGCGATACGCGTCCCACATGTGATGTAGCTTAGAATCGACGTACGGGGCCGTGATCATGGGGTCTATTGGTGCGTCGCTGCCTTCTTTGCATTTTAAAATGTTCTGCGTCCATTCTCTGATGTTGCTTTCTGTAAATTCTTTGGGTGGTTCCACTTGCGCACATTTCTGTCTGAATAGATCCCAGTTGGTGAGGGGTTTCCTTGGTGGCTCATGTGCCAGCCGCGTCGTGTAGTTGAGTTTTAATTCTATTATGTGGTGGTCGCTCCCAAAGTTTTGAGAGGTGACCCTCCATTTTCCCGCTGCTATTTTGTGCGTTAGGGTTAGGTCCGATGTTGTGTCCCTTTGTACGCTGTTTCCGATGCGGGTCGCGGTCCCTGGCGTATTGTGTATAGTGAGACCCAAAGTCTGCATTAATTCCTCTAGTTTCCTGCCCTTGCTTGTTGTCTTATGGTATCCCCATGCCTCGTGTGGAGCATTAAAGTCTCCTAATATTATCAGGGGTTGCTGTCTGGCTATTCTCAGGGCTTCGAGCAGGAGGGGCTTGAAGTTGTGGGTCGTATGTTTTGGAGGGCTGTAAACGTTGAGCACGTGGAGCGGCTGTTGTCCTTTCTTGACTGGCAATAAAGTGGTGAATCAGTGCGGTATATTTGTGTTGGTGATTTCGCTAGTGGACGTGCATATGTTTCTGTTTACGAGTGTAGCTAGTTGCGGGTGATCGGGGTGTTGTGTGTGCTGTGTAGTTGAGAAGTTGGTGTTGGGTCCTGTCTCCTGCAATGCTATGACCTCGGGTTGTTCATTTAGCGTGGACAAGTGGGCTTGCAGCTGGCTTCTCTTAGCTCTGTAGCCCCTGCAGTTCCACTGCCATATGGTGATTTGTCTAGAAGTCGGCATCTTGCTCGATATCTATTGGTAGAGGGGTCATGCTTGCCTGGTCGGTTGGGTTGCTTGCCGGTGCCTCCACGCTCGCCAGACCAAGTAGTTCCGCGCGCAGGGCCGTTATGGATTCTTTTAGGGTGGCGTTAAGTGATCGAAGCATTTCTTGTTTGAGTTCTTCCATGTCTACGCTGACCTTGTTGTCGTCGGATTTCGGGGTAGTCGCCGGCTTTCTCGTGTTTTTGCGCTTAAGTGGTGGCGGGGTGGGTTCTGTCTCCGCGGCGTTGCAGGTTGTCAGCTTCGCTATCTGCGCTTTAAGGTTACTGTTCTCTGCCCTCAGTTGGGCGTTCTCGCTTCTAAGTAGGGCTATGTCGGCTCGCATATTTTGCATCTCTTTTAGAATAAGATCAAGTTGCTATCCTGAGCTGTGGGGGGTGGAGTTGTAGGGGAGGAGGGGTGAAGTTGGGAGCGAAAAGGCCCTGGGTACTCGCCTGTGCTGGTGTAACCATTGTTGCGGTGCTGGTCGCTCCTTGGAGAACTTGGATGTAACTCCGCTTTTGCCCCAGTGGTGGCAGTTGTTTCACCTGCGTCGTCTTCTCGGGGGGTTTGGTAGTCTTGTGGTTGCGGTTCCCGTCTATCTGGGGTGGCTTGCCTTGGTTGGTGCTGCTCTGTTGATTGTTGGTTAATACCTTCGGCGTCTCGTTCTTGATGTGTGGTGGTCTACACCTTGGTTGGAAGCGGCGGGGGCAACCCGCGGCTCCCGTTGGGTGCGCCTCTCCGCACAGGATACAGTTCGGTTTGCACGGGTGCTGTTCCGGGGCTTGGGCTAGGCCGCACGCGGGGCATCTTTGGGTTGGTGGTTGATTGGGGCAGACGTCTTTTCGATGGCCCGGCTGCCAACAGTTGAAGCAGGCCTCCGACTTCCGCTTGAACGGGTGGCAGCGGAGGGTGGCCGCCCTGTAGCGGACCCCAGAATGGCACGTGGGGTCCCTGAAACAGCACTTGGACCAGGGTGGAGTTCCGCAGCCGCTTGGCGTCTAGTATATGGAGGTCGTGGTTGTAGGCTACCAGGCTGTGCATAATTTCTTCCTGAGTGTCGTTTTCTGGCACGGGGAATATTACTCCAACCGCGGTATCGGATGACGGGGGGATGTGGTTGCACAGGGTGTACGTGCCGTTGGGCAGTTGAAGATGGGTCGTGCAGAGGTACTTGTGCGCCCTCTCCTCAGAGGGAGTGCTGACAATGATGAAGTTTGCTTTGTGATAGATTCTGACTTGGTCCTCGTTGGGTAGTGATCCGCCGGCCTGCGTCAAAACGTAGTCCGCTAGCGTGGCGGCCGGGATCGTGTGGAGGTCCAGTCCACCTTGAGGGCGGAGGATGATCTTTACATCGTCGTCGGGCAGTGGACTCTATGGAGGCGGGCGTCTTGGTCTTCTCCGCTGGGAGAGGTTCTTGTCGGGAGAGGTTCTTGATCTTGTGGCGGATCTGCTGCCATTCTGGCTTTAGCAGCTCCGCGGGGTCTATTGCTGATCCCTCGACGGAGACTTCCATTCTGGGAGGAAGTAGGCTCGCGCCCGCTCTGGCTGGGGGACATTTCCCGACAAGGGAGCGACAAGGGCAGCCAGGGGCAGCCAAGCTTTAGTACCGTCGTGTGTTCGCTTCACTTCACCCCAGACAATTACAAGGTACAAATGAAACGCAAGTTGCTGCTTCCAATAGCCGCGCCGGGTCAGTTTCCGTCCTACCCAACCTACATGTTGCCGCCCTGTTGCAAGGAGCGCAGAACTCTGCTTCGTGTTCCCACGTGATGCATGCATGCAGGCGAGAATTTAGGTTGAACCAGCGCTAGCGGAAGGTGGGAAAAAAGCAAAACGTCCTCGTCTAGAAGAACCCGACGCTGAACGCGCAGCCAGTGAATACCAGACGCAAGCAGAACATAGCTTCAGGGGAGTCTGTGGATGGTCAGGAACACTTGGAAAGTGGATTGAAAACCTAAGAATTCCAGACGACATTTGACCTGGTTGGATACATTGAAGGGACGAAAAGAAACCTTCTTGAAGTGAAAGTGCAGAGACTAAAGCTTGCAAAAACTTCAGGAAACCTGTGATGAATTCAGAGAGAAAGTTCAGCTACATGAGGGCAACCAAGCTGTGCGAGCTCTAAATACCCTTTCCGAAGCCGCACAAGAAGGAGATAATGTGAAAAAATTGTCATTGAACAGATTATCAACTTTGATAAGGCGCGGCTGACTTGGCAGGAACCCACGCTTCGGGAATGTGTGTTGTGGAAGGGGACTTCTCGTTAAGGCCACGATCATTGAGGGGCAGAAAATTGCAAATGCTTTCCTGTCGAAGCACACCACAAAAGCTCGTCGTATCTTCTGCGGGAGAGACTGGCGTAACCAGCCCGATAAATGAATCACTGCGGGAATGTGTGTTGTGAAGGGGACTTCTTGTAAAGGCTACGATCATGTGAGGGGCAGAACATTTCTGACGCTTCCCTATCGAAGCACACTACAAAAGTTCGTCGGATCGTCTGCGGGAGAGACTGGCTTAACCAGCCCGATAAATGAATCGCTCCAAGTAGAAAAACAAAGCTTGCGGTAACAAAACCCCGCCATACTGCATCCTGATTATTGACGAAATGATAATACAGTAAACAGTAATTTATGACCGTTAAGTCGACAAAATTTTCGGGCTTCTTGATATCGGCTGTGAACCTCAAACCGGCGGTTCCACTTAAATAGCCAACAGAGCCTCCTTTGCTTTGTCCTGCGGGGCCTTCCATGGCTTATGCTATCCTCATGGGGTATATTTTTACCAGGAACCTGAAGCATGACCGGGTCCGTAACCTCACTCTCAGTGTGCTGACAGCTGTCGATAAGGCGGGGTTTCTCATTATCCGTATTGTCACGGACAGCAACCGCACAAACACCGCTTCGTTTTGAGGCATGTCGGATGAAAACACACTGCAGCATGTTGTGCCGCATCCAGAGGAAAATAACCCATTGTTCCTTTCATTCGGTCTGAACCCCCTCATTAAGAACCTCAGAACAAACCTGCTAGAGAGAGAGACGTGTTCGACGGAACGGAGAAAATTAGAGAAGGTTTTTTTTCAAGGCCCTCTTTGAGATCAAACACAAGTTGTTGGTGAAGTCAGTTCGAGTCCTAAGCCGACCGCACATTGAGCCGACCAACCTGGAACTAATGAAGGGGTCCTGTGTCAACTTGATATTTTCGCCGATCGTCATCAGCAGCCCGGAGTTCCTTTAGAAGAATCCCAAAGCTAACGAACGGGCCTCAGAATATAGTGATTGCGGATCAACCTGGCTGCAAATCCAGGGAAAGGCTGTTTGTACCGCGAGTGAACACGATCGACTCACGTGGCTTGTCGCCGACTTCATCGGCTACCTCCACAACATCAAGCTGGAAAGCGCGAAGGCTCGAGCGACGTCACTCACTAAGGAGACTTACGAAGTAACCATCATGACGACAAAGTCAACGGTCACAGTCGTGGAGTACGTGCTAAATTACGTAGGGAAATAATAAATTTCAAAAAAAGGAAACACTTGATTGACTTCAATAATTAAGTGGCTGATCAGTGTGTGAAATTATTTGTGAGAACTATTTTATTACTGTTTTCAGTCTCAAGAATTTCTTGACGCGGGATCTCAATAGTGATCCAGTTGAGTCTCTGTTCAGCCGCTTCCACCAATTCAACGGCAGCAACAACCGAGTTGACGCTCGAAAACTGTCTTCACAGCCGAGAAATTGCTAAAGGTGCGTTTAGTATAACGCGTTGTGATAGTACCCACTGTAAAGGTTTATCGATGTGATTTCGATGTGCAGGTTGGCATTTTGGAGGCAGCTAAAAGCGGGAATGCACCCTCCAGTTCGGAATACCAATCAGCATTGAAAGCTAAAACCCCCCTTCCACGGATCAAGTCCCTCCATTCCTGAAGATGCCCTTTCTTCTGCACGTTATCACGTGCTCAAATTCAGCATGTGGTGAAGTACGATGAAGTTCTCGTCCTATTTTACTTCACCGCACTGGCCTACCTGGCAGGCTTTCGTTTGTGAAGAAAAAGTAAAATTTTGTTTTGTGAATACACATTTAGTTCTACGCACGCGCACACACACAATGAATGACAGCGCAATACATGGAATTCTTGAATTCGCAGGTGATATTCCCAGCGTTCAAACCGCAGCTGAAAGGAAAAGCTTCATGGAAGGGAGCGTACCAGTTTGTGTTCAGCCTTGGCCAAGCGGAGTGAGCTACCTCCGGCCTGAAATTGTCTGGTTGTGTAAGCTGGTCCGTACATTCGTCGAGAAAGCCATACAGTCAGCAGAGATCCATCGCCGTGCGCAAATATGCAAGCTATTTTCAAATTCGGTACTTCCGCACCTCACAAACTGTCCCCCGATGTGGTGTTCCGCTTCCAGTGACTCTTACCACTGTGATGAGGCTTCCCCGTTGCGGGCGAGCCTCTTCCTGCAAGAAGCTTGTGGGGCCCCTGTTGGCCAACTGGGCTGGGGGCCTTCAGCTCGCTAGAAAACATGCTACGACTTTCCTGGACACCCTTTTCCCTCAAAGTCCTCCGCTTGTGGATTATTGGTACGATGTAAATTTAAGTAATAAATAATTTGCACCTGGAACTATTTACGTAGTATCATTACTGCCAATTGTCCGATTAATACTGTTCAATGACAACCTGCATGTCACGAAAATAAAGTCGCAGCGACGCGGAAAGTCGGGTATAAATAAGCTGAATAGTGCAATCCCATTAAAGGTGGGGTCAGATGTTAAGGATGATGCCTCGACTCTACATAAATAAATTACTGCAGCCTGTCCGGCACGGCGTGGGAAGTGAATCATGACAAACCACAGTAGTATTACAACCGATCCACATACCACTGCTAGCGCAAATGGCTAATTGGGTTGCCTGTTCCCGAGGCTACACAGGAACAGGCCTGTCACAGGCTACACGGCGGAGTGAAAGAAAACTATAGCTCTCACACGTGGAGAGGAGCATTCGGCGGGCTGCAACAAAAGGGGGGATCGTGCTGCCGTAACAATAGTATACCTTTATCTCACAAACCACGCATCGGAATACATTTATGTCCTTAGTAGATGCGTTTACTTAGTGCGCCGAAAACTGGCGCATGGGTGCGTTCTTCGTTTGCGATTTGGGTCTTTGAGGTTAGAGGACGGATTGGACGCGCTTTCAGCAAAGGTTGGACGCACCTCTAGCGAATGTTTTGACGCAGGTCTTATGTCAGAAAGCTTTCGCGTTTCTCTCAACTTTCTTTACGAAAGGATGGTTAAAAAGTTTTTTTTGACATGCTTGCCAAAACGTTAGTAATAATTAATGAATGCATTCCATCAGATTTGACTTCAAAACGCGAGTATATAAAGATCAATATAGTAGTATTACGTTTCCCACATCATGTTTGCTTGCTTTATGATGTAACCCTTAGAACTAATACTTGTTTGTCACATGATTGCTTTTCCTCCAAAGCAAGCATGCGCTCAAAGTGAGGAGTAAAGGCGACGCAGCGTGCACGTGGTTACTAGCGAGGCCAAAACAAGCTGTGTTATGCTGCATTTGGACCAGGCATCCTATTGCCTAGCAATGTCCTATGACATTGCAATGCAAATGTCGCTTTCTCTGTCCCGAATAAGTTCGCACCTTCACCAGAAAATCAAATGCTGGTGTGAAAAGTTCATAAACCAGTCTACCATGCGAAGCTGGAGTTCTGACTATACATGCGGCCTCCCTATTACGACGACAGAAAAAAGGAGAAATTCAAATAGAGAACTACAACAGCTTCTCTTTACGACGGGACCCCCATCCCGAGGAGCCGCAGGAAACAAGGCACGCAAGCCCTTGGAACGTCAACAAAGAGCCGGCAGTGTGAACGCAATGGGGCCGACGCGGGTTCATGGCTTGAAAGTGCCGAGGAACCTTTATTATCTACCTGAGAGTCAACTAATTTTGAAAATGGTGCCTATTGGTAACTAATATACTAAAGATGCATATCTAATTGATGCGACTTGTGAGCATTTGCTTAGAATCAGATGGTTCTGCATCAAACTTGGGACCGGAGTTTTTCGCACAACGCACCACAAAAATGCCCGGAACCGTAGTCCTTGCCTTTAGCAGCTTAACTGTAAAAACTGTGATCGATTAACCACACTGCTAAGTTCGGCCCCATGCTCCACGGGATTTGTTTACCAAACCCTCACATCTTGGGACCGCGTTTCCGTGGTACAAAAGGGGCGGCTGGGTGCACATTAATTGGCGTGCTCACAAGAAAAAAAAGGTATGCACGTACAAGCACTGTCCTCATTTTTTCACTTGTGGTAGCAGCCCAATGTTATAACACACGGCGCTCTCTCTCGAATAATATTATGAACAGTGCATTCATGAACTGATCGTATGGTTGAATGTAAAAAGGTAAGAAAAATTCATTGGCTGTTTGACTCTCTCTTTAAGGCCGGGTTCAGACTCTTGCCGCAACTATCGTAATAACTTTGAAGAATGACGTCATTTTACGTCTCAGCCAACCGAACTGCGTGACACGCTGTTTTTTACGCCTGTTGCTCACGATATGGCTGTTACGTCGGTAGTCTGAACACAGCCTGAAAGATAGCGAAATCATTTTTAGAAGACGAGAATAAGAATGAAATGTTGATCACAATGAAAACAAACAAAAATACTGCGGCTGCGTTTGTACGCACTTTTACACACTGATGCTTCACTACATTCGTTGTGTTCTTCATGAAAAAATTACCGGGCCATCTCCACTCACGTGAAACCTGGGGAGGGGCGAAGCATGCAAGGTATACGTGTATTCAAAGATTGCAAGTCTCTCTCTTGCCACATGGCGTGCGCTGATTGGGAGCCGGAGATGCGCCGGTGGGAGGAGCAATCGCGCGCTTGCTGAGGCGGTGGCGCCCTCCCTTGCGTTGAACTGCATTTAAGCAATTAAATGAGAGACAGTCTGGCCGTAAGTGGTCTTCGTGTCACACGCCACAACATGCTAAAAAGTATGCTTTATAGGAGAAAACCTGGCGTTTGAAACCAATTTCGAGACATGATTTCATAAATTTTTGTTAATATGCAATTAAATCCTGATTATTCCTGTATTTTAAATTAGTTTAAATCATAGAAGTTTGTTTTAAACCGCTCTTATTCATTATACACTTGTTTTTTACCATTGTTTGACAACTTGATTTACCGTGACGACATGAGACGACGACAGCAGACGCCGACAGCCCGAGCCTCTAAGGTGCTTCGCCCCTTAAAAAAAATCCTTATATTGACCTGCTCGCAACCTCGAAAGCTCATAGTAACATGGCACCCTCTGGTTTGTAACCTGTTCTTTGTGTTTTTGTCTTTTTTCCATGTTCGCTTATATACCGCTGTACAAAACCCAACTTAGAGGCCAGAGCGTTATAGAGGACTCAAAGAAGTTCACATACTCTGTGCAAGAGACAACATTCTGCATCACCCATTTGTCAGCAAAAAACTTTCGGCCGCAGCTCCCTATTGAGGAATTACGGTATAGTGAGCTGTATGAATTGTTGTCGTCTCGCTATCTTCTTAGGCGACCGGGCGGAGCTGACTGCGCGTATGTAGTTTACACCAGCCGAACACTCTCAAATGTTTTGTTTTTGTTTTGCTTGGCTCCGCTTGTGACTTCGCGAAGCAGAATCTTTCTTTGCCTTTTGTTTTCACTCTGTTTCTACTCTTTCTCTTGGACGCAATTTTCAAAAATGATTAGACAGCGTTTATGTTTTGTTTTTGTTGCAGTTGGCGCAACTCGCGACACTCTTTATTTGTTGCTTTTGTTGTTCTTTCATCGCGCCGATCTAAGGCACAATTTCTAAACCTGTATTTGCAACTTATTTTCGCAGAAACGCATCCGGCTGCAATTTTGTTTACAGTACCTATTTCTTGCCTTAACCCTGCCTAAGGAATGTTGACATGCATGAATTGTGTCACCAGTGACAGCAGATTGGAAAGGTGTGGCGTATATATACTTCACCTTCAGTCTCGCTTTTATGGAGGGCCCGTAGATGGCGCGAATGGTTTTTACATCAATAAAACCCACTTGAGCACAAACAGAAGGATTGAAAATTTGGTCCATACCTTCAAACCTGGAGCTTACTACTAAATGAATGGTACGCACTAAAACACCCCGGTGCAGCAGGGTTCACTTTATGAAGGCTGCGCAGAACATGGACTCAGAAGCCTTTGCGTGCTGCCTCTGTATACAAACAGGACAACTGGGCAGTTGGAATGTGTAAACATCGCTTTCATCCGTTGTAATGGCTTGCGCAGTTGAAACGAACTGTCTAAACAGAAAGAAGCCCAACAATATCATGCTACAATAGACTAGCGCTAGCGCCATGTTGCCACTGGCGGCGCCTCGGATCATGAGTAATTTATTATTTATAATCATTTTTAATATTTCAACATACTATCAGTTCTATACAGGACCACTATAAGGGTGAAAACAATTTCAACAACCGAAGCGCATACAATATATAGAACAATCTCAATGACCATGGCTTTACACGGAAAACAAGCCCAAGTAACCACATTTGTACAACCTCCAGAAAGTCTATTTACACGAAATCATGCACGCAGCAATGCAACAACTTGACAGTCAGCATTTAGACTGTTTTTACTTAAACTCAATAGATAAGACATAAATCTTGACGTTCACAATGACATCATGTGGCAAGGGCGGTCATGACCAAAGCAGTGACGTCACCGTGGTTGCCTTGTCGGGGTCGTCACCCTAAGGCTGGTTTCATTCAAACCAAAATTGGCACGACGCCACCAAAGGAATGCCTGTATAATTGTTCATCGTACTGTCGACTATCTATGGTGCCATTATATGATTATTGGTACCAACAGCAGCGGAAAAAAACACAAAACACAACAAAATTCTTCGCTAGTACTCCTTGCAGGTATGAGAGTCACCGTAACATGTGCTGATCTAGATGACATTCATCGTTGAACAGCCATAAGCAACCAATCTTCCTGAGTCCACATGAATTAGTCATGAACCTGAAATATTTGTAAAATTTGTTATTTTCTCTGTGCCGTTCGGGCTCTTGTTTGAGCAGTCAACATACACTGGAAGCAGAGTTTTAGGTTAAACACCGAACGATAAAACGTAAGTACAATACAGTCAATAGGGTCAAACTGAACTCAGAGAAAACAACAAGTGGTTGAAATTAATTTTATTGCAAGAAATAGGCTGCTGGCCCAAATGGTACTCGGCTGAGAATGACGTAATGGTGAAATAGAAAAAAAAACTTACAACAGAAAAAAACACGCACAGAACAAGCACTGACTCAAAGCTGTCTCAATTGTTTATTACACACTAAACCCGTATGTATGGCTGAAATTTCACGTAGGCGGAAAATTGCTCCAGAATTTCCAATGATGCCCGCCAGTAAAAGCTTTCCCCGCGCCTCCCTTGCGAAGCCCAAGCATAGAGGAAAAATACTTTCAAAATTTCAGCGTCGAAACCACTGATAGTATATAACTAAACAGGGCTGCACTCATAACCTTTATTTTTAATTCAAAAAGCTTCCAAGAGCTCCCAAGCTCTATGGCACCTGCTTTGCTCTAGAATTCCAGCCCCATTCAATGGCGACCCACAAATCGTGCCGGCCCCGCAATGGTTAGGCAAGTTGGCCAGATAAGCCTTCTTAAGACTGGTGCTTATTTGGCCAACTTCCCTGACCATGCAGTACAGGAGCGGTTGGAGGTCAATGGGAGATGCCTTCCTCCTGCACTGGACCCGACTAGGCTGCTGCTGCTGTTGATGATGACGACTGGCATTATAGCAGGAAACACTTTTCCAGCATCGAACATGCGCCTAATTGGCTGTCAGCGGCTGCGGTACCTGAGAAAAGCATAGAGCAGAAAACAAGGCGGTACCCATATGCATCTAGGCCATTCATACAAGGGGTTTGTTTGACGGGCTTGCAAGTATTAGGAAGGTAACACTGGCCGCAAAAACCAAAACATGACAATAACGCAGGACATAGCCAGTATATAAGTAATTATTCTTCGGAGAAAGATCATACTATGCTTTAAACTAGAATATACTTCCGGTATCACATAACAAAGGAACAATCGTGAAAGGCTGCCCTGTCACCCATTCTTCAGCACTGCATTCTCCTGCTTAGCCCGTGCCAAGTGGTGTGTCTGACAAATGGAGGATTGCTGTACAACATTGTCGACGGGCAACTGAAAAATGGCCTTTGACTTTAAATTATGTGGGGCCGCAGCTCAGCTTACTCGCGAACCAACTTACATGAAACAAACGTATGCTCTTTTTCAGCACTTGACTTTGCGCAGGAGCGCCCACCTACACAGAAAGAGAACCTCATTAAAAATTGACCCATCTACGCTCCTGGCCACGCGGCATAATAAAACGGTCGAAAATACGCATAAAAACGTAGTATTTTTTGATATTGTGGAATGTGCGGACCACCAGGCACAAACAAGTCTTTAAACACTGAGCGGATCAATGCAAATTTCTTGGCCATTTTTCAATAGAGAGAAAGAGAGAACAACTTTATTGTGTGCCCGGTGGGAAAAGGAAGAGGTTGGAGATCCTCCTCGGTCCTCTTCCCCCTTTTAGGCGGCAGCCGGGAGTCCTTGGACCCCGGCGGCGTCTTCAGCTATCCGGACGAGTTCGACTTGCACTTCGGGATCGGAGCTGAGCAGACCTTTACGAGATTTTGAGTCGTAATGAGCGTTTACAGTGCTCGAACGAGTGCAATATGCGCGGCATAGTGCGCATAGTTTTGACATTGTAGCAGACAAATTCGGGTTGCATGCACGTTCTTGATCCGACTGACTCACGTATGACACCATTTAAGCTCGCTATAGAATTGTCAGAACACTATAAAATTCACGGGGGTGGGTGGGGGCGTGGAGGACTGCGAGTGAGGGGAAGGAGTGAGCTGGCAGGTAAACCAGCCCTTCAGTGAGCACGACACATCGTTACCGCCATCCTCGTTTGTGTGTGTGTGTGTGTGTGTGTGTGTGTGTGTGTGTGTGTGTGTGTGTGTGTGTGTGTGTGTGTGTGTGTGTGTGTGTGTGTGTGTGTGTGTGTGTGTGTGTGTGTGCGTGTGTGCGTGTGTGTGCGTGTGTGCGTGCGTGTGTGCGTGCGTGTGTGTGCGTGTGCGTGCGTGTGTGCGTGTGCGCGCGTGCGCGTGCATGCGGCGTGGTAGCGTGCATGAGTTGCGTCGGCGCGAATGCGTTGCGTGGGTGTGTGTGTTTGCGTCATCTTGTAACTATAGGCTCCCCTGTAGTCGTATCCCATGCTCTTACCAACTTCTTTGAAGGAAGAGCTAGACTCGAAACCATTTAGGGAATCCTTTTTGAAATTACAAGTACAGCACCAGTGTGGCATCTGACCTGCACTTTCCGGAGGCAGGCGCTATATGTTCGCTGAACAACATGCTCCATAGGCGAATTCGTTAGGAAATGTGTGGCACCACAGAGTGCATCGAGCTTTGAGTAAACCATAATCTGGAGCCCCATCAAAAAATGTGTTTTTTTCTCTCATATTTTTGAGCAGCGCGAGTTGATTGCTGACGCCGCATGGCGCCGCTGCGCTGGCTACGCATGAGAGGCAAGACACCGCCGGTGGGCTTGAGACAAAGGCACCTTGGGCGTAAGGCTCATTCTCGCCCTATTGTTCCGCGTCTGACGCTTCGGAACTTGGCGCTGCTACGAGAAACAATGCCCGAAAGACAGACTTTCACCACTCGCTTCGCAAAGAAACAATGTGGTCGGTCGGCAGCGGAGGAGAAAAACGCCTCGCTAAAATGAAGCGTTTTTTGGGCGCTCAAGTCTGCGCGCGCTGCGCGTTTATAGACCTACTGACACAATGAACCCTGTTCTGATCTGTTTCTCGCGATGTTGCACGTTCGAACACATCTTTTGTAATACGGCGAAAGGAAAACAAAAGAGCCGGAGTCGAACAACAAAGACAAGTGAACAAAGCCTTTAACAACAAGAGCGTGCGCTCGCACCGACCGTGCTGCTATGAACAAGTGTTGTTAAAATATCGTTTAGCCCGCGAGTGAACAAAAACGTTTTGTTCGTCCTTTCAATATCGGTTCCATGGCGAGTTAACTGTACTCCGCTTGGCCGGGTGAGCAACTTTTGTAGTGCGGATTATACGCAGCTTTTGTGTGTTTATATTAGTACACGTGTGCATATTTACGCTCGTGTTTACATTTTAAAATCGATCGTCGTTATATGATGGAGGCTAGCTTTCATGGAGGAACCAAAAAGATTTTGCAAAGAGCCCGAGGCCCTCGCCGACCCAATCAGAAAAAAAAAGAAAGAACCTTCGAAGGGAATCGAAGATTAGTCAGAGGCGACATTACACGAATACGAGACGAAGGAGAAGCAGAATGGGGTACTACATTTTTCCGTGGACTGCAGCGCTCTCGCACGTTATCGCGCGTACAAGTTCATATTCTGCCAATAATCGAGTGTAAAACACCGCCGGAGGAAAACCAGGGAGCGAAGGGCAGTCGGCAGGCGTTTGTTGCAAGTTTCTATAAACAGGAATGGCAGGGGTGGCACGGCATTTATTAAGGATGCAAATGTCAACATCGCCAGATGCTCCTCTTGCTGTCCTAGACGAAAAGGAGGAAGATAAAAGAATGCCCAGACGCACAACCGCAGGATTTTGATCCGAAATTAGCAAACACGAACACAAAAGCGCGCCCCGCACTTCGAGGCATTCTTGAGGGCACGATATATGCCGGGCCCACAATGCCGCATGCTAACTGAGACTGAATGGCATGCATCTAATTTTGGCCATTCGTGCTGGCGGCTCCATATTTGATGAGCGGCACAGTGTGCTCGCAGCCAAGTCGTCCTCGCCCTCGTGATAGACACTGATCTTGAAAAAATGGTCGGGCATTCAGGTTCAAATGAGTAATGACGGCTGCAAACCACGACTATAATTTCAAATTGCGTTTGCGAAGAACATAGGCGTAGTTGAAATGGATCCCTTTGCCCGTTTTCAATGTTTACAGCATCTACTGCTCAGATTTTCTTTAGATCCCGAACGCATCCGCTTTCTCTTCCTCCGCCAGATAGACATAAGCGTCAGCGTTTTTGGCGTGGTCTTCGCGTTTCTGATATGCTAGGAGTCGCGATCAGACACTTCCTCCGGACTAGAAATTAATACATCGAAATATTGAAACACTTAATAAGTTCATATTAGACTATCTATAAAAGGTAGAACAAGCCTGCAACAGGGGTTTTTGAAATGGCGAAGTGGAAGGCAAGGAGTTCGATTGTAGTGGGAGAACAGGAAGGGAGGAAAGGATAAGAGGTGAGTGGTAGGAGTAAAAAGGGAAGAGAGGCAAGGCTGGATAGCGGAAGTGGAGGTGGTATAGGTAGAGTGGGATAGATAGAGAATAATATGGAGGGGGGAGGAGTAATGAAAAAAGGTGCTGTGAAAGGGCTAAGGGAGGGGGCAATGGTGAATGGAGAGGATCAGTAAGACAGTAAATTTAAAGTGTGTGAGAAACAACGCGCATCGGTTGAGGGAATAAAACAGGCGCAAGAAAATGTGTGGAAGAGGAAAGAGGGAGTAGAGTAGGCGAGGGTGAGGGCATTATGGTGTGGGAGGGAAGAGGAAGGGAGAGGGAGGGGAAGGAATGTATAGGAAGGTGCACGAACATATCGGAGAGGAGAGGAGGAATTGAGGGGAGGAACTAAATTGAAAAGGGTGGCACAAGCCTGAGAGGGAGTACTGGAAGGAGGAGGAGGAGGAGGGGAGGAGGAGGAGGGGTCATTTGGATATGAACCAGAGAAGGAAGGCGGGAGTTTAAGGGGGAGAGAGAGAGGAAGAGAGAGTTGCTTTATTGGAAGAGAAACGAAAAACGACTCAGCCGATAAGTGCCTCCTGGGTGTAGGGCACCCCAATCAAGACTGAGTCTAGGAGGAGGATAGTCAGAAAAGAGGGTGGATAGAAAAAAATTACGCCCACCTCCCCTCGCGGGAACCCTGGTGTGATGCAACGCATCTCATGGGGGGTTCCATTGGCGTTTTCCATCGTATTGATTACGCTTATAGCAGGGATTCTCACGCGAAGGAGAGGTGGGCGGACGACCGTCGACTGAGACCGCCGGAGCGCGGCATGCCGCTTTATATTCACAGCGCCCGAAGGACAGAAGAGCGCGGAGAGAGAGAGAGTACTGCACATGCGCAGCGCGCGCAGCGCCGCCCACCGGCGCCTAGCAACGGAGTGAGAGCGCGCTGCGCCAACCCGCAGCTGTTTGGGAGAGAGTGTTCGCTATCGCAGAGAGGAGAGGAGGAGAGGCGCAGCTGTGCGGACAACGCCGGACAGACCCAGGAAGGACAGAGGGGCGAGCATGAGATGCGTTGCATCTAAAAGATAGAACGGGAGAATAAGATGACGGTTCACAAGCCACGCAGCATTGGCAGCACTGGTGGCGTCATAGCCGGTCCGAGAGTCCCGTGTCCTTCAAAAACTCAAGCAGGGCACGGAACGCTTTTTCTCGATTTTATGTGTGACATTCCGGAAACAAGAGGTTTCAAGAGGTGCATGAAGGCAGAATAGGGCGTGTAGTATTGGAGAAAAGTGGGGGATGGGGACGATTGGAAGGGAGGGGAAGAGAGAAGGGACGGGAAGGTAGGGTTTATGGAGGTTGGGTTAGAAGGGGAGGGTAGAGGGACAAAAATGGGGGTCGGGGGGGGGTGGCAGGTGAGGAAGCGGAAACTAAGAACGTGAAGGAAGATGGGGAAGAGAGGGGAGGGGGGCATTACGTGACCGGGTCGGTGCAAAAAACGTTGGTGGAAGCGCAATCGTTTTCTCGAGGTCATTAAAAGAAAGAAAGAAATCGGTGGCGATGCAAGCAATTACTCGGCAAATTTTTGGGGCTGAATATTCACCTACTTTTCTGCCACAGGCTCGGGGGCTTCATTGCTTTTAAAACAGTGTGTTTGGCAGAGAGAATAGGATGATGCGTTGAACGCTTTTGACACAATGCCCTCGGATATGGCTGTTTCTTTCCACAGCCGGCTTTTGACGAGGCTTTGAAAAGGAAGAATTGGCAGGCTCGCTGGCTTTATTATCTGTGACGGACATGTGACGAGCCTTTAGCAAAACAGACCATTGCTGTAGTAGGCTTGACTTTCCTGAACAATGGCTAGAATAAAGGCGACCGCGCGGATATGTCAAACTGTGAGAAAGAGCGACTTTGTGCGTTCATTGGCGTATATCGGCTTCCAGCAGAGCCTGCAAAGCAACGTCAGTACTGTTATTTCTCTTCCTAACCTTCACATTTCCTCGCTCCCCTGAGTGCGGGTGACTGCAAGGTTGAAAGGGGGTGTGGCAGAAACTGCGATCAGGGAGGCTGTTCTTCCAAGCGGCCAATAATGCTTCATCTGTCTCTGTTATCTTGTGTTAAATGTCGTCGTCATGCGGGGGTCACGTAGCATTCTTACTTGCACTGCCACTGTCGTTTAAGACAAATGCGCTTGGAAGCGGACCATCGGGGCACCTGGCCCACCGAAACCGTGCCTGCGTCAACCAATACAAAGGTCTTTTTTTTTTAAATAAAGTATCCCCCACTTTCTCTCCCTCGCTTAGCTCTCTCGTAAACGGCAAGAATTTGAATTTTCCAAAGGAACTGAGCAAAGCCTGATAAATAACACTCAAAACAACAACAACAAAAAAACAATGAGCGTTGTGGACGTCAACATTAGGCCGGATTCAACATCTTTTCAATCTTCTCGGCCGCTTCATTTTAAAAAGTGCACGCAGCTGGCACGCAATTGCAAAAGACAAGAGAGCTTGCTTTTCCGCACCCCGGGTGGCTCCGCGCTCAGTCTCAGCGGGACGCAAACACAACCGCCCTATACCAACACTGAAGAAGTCAGAAAGTCCGCGTCAAACGCCGTCTGACAGCCACTATTACCAAAGCGCCGCATTTCACATTCGGCATGTGTTAAGGTCGCTGCTGCACACATAGCCAGACATCTATAACAAAGACGCCAGCACTTGACACCTCTCTTTTGATCAAGAGGATAAATGTAAGCGTCGGGCTAAAACAACTAACGCCGCACCTGCGTGTATACAGCAGAAGCGATGGAGCGAACTAAAACGCAGAAAACAAAAAAGCGAAAGAGCAGAAATTCGAGCTTCGCCAAGTTGAATGTCTCAACGAGTATACCTCTGGGCCGCGGCCGAAATGTGGCAAGTATGATTAATGCTCGAGTCAAGTTAAGCCGCCTGATTTGTCTCATCGTGCATTTCACAATAAACAAAGGTCGACACGAGAGTGGGGAATGGCAGAAACAGAAGCAAGAACACCTGTTATTTATCGAAAACTGTCTTTTAGCTCCTCTGGAATCTCGCAGCAAATTGTGAGCGCCAAATGCCGCCACTCTGGTTGGAATAATGCCTTTACTGGAGTTTAATAAACACGGATAAGTCGCGCCTTACAAGACCTTATTGGTGCGGGCGAGTGCAAGAACCCTTGTTATTTATAAAAAAATGCCTTTTAGCGCCTCTGGGATCGTGGAGCAAATTGCAAGATTCTTATTCTGACCAATAAATGCCACCACGATGGAGCAAAAATTTAGTAATCAGAGTGTAACAAACCCTGATAACTCGCGCATTACAAGACCATACTTGACTAACCAGTCAGAGGTTTAAGAAAATAGCCCGCTTAATAAACACACAGAGGACGTGGTGTGGTTGCCACGTCCTTTTTTCTGCGAAGGATATAAAACATTTTGTTATTACTGAACATTTGTACGTCATTGTGTTAGCATAGTATGTCATTATAGTAGCATATTTCTATTCTACACAATTTTTGCAAGGCGCGAATGTAGGGTTCGGGACAGTTTACACCAACATGTCGCCCCCCTTCCCCTTCTCCCCCTTCCCCCCCTGGCTCTATATGAATCCTCCTACTCTGTTCACCTAATACCTGTGCTACACGAGCGCTTGAAAGGACATCTGAGTCGAGTGACCCTCGAAATTTCAAATGCCATTCAAACAGGAAGGGATTCCGCCGATCTACACGACAATTCACGAAGGAACTGGAAGTTTCCGAGTTCACCCACCATGTTTTGGTGTCGCCACTGCTGCCCAGTTTCGTTTTCGTAACTTGACAAAAAAAAATTGAGTTTTAGAGTTGAACTGGGTCAAAAAACACAATTATGAGTGATAAAATGATAACAACCTACAAAGAGCACAAAACAGGCGTTTCCCTCTCTCTTTTTTTGGTTCACTGCCAGTGTTGCGAGCACGAGTTACCTTGTAATCGTAGATCTAGTGATAGAAATCAAGAACACGTGAAAATTTAAGAAGATCGTGAACTTTAATGACCAAGTTTTACTTGTACTAAATTGTTTTTGTAATTACGGCATGCAGAAACTGCGCCCGCGAGTACGAGCGTTCGCGTTTCCAACGTCTTTGGAGAATCTCAAAGGTTGTTGGTGGTACTCTTTGGACTCAAACGGAATTTCAATCAAATGCCTTTGAAAAACACCGTGTAGCAGCTCAAATGTGGAATTTGAGTCAAGTGACATTCGGTTTAAAGGCCTTCGAAACGCCCGTGTAGCAGAGGTGTAATTGCAACGTCATCGTACCCACTCGACCGACAGCTCACCGTAACAGATTGACACTACTTCCACCAATCGAGCACCCCCATCCTCAACTTTTGGCCAGTGGGCTGTGGCCCTGCGCGAATAGCAGTCGGGAACATACCGAATACGTCGTACTCACGGATGATGTTGTCTTTCCTGGACCCCCATCGGGGTAGGTAAGGGGGACGAGCTCATTCGTCGATGGCGCTGTAAACAACGTAATTATCACTCCGTAGCTCCACTAACGTCCTTGCAGAGAGAGAACAAGACTATGCTGACTGCTGGCCCGCTGTAACTGGTAAATATATTGCTACAGAAATCATCAGTGAGTTCCTCATATCTTTTTATGCCACCTTCACCTCCATCTGGCGTAGCAAGTCGGGCGGCTAGCCTGGCTGACCTCGCCTTCCCATTAAAGAGCTTTCTGTCTCCCACGGACAAGCACTGGGTTGACCGGCTGACCAGCTCGGACCTCTCGACCCAGCGCATGCTGATAGAGAGGGCACGAGCAGCCACTAAGGTCCAGGGCATCCCGGACTATGTATGCACTATAATCCTGGTGTACACTGTAATCCTGGTATACATTCTAAGCTGGAATTAGTTCTTCCTTGCCTGCGTACATCAAAATAGTTAGTACAGAGGGGGGCGTAAAACATTGCCGAGTTAGATCACAATGTTTCATATTTTTGTGCCTGTTGTATCGAGACCATTTCTCTAACAGGAGCTTTTGTTTAGAACAAAAAGACGCACTATTTTAAGTCGCTTGTAATTATAGCATCGTAGAGAGAAATATATGTTTCATGGTACCAAGAACTGGAGCTTTCGCTGCCAATGTGCCAGCAAGATAAGCGCACTTTTTCAAGCAGTGTGTATTTGCCTTATCCTCCCCCTCTTCACCTCTTCTCCCGCTCTTATACCTTTTCAGAATATTGGCGGCGCTATCTGTGGTAGCTCGGACACGGCCATGTCGGCCTTGCGGACCTATTTCCTAAATTCACATGCATAGTAATTTACTGTCTAGTGCCCAGGAACGTTGTAATCCAAGCCAATAACGATGATGAGCAATTCGGCCCTCTACCCACGATTGCCATGATGGCACGGACAACCTCAAGCGAGTCTAGTTGACGCTAGTACCATATTCGTCTTACGGTTCTGTTATAAATAATATTTGTGCATGAGCAACAGATGTGGAGCATCTTTGCTAAAGGTTTCGCCGCCGATACACGGACAGACAGCGACCGAAAAGCAGGGAACGACAGAGCGCGTGCGGAGAAGGGTGATGTCAGCCCAGCTGGGAGCTGGACCTTCGAGGAGGGACCGCACGTGCCCGCTCGGGGTGTTCGAATGAGCGCCACGTCGGCTCCATTGAAATCGTTAAATTTTATTGGGAAATCACCCCCGGCGACTGCAGCTGACCACCGAGCGTTCTTCCTAACGTCACCAGGAACACCAGGATACCATCCACATCTCTGTGAGTCCAGAATTCGCAATTTGACAAGCATCTAAAGAGGACAGGCGCGCTAAGCCTAACGCCTCGCCGGCGAGGCAACCACGCCGCCGGCTCCTTTGCCGGCAAGCATGGCGTCAGCGCGCCCCCCCACCGACGACCCAGTTGCAAGTTTGTCACTTCCTACAGACCCACCTGAGGAAATTATGGAGGCGAATGACACAGACACTACATCCCCGGCTACCACGGAAACCGAGGAAGAAATCTCCAGCCCATGGATTGAAGTAGTACGCCGCTCGCTTCGACGACGTACTCCTCCCCCGTCCAAGTCTGCTCTCGAATCGCCGCTGCCAGCAGCGCTCCGCCATCGCCCATCAACGCGTCAACCCAGGCAACCACCTATACCCACGGACGACTTTAAAATAGGCATCCGCCCAAGAAACGGCCTACAGCTTTCCCGTGCGGACCCGATTTCTCTCACTGCGTCAATCGCTCGGGAGATCGGGCTTCCCACTTTACCAGCACCTTTCCAGCTCCACGTTGGCGCGGAGCAGAACGTCATAGTGGTCAGCACACCTTCCCCAGCAGTTGCGCGAGCGCTCGAGAGCCTCCAGAAGATTGTGGTCTTCGGCAACAGACACGAAATATCCGTCTACCCGATCACTCCGTACAACTCCTGCCGTGGCGTCATACACAACATCGTACAAGAACATCCAGAAGAGTACGTCAAGTCGCTCATTACCGCTCCCGGCTACGAGGTGCTCACAGCTCGTCGACTCGGAGACTCCAAGGCCTTCGTCATTACATTTCGAGGCAAGCGAGTACCGTACTACGTCTATGTCAATCAAGCCCTCCTCCGATGCTACCACTATCGCCACACGGTCGCCTTTTGCACCCTCTGCCATCAAACGGGCCACGGAGCGGACGTTTGCCCCTGGCCTCCCGCCACGCCCAAGTGCAAGGCCTGCGGCGCCTCCCTCAACGAGCTTCAGCACATCTGCACACCGCGGTGTGGGCTTTGTAAAGGCCCACACACAACCGCATCTAAAGACTGCCCAAAACGGTACTTGCCCACCGTGTACAAGGCCAAAAAAACTGCAAACAAGTCCACATCAAACGAGTCCTGCCGGTCGCACTCCCCCTCTCCTGGCTCGCGCCGCAACCGGGGACCTCATCGTTCGAGCTCAAGACCGCGCCGAGACAAGGGTCACGGGCCACAACACGGGCGTTCAGCAACCAGGGAGCGTTCAACCACCAGGGAACGCCCGGCAAGCCAGTCACGCAATCGAGGTACGACGCCAGTGACGCAGCGCAAGCCACCCAGGGACCAACGCTCGACAAGCTGCTCAGTCAACACGGGCACCAGGCACAAAGAACCACGCCAGGAAGACTCTCCCAAGGTGAGCTGGGCAGGGGTAGCGTCCTCCAGAGCTGAGGATAAATACGGCGCAATCATAACACAACTGCAAGCTGAAAACGCGGCTTTAAGACAGGAGCTCGCAGAACTGCGGGCCTCGTTAACAAAAACAATAGCCAACTCCCCTTCATCTTCTCCGCAACAACTCTCCCCCGCTATCAAGCGCCCTCGCACTTCCCTCCCACCAGGCGGTGGTGAAACCCCCCCTCTTCCCACAACCTTCCCCCCCACGTCGGGCCAGGTAACGCCAGCAAATCCCACGCCATTTATCACTCGAGACGAGGTGATGGGTATACGTTCTTTCCTGCAGCAGCTGACCTCCTCACAACCAATGATTACGGAGCAACTCAATGAGACCATGCAAGCCCTCAAAGATATGCATGCCAAATTCGAGGAACGACTTGCGAAAATTGAAGCTTCTCCCAGACAGTGCACTCGCGTCACTAACTCCCTTCCTCCTCCACCCAAAGATGCCATGGAAGAAGATGGGTCCTCCTAATAAAAATAGACGGAACCGCGGCGAAACAGTAGTTTGGCAGTGGAACTGCCGCGGTATCCGCGAAAAACGCGCAGAACTTATCCGGTACATTACAACTCAAGAAAAACCCCCGCACGTTATCGCCTTACAAGAAACCAACTCATACGCTTCGCTACCTGGATATATCACCTTTCATGCTGATGGCACTCGAGTGTTACACACGCTGGTACCCAGGTCAGTCACCGCCATACAGCACCCCCTACCCCTCGCAGGAGCCCCACGCATTCTCCTAGAACTACTGCCCGCCAAAGGCTCAAATAACTCCTTACCCATGTTCCATCTCAACGTATACTGCGGACCCAAATGTTCCCCACAGGCCCTAAATGACACGCTAGAAGTGGCTAGAAAGAAAGCAGGCAGGCATCAGCTTATCGTCAGTGGAGACTTCAACGCGGCGCACCCGCTTTGGGGTTACGCTTACGCGAATCCAAGGGGCAACTACCTTCACACGTATATAGACGATAAAGCGTGGGTGATACTTAACGAGCTCAACATACCCACTCGCACGGGCCCAAGCACCTGCCGTGATACAACGCCAGACCTTTCCCTGAGCAACAAGCAGGTGACGTGCGTATGGCGAAACAAGCAAGAGGCACTGGGCAGTGATCATTCTATTATTGAAAATGTCATTTCAGGCCCTGAGCTGGTCCGCACAGTGGGACGTGCCTCCTTAACAGACTGGGTTGGTTTTAGGAAAATGAGGTCATCACGGCATACAG
Source organism: Haemaphysalis longicornis (assembly GCA_013339765.2). Taxonomy (NCBI): domain Eukaryota; kingdom Metazoa; phylum Arthropoda; class Arachnida; order Ixodida; family Ixodidae; genus Haemaphysalis; species Haemaphysalis longicornis. The sequence goes on along the minus strand of CM023450.1, from coordinate 134,322,626 downwards.
AGGACATCCCAGATCCGATGGAGGAAGACCAGTATTCTGCGTGGATAACCCAACTTATTCAGGACCAGGCCACTTGTACTACGAAGTTACATACAAGTACCGACAATCCCTGCGTGGACACACACCTTCTACACATATGGGAAGCTAGATGCAGCCTTCAAAAGCGCTGGAAAAAACAACGACACAATAGAAAACACCGCAAGCGCATTGCACAGCTCACTGAAAAGGCGGCAAAATACGCACGTGAACTTTGTCGTCAGAGTTGGCTCTCCCTTTGTGACGCCATGGGTAATCATGTGAGCACGTCAAAAACCTGGAAAATTCTTCGCTACCTCCTGGACCCCTCTACCTCGAAGACAACGTCACTGAACCAACTACGGTCCCTCCTGCACAAGCACTCAACAGACACACTTCTGACAAACCTTGAGGCAAAATTCTTTCCATCTGGTCCTCAACAGCGCCACATAGACTACGATGGCGAGCCAAACCCCACACTGGACCAAGACATCCTCATCTCGGAGGTACGAGCGGCACTGGCTCGCTTACGGAAAAACACTGCACCGGGTCCCGATGGAGTTTCCAACAGGCTACTAGCCAACCTCGACGACGACTCCCTCGTGTCCCTCACCGCGTGCCTCAATAGAGTGTGGCGAGAGGGCAACATTCCTGCCGAATGGAAGCTCGCCAACGTTCACCTCATTCCAAAACCGAACAAGCCCCCCTCCATTGACAACCTCCGACCTATCTGGTTAACATCCTGTGTCGGAAAACGCATGGAGCATATCGTCCTCGCTCGCCTCCAGCGTCACATAGACGATCGGGATCTCATGCCGGCCTCTATGTTTGGCTTCATACCTCACCTCGCCACCCAGGACATCCTCCTCCAGATCAAAGAACAGGTCATGACCCCGGCCACCCGGCACTCCCCCACAGCGATGCTGGCATTGGACTTCAAGGGGGCATTTTACAATGTGTCTCACTCAGTCATTTTGGCCCACCTGCGAGAGATGCATTGCGGGGAACGCACGTATGCATACGTGCGAAACTTCCTCACAAACAGGCAAGCAGTGATCTACGTCGGTGAAGCAAAGTCCCACCCCATCAACCTGGCGAGCAGAGGCACTCCACAAGGAGCAGTACTCTCACCAATGCTCTTTAATATCGCCCTAATCAAACTGCCACAACGCCTTGCGGCTCTTCCATAAATTAAGCATGGTATCTATGCCGACGATGTGACAGTCTGGACAGGCACAGGCTCATGGCGGGACATGGAAGCTCGCCTTCAAGAAGCAGCCAATGTGGTCACTGAGTACGCCAAATACTGCGGACTCTCTTGCGCCCCGCAAAAGTCGGAACTCCTCGTGGTCCAACCAGGGAGACCCAAACGGGACCCACTCCCACCGGTCGAAATACACCTAGAGGGCCACACTATTCGCCCCACACCTGAAATCAAGATCCTTGGAATGATCTTCCAGCACGACAAACGAAACTCCACTCTCGTAACTCGCCTCAAACACACTACGGACCAGGTGTCTCATATGCTGCGCAGGATCATCACGAAGAGGCGTGGCTTTGGCGAGCATGCGGCGCTACGTCTCGTGCAGGCCTTCATTATTTCCCGCATCACCTACGCAGTCGCATATGCTCTGCTCAACAAGCACGAAGAAGAATGCGTGAATACAATGATCCGAAGATCATACAAGCGCGCACTGTGCCTTCCCCCGAACACATCCACCTCGCTCCTCCTTCAACTCGGCATCCATAATACGTCGTCGGAGCTAGTTAAAGGACATCTGCTACAGCAATACCAACGGCTCTCTCTCACCAAGGCTGGCCGCCATGTCCTGTCAGAATTAGGAATAAATACACCAGGCTACAACGGCCCACTTCCAGAGCCCCTACCCCGACATATTCAAGAACGCATTCAATTCCGACCGTTACCGCGTGACATGCACCTGGAACACCACAGTGGACGACGCAAGGCTCGCGCGGAGGTCCATCTCACGGCAGTACAGTCAAGATGCTGATGCCGTCTTCACAGACGCGGCGGCATACCCCTCCTACACAGCGTTCGCCCTGGCAGTAAGCCCCGCCCAAGGAGGACCGACTATCACTGCGTCTATAAAAACACGCTCACCAACTGAAGCTGAACAGGCGGCAATCGCGCTTGCCATCTCCTCAACCAAGGCTACTACTGTAGTGACGGACAGCCAACAGGCCTCCCGGCACTTCCAGGCCGGAACGGTGCACGCTGCGGCCCGCGCAATACTACTACGCCACCCCCCGACGCGACAGATCCAGATTTTATGGACTCCAGCCCATCTGGGAGTGAGAGGGAACGAGACGGCCCACGACCTTGCGCGAGAAATGACACGCCGCACGAGGAGTGAAGACGCCGCCTTGGAGAGATTTACTCGCCTTCTGGCATACAGAGAAATGACCCAACATCTACGCCTGGCCCGACGCACCCTTCCCCCACCCCACCGACACCTATCTATAGAGCAGGCACACCACTACCGTGCCTTGCAAACAAACACATTTCCCCACCCAGAAAGAGTCTGCCACTACTCCGAACACATTACGTCCCCAAGCTGCCCTTTCTGTGGAGCAGACTGCACTCTTTTCCACATGATTGGTGGATGCCCCTCCCACCCTCTCCCCAAACCGAATCCGTACAACTCTCCCGAGCTCTGGAGGCGCGCCCTGTCCAGCTCATGCCTGTTTGACCAGCTTCGACTGGTGGAGCGGGCTGTAGCGGCTGGCAAAGCATATGGGGTCCTGGACTGAGGACTCCACCTCCTGAAGACGTCACACAAATTTACTACACAATAAAGATGTTTATCCTCCTCCTCCTCAGCCCCGCTGGCAGTGGCATTGGCTGCGGTGGCACTGCGTTCGCACCGCTGCGACCGAGTTGATAGGATACGTCAAGTCAAAGCGCAGCTCGCTCGTTTCTCTGCCCGAGACATCCGTCGCACAGCGTCTCGACGCCTCCATTCACTGGTTGAATGCGTTGTAAAATGGAGTGTTAAGCCAGTGCTGGGCCGAGTTTGCGGCAAAAGAAGATGAAATTGGAATCACAGCGACAAAATGCGGATACCGGTAGAGAAAAAAGAGAGCGGCAGGCAGCTGGTGGCACGGCTAAAACGAGAAAATGTGACTATCTGAGACATAGATAATGCAAGAAATCGGTTGGCACTACGTGTGAGGGTAATGAAGGAAACGCCGTGTTGTGCGCTTCTAAAGCCGGAGTAAAGCGTCTGTATCGGGTCGAGCCTCACGTTCGCGAGGAAGAGAGAGACTAGAAGCTCACACATTTTTAAAGATCCTCAAATTGATCTTCCATCGCGACCTCCCTCAACATTCGCTGGCTTGAAGTTATTGAGGAGTGTGTCTACTCTAGGTTAGCGGAAAAGAAGGAAAAGAAGTTCTTCCTTTGATTACTTAAATGATGGCGGCCCGAGCAAAAAGTTGTGACAAGCACAGCTTGACGAGGACCGTATATTCCCCGGTGAACTACTGAGTACGCCCAGCGCCCGCTAGCGAAGCCATATTTTGATATCGCCCTTCTTCAAATTTACTAACATGAAAATGAAAAAAAAAACCTCTACCGGATCAAACACGAAGGTACAGTCAACACTCTGTGAACATTTTTTTAGCAACGTAAAAGCTCGGAACAATTTAGAGCTCAGGCAAGAACTTCCATTCAAGCAAGGAGGAGGGTCGGGCTGACCACGTGACATTGGGTGATGACGCACGTTCAAATACACGCAGAATGTTTTCTTAAAGCCATACATCCATCATACTCCACGATAAAATACTCCCCGTCAAGAGCCAGAACAAGCGAGCTTTATAGCAAAACAAAAGTGCCTGTTTTTATTTGCAATTTTTTGTTATGCTCTTTGCAATGCAATGTTATTTTGTAATGCAAGTCGGTGCACTGTCGAGCAGGGCCGATGATACCGCTGTTGGTGACGTGTTTCAATGTAGGTTTCACTCAAAGGTCAATAGAAACTCTTACCATACTCTGACGGTGACCTCCTGGTGGTTCCCATTTGCCGATGCCATTTAACGTGTTCCTAGGGAAATCGATTCCTACTCTCGACGGCAGCTTTTTTGAGCACGTTCGAGTCGACAGGTGCAGGTGTATCATCGCCTATAGGAGGCTGACAAAAGGACGGGGGAGAAAGTAAGCCGGGCACGTGACGGTTCCCCGATCTCCTCCGCTATGGATGGAAAACTATTTGCGACGAAAAATAACTCTTGAAAAAGTAAAATTTACGCTTCGAGAATGCGGAATTCTTTTGAGCGCCCAGAGGCAGTACCGAAATGTCGGATAGATTGTTTTGACGCAAAGGACGTATATGCTGGAGAAAGCGCGCCGAGGGCATTGGCTTCTGATATCCTTGGTTTAAATAAAACAAACAGTGCGTTCTGCGCTGGGGAATAAAAAATCGTCATTTCTGAGGGCGTAATACGTGTCCTAAGTGTGTTGGAAACTGTAGTGAGGCCTTGCGGGATTTTGACACGAACATTTCTGTCGCATGTCATCGGTGTTTTAACAATTGTATAAAATCATCTACCTTTCCACGCCTTTGAAAAGTCGCGCGTATTGTTCCTGTGCCCACATCTGGTGTGAAAACAAATGTTGGAAACTACAGGCCAATTTCTCTCCTCTGCTCGGCAAGCAAACTGTTCGAATCAATTTTGTACATAATGTTGTCGAGTAGCGTCGGAAACATCCTTCTTCCTGGACAACACGGTTTTATCTGGGCGTTCAACTACTACGAACGTTTTGTCTTTTATATCCTTTGCCTCAGAAGCTGTGCATGGACGGGTTCAGCTCGATAGCGTGTACTGTGACCTTAGCAAAGCGTTTGACCTAGTTGACCATTCCTTGCTTCTGCATAAACTGTCCACTTATAACATTTTTGTTTGCTTCGTGGGGTTACTCAGCAGCTATCTTAATAGTCGGTCGTATTTTGTCTCTGTTAATGATAAAGAATATGCTGCTTACCATGCTTCGAGTGGTGTGCCTCAGGGATCTGTTCTGGGGCCCCTTTTGTTTCGTTTGGTTTTCTTTGTTTGTTAATGACGTCTCAGCCTCTATAAAGCACTCCGTTTTCCGTTATATGCTCATGTCATCAAAATATTTAAAGAAGTTACTAGCGTTGAAGATTGCATGGCTCTTCAATCTGATGTTGATGCTTTTAGCAACTGGTGTTCCGCAAACAAACTTGCTCTTAGCGGCACTAAAACGAAGGTAATGTCCTTCACTCATAAAACAAACTCCATCTTTTATCCGTACGTTGTGATAAGTGTGCCGCTACCGCGTGTGTCGAAAATCTCTGACCTTGGAGTGGTTTTTGACAGTTCGCTGAACTTCTCTGCTCATGTGGATTCTATTTCTAAGCGCGCCATTCGCCGCTTGGGGTTTGTAGCATATCAAAAGAATTCAGCAACGCTATCTCACTACTAAAGCTTTGTTTGTCTGTTGTCCGTCCTGTTTTAAAATATGCCTCTGTTGAATAGAACGGCACGTGCAGGTCGAACAGTAATAACCTTGATAAATTGCAAAATAAGTTCATATCTATCCACAAACATCGTTTCTCCCGCCACAGTGGCAATGGTTCAGATTTTTTCTTATTTCTCATCCTCTCCAGTGTTTAAAGTCAATACGAACCAAAGCTGACCCAATTTTTTTATTTAAAATTGTTCACGGGATTATTTCTTGTTCGGAGTTGCTTGCAAATGTAAACCTTAGAGTACAGTCGAAATTTACCCGGAGGTATCGTATACTTCGTACCCGTAACACATGCAATTGACACTGCCCATTGTACCGCCTTCAAGAAACATACAATCTCTACTCCCATAATATTGACCTGTTTCGTACACCCCTTCGGTCTTACATGTGCGACCTTCTGACTTCTGTCTCCCCCTCACTTGGTTCCGCCCAGTTCTTATTCTATCATCATTACCCTATTTCCGTTTTTGTTGCTTGCGTTTATGTTACTGTTCCTACTGATATATATCTGCGCATTTGTATTGTCGAATTTTTATGACACTGGGTTTTATCGTTTCGTGATTGTTCCAACGTTAGTGTGCTGTAATCCTTCATTTTTTGAATGACCTTTAGCTTTACGTTTGAGTTTTTTTCTTCGCTTGTATTTTGTTGTTTTTCTCACATGTTGATGTATTTGTATGTCGTCGTCTGTCTTTTTCTTAAGTGCGTTAGAACAAAAGCTGCATCTGTACTTGGCCACTATAATAAACAGATTTATTATTATTATTATTATTATTATTATTATTATTATTATTGTTGTTGTTGTTGTTGTTGTATATATCCTGTTTGTGGAGCGCTGAGTCAGCGCTTTTCCGTGCAACAGTGTTATTCCTTGTGTTTTCGTGTGTTAGTCGCTTTTCTTGCTTTGTTTTGACGCGTCTTGCCGTCACGTATGTTCAACCTCTTGCTCTTTCGTACATGTATTTGTATGTACGCCAGCACAATGGCCTCATGCCTGGGCACAGCAAATAAATTTGATTGATTGATTGATTGATTGATTGATTGATTGATTGATTGATTGATTGATTGTAACATTCACGACAGTGGTATGCTTTGGGTTTAAAAAAGTGACACTAGTAATACATGGATTCAAAACAAGCTTTTTTATTACACTGTCTCTTGCACACTTAACGAAAACTAAATCTCTAGAGAAGTGGTCCCACAACATAAAATATTTTAGCTCGTGATATTCGCAACAACTAACGGTACGAAGAGAGGCACGAATTTCTATGCTACACAGCAAAAAAAGCAATGTGCCGGCGTCAGCAAAAAAACGAAGAACCATGATAATGATCAACAAGACAAGCATAGGGTGTAAAAAACAACAAGGCCATGAAACAGCTCCTTTAAAAAAAGACAGCTGTCAAAATGTAGAAGAAAAAAGAGAGGGCAAAATAAAGAATGTACTATGGCTGCTTTATCCTGTTATAATGTACGATGCAAAAAACGGAGACAGAGAGCGGATAAGTGGGATTGAAAGGCGGCTACTCCAATAAAGAAAAAATAACAATAGCATGAGACGCGAAGGCGTCGTCTGGGGAGCGCGCCTTCGCGCGTAATGTTATTATCCCAACAATCAAGTCTTCATTACTTCCCCAAAGAATCAGTCTTCTTTCACTGCGCTATTGTTGAACAAGGAGACAAGAGAATTCCGGCCGCCGGCAACTCTTCCTTCTTCAGCGGCCAGGCACGTGTGTTGTCGCTCTCTCTCGCTCTCTCTCTCTCTCTGCCAGAACGCCGGTCGCCAGAGAAACACTGTGCAAAATCCGGATCTGCGCTACAGATATTTTGTGCGGAGTCGAAGTGCCACGGTTCCTACGTGTTGCATGGTCTGTTCGAGAAAACAGAAGGGCGGGTTTCATTGTCTTTTAAACAATAACGAATGCGGGAGTGAGTGAGTGAGCTAGTAGGTGAATGAGTGAGCGAGTGAGTGGGTGAATGAGTGAGTGAGTGGAGTGTGGGAATAGAGTGAGTGAATAGTGTGAGTGAGTGAGTGAGTGGAGTGAGTGAGTGAGCTAGTAGGTGAATGAGTGAGTGAGTGGGTGAATGATCGAGTGAGTGAGTGGAGTGAGGGAATAGAGTGATGGCGTGGAGTGAGCGAGTGGGTGAGTGGGTGAATGAGCGAGTGAGTGAGTGGAGTGAGGGAATAGAGTGAGTGAGTGAATAGGGTGAGTGAGTGGAATGAGTGAGTGAATGGAGTGCGTGAGTGAATGGAGGGAGTGAATGAGTGAGTGAGTGGGTGAATGAACGAGTGAGTGGAGTGAGGGAATAGTGAGTGAGTGAGCTAGTGAGGAGAAAGAGTAAATGAGTGGGTGATTGAGGAAGGGGAGTAGTGAGGAAGTGAGTGAGTGAGCGAGTGGGTGAATGAGTGAGTGAGCGGGTGAGTGTAGCGAGTGAGTGAGTGAGGGGAGTGAGTGAGAGAGGGATGTGAGTGGAGTGACTGAGGGAGTGATGTGAGTGGACTGAGTGAGTGGAGTGAGCGAGTGAGTGAATGAGTGAGTAAGTGGAGTGAGTGAGTGAGTAGAGCGAGTGAGTGAGGGAGTGATGTGAGTGGAGTGAGTCGATGGAGTCAGTGAGTAAGTGGAGTGAGGGAATGGAGTGAGTGAATAGGGTGAGTGAGTGAGGGGAGTGAGTGAGCTAGTAGGTGAATGAGTGAGTGAGTGGGTGAGTGGAGTGATTGAGGGAGTGGAGTAGTGAGGAAGTAGTGAGTGAGTGAGTGAAGTGAATCAGTGGAGTGAGTGAGTGAGCGTGTGGGTGAGTGAGTGAGCGGGTGAGGGTAACGAGTAAGTCAGTGAGTCGGTGAACGAGTGAGAAAGTGGAGTGAATGAGGGAGTGACGTGAGTGGCGTGAGTGGGTGGAGTGAGTGGTTGGGTGAGTGAGGGAATAGAGTGAGTGGGTGAGCTAGTAGGTGAATTAGTAAGTGGGTGAGTGTAGTGTTTGAGAAAGTGGAGTAGTGAGGAAGTGAGTGGAGTGAGTGAGCGAGTGGGTGAATGAGTGAGTGAGCGGGTGTATTTAGCGAATGAGTGAGTCAGTGATTGGAGTGCACAGTGAGTGAGTAAGTGGAGTAAGGGAGGGAGTGATGTGAGTGGAGTGAGTGAGTGGGTGAATGAGTAAGTGGAGTGAGTGAGTTGAGTGAATGAGGGAGGGATGTGAGTGGAGTGAGTGAGTGGAGTGAGGGAACAGAGTGAGTGAGTGGATTGAGTGAGTGAGTAGAGTGACCTAATAGGTGAATGAGTGAGTGAGTGGGTGAGTGTGTGATTGAGGGAGTGGAGTAGTGAGGAAGTAAGTGAGTGAGTGGAGTGAGTGAGCGAGTGGGTGAATGAGTGAGTGAGCAGCTGAGTGTAGCGAGAGAGTGAGTTGAGTGACTGAGTGGTTGCAGTGAGTGAGTGGAGTGAGTGAGAGAGTGATGTGAGTGGAGTGATTGAGTAAGTGAGTGAGTGAGTGAGGTAGTGGAGTGAGTGAGTGGGTAAATGAGAGGATTGAGTAATTGAGTGAGGGAGTGGAGTGAGTGGAGAGAGTAGAGGGAGTAGATGGAGTGAGGGATGGAGTGTGTGAGCGAATATGGTCAGCGATTGAGTGAGTGTGTAAGCGAGTACGTCAATGAGTGCGTGAATGGGTGAATGAGCGAGTGAGTGAATGAGTGGAGTGGTGGAATAGAGTGAGTGAGTGAATAAGGTCAGTGCGTGAGTGGAGTGGTCGAGTGGAGGGAGTGAGTGGGTGAGTGCAGCGAGTGAGTAAGTGAGTGAGTGGAGTGACTGAGTGTAGTGAGTGAGTGAGTGGAGTGAATAAGTGTAGTGGGTGAGTGAGTGAGTGGGAGGAGTGAGTGAGTGAGTGGAGTGTGTGAGGGAGTGGAGTGAGTGAGTGGGTGAATGAGTGAGTAAGTGGAGCGAGTGAGTGAGTGGAGTGAGTGAGGGTGTGAGTGAATAGAGTCAGTGATTGAGAGAGTGGAGTGAGGGAGCGAGTACGTGAATGAGTGAGTGAGTGGGTGAATGAGCGAGTGAGTGGAGTGAGTGAATAGGGTGAGTGAGTGGAGTGAGTGAGCTAGTAGGTAAACGAGTGAGTGGGTGAGTGGAGTGATTGAGGGAGTGGAGCGAGTGAGTGAGCGAGTGGGTGAATGAGTGAGTGAACGGGTGAGTGTAGTGGGTGAGTGAGTGGAGTGAATGAGTGGAGTGGGTGAGTGAGTGGAGTGAGTGAGGGAGCAGAGTGAGTGAGTAGAGTGAGTGAGTGGAGTGAGTGAAGGAGTGTTGTGAGTGGAGTGACTGACTGAGTGAGTGGGTGAGGGAGTAGAGGGAGTGAGGGAGTGGAGGGAGTGAGTGACTAGAGTCAGTGATTGAGTGAGAGGAGTGAGTGAGTGAGCGAGTACATGAATGAGTGAGGGGATGGGTAAGTGGAGGGAGTGAGTGAGCGAGTGGGTGAATGAGTGAGGGAGTGGAGTGAGTGAGTGAGGGAGTAGAGTGAGTAAGTGGAGTGAGTGGGCGAGTGGGTGAATGAGTGAGTGAGTGGGTGAGTGTAGCAAGTGAGTGAGTGAGTGGAGTCAGTGAGTGGAGTGGAATGAGTGAGTGTAGTGAGTGAGGGAGTGGAGTGAGGGAGTGGATGAATGAGTAAGTGGGTGAATGAGTGAGGGAGTGGGTGAGTGGAGTGAGTGAGTTAGTGGGGTGAGTTTGTGCGCGAGTGGGTGAATGAGTGAGTGAGTAGGTGAGTGGAGTAAGTGAGTGGAGTGAAGCAGTGGAGTGGGTGGGTGAGTGAGGGTGGGAGTGGAGTGAGTGAGTGGAGTGAATGAGTGGAGTGGGTGAGTGAGTGAGGGAGGGAGGGAGTGGAGTGAGTGAGTGGAGTGAAGTGATTGGAGTGAGTGATTGAGTGAGTGATTGAGTGAGTGGAGTGAGTGAGTGAGCGAGTGCGTGAATGGGGGAGTGAGTGGGTGAGGGAGTGGAGGGAGTGAGTGAGCCAGTGAGTGAATGAGTGAGTGAGTGGGTGAGTGGAGTGAGTGAGTAAGCGAGTGGGTAACTGAGTGAATGAGTAAGTGGGGTGAGTGAAAAAGTGGAATGAGGGGCTGAGGGAGGGAGTGGGGGATGGAGGAAGCAGAGTGAGTGAGTGGAGTCAATCAGTTAGTGAGTGAGTGGAGTAAATAAGTGAGGGAAGTGAGTGAGTGACTGAGTGAGTGAGTGAGTATTTCGCCGCTAATATCATTTCATGGGGCCTAATGACTGCAAGTGTACCGCAATCTTCGAAGAGTGCGAACATCACCCTAATCCACAAGAAAGGTGACATGAACGACTTGAAAAATTACAGGCCGATCAGCTTACTGTCAGTCGTCTGCAAGGTACTTACCAAGGTAATCGCTAACAGAATTTCTGCAACCTTAGATTTCAGTCAACCTAAAGAACATACTGGGTTCCGTAAAGGATATTCAACAATGGACCATATTCACACGATAAATCAGGTGATAGAGAAGAGCGCTGAGTATACTGAACCCCTATATATAGACTTCATAGATTATGAGAAAGTATTTGACTCGGACGAAACCTCAGCAGTCATTCAGGCATTACGGAACCAGGGGGTAGATGAGCATTATGTAAGAATACTAGAGTATATCTACAATGGGTCCACAGCTACCATCATCCTCCATAAGGAGAACAGTAAAATACCTATAAGAAAGAGCGTCAGACAAGGAGACACAATCTATCCAGTGTTATTCACAGCATGTTTACAAGAAGTTTTCAGAACGTTGGATTGGGAACAGTTGGGAGTAAGGGTTAATGGAGAATACCTCAGTAACCTCAGATTTGCTGATGACGTTGCCTTGCTAAGTAACTCGGGGGACGAACTGCAAAGCATGCTTTCCGCACTGGACAAACAGAGTAGAACCGTGGGCCTGAAAATTAGTATGCAGAAAACCAAAGTAATGGTCAATAACCTCGGGACAGCAGAGCGGTTTGAGATAGGTGGCGAGGCAGTGGAAGTGGTATGCGGATATATCTACTTAGGCCAATTTGTGACCCCGGATCCCAACCATGAGGCAGAGATAATTAGAAGGATAAGAATGGGTTGGAGTGCATACGACAGACCTTCTCAGATAATGAATGGCAGCCTACCGTTGTACCTGAAGAAGAAAGTGTATGACAGCTGCATCTCACCGGTACTCACCTACGGGGCAGAAACTTGGAGGCTCACTATGAGGGTTAAACTTAAATTGAGAACGACTCAGCGGGCAATGGAGCGGAAGATGATAGGTGTAAGGGACAAGAAGAGAGCGGAGTGGGTCAGGGAACAAACGCGTGCACTGTAAAAAAATGGCCAATTTTACGGAGAAAGCTGCTGATAAAATGTTGCTGGACACATTTCCGTAGTTTAGACAACGGAAAGAATTTTAAGAACGGACATTCCGTTGTATGGAAAGGCCGTAACAAAACAAACACTCTGTTTCAAAAAGCACGTCTTTCCGTAATTTATAGAACCTTCAGAAAAGAAAAAAGAATACTTCGACGAGGAATCGAACCCGCGACGTTGATCGAATGGGCACGATGCTCGAGACCACTGCACCACCGCACGAACGCTGCACATGTGCTGAACAACCTGTATACTAGATGGATGCCCACCCTGCGTGTGCCACACATCGGTGTTTACTAGCTGGCTTACAGATTTCCTGGCTGATAAAGTGCGATTTCTTAAATAGCGCTTGCGCAGTAAGATTCCGCGAAGCCCCCACAATAGTTGATCGCCATCAACTCCGCTGTTTCGAGAAAGCGCTCGCAAAAATGTGTGTGACTGGCTGCGACTGCGATTTCGCGCTGCATGAATAGTGCTTGCTGTGCTTTGGTTTTAAGATTTAGGCTAAATATTTCGGCCGATATTCATTCCTTAAGAACTGAATTACCTTCCGCAACTCTGCTTCTGCACGCAAATGACCTTATATTTTCTACAAGTGTGCCGGTCACACACGCATGTGCAGTTTGCAGGTCCGGAGAGCGACGTCACCGGAGCGTCGTAAAGACAAGATACAGCGCTCGTGTTGAGCGGTATGGGCCTCATGGTCCTCACTAAGTTTACTAGTAACACTTTAGACACTAACGAAACAGAGCCGAATTCATTACGACACGAATGTTGTCGGGGCGCAGTTTTCGCTTCTCGATCGATTCCCGATGATCGACACGACAATATATTTCTTGCAGTTATTAATAAACTGATCTGTTTCTGTTCTGCATCATACAGAGGAAACGCCCGTGTTTTGCAAAGCAGAAAAAGACGCCGTTTGACGCGTAACGGAGAGAGCATGCGTATACTGAGGGAGCGCACTTCCGTTAAATTACGGGTGTTTTCGTTGTTCTGCATCAAACGGAACACGGCTCTGTTTTATTACGGCCATTTGGTCCATAATTTGTCCGTAAAATTACGGATTGCTTTTACAGTGTGTTTAAGGACATCTTAGTAGAATTTAAGCAGGAGAAATGGACGTGGGCAGGGCATATAATGCGAAGGCAAGATAACCGTTGGGCATTAAGGGTAACAGAGTGGATCCCTAGAGAAGGCAAGCGCTTCAGGGGGCTGCAGAAAGTTAGATGGGCAGATGAGATCAAGAAGTTTGCGGGGATAAATAGGTGGCAGTTAGGACAGGACCAGGGTAATTGGAGATTAATGGGAAAGGCCTTTGTCCCTGCAGTGGGTGTAGATAGGCTGCTGCTGATGATGATGATCATCATAATTTCATAGTGCGAGTATGCTACCAACGGCTGCAGTAGCTTGTGAGCTGCTCTGAGCTTGAGTGCAACTTGTACCTCTGTGTGTAATGTAATCAATTCGAATTTTTAGGCCAGGGATAGGTGTTCTGATATTGCACCGAACGCGACCCAGGCACAGGCGGATCACATAAAGGCACTCAGGAGCTCCGAGCGACCAAATGAAAGAGGTGAACTTTCTCGAAAAGCCATGTAGTTCGAGAACGAAGAACGGAAGAATAGACAATCGTATTAGCTTGGAATTTGGCATGACTTACAACGTATGAATAGCTGCGTGATCTCAGCATCGTGGCTAGTGTTGCACTCACGATGTGTTTTAACAACAACAACAACAACAAAGATGGCGCGGCTTGCACTAGTGGTTCATGGAATAGCGGAGCTGGGGGCCGACCTCGCTGCTTCCGGTTTTGCTAGGTTTTGCTAGGTTTTGCTAGGCTTTGCTATGTCTTGTTAGCTTTGCTGCGTTCTTGCTAGGCTTAGGCTTAGTGTTAAAGGGCGGAGTTTACAATGCCCTTCCGGTCGGTTCCCCACACTGACAGCGCATCCGAGGGGGGAAGAGGCTAGGTCGACCCCAAGCTCCGCTGTTTCTCCGGCCTTGCCCCGCAAGTGCAAGCTCGGCTACTTTTTTTTTTGCATTAGTAGGCGAAGAAAGAGTGTCACATTTAAAATGGTACAGTAAAGGGTGCGCATACGCATATGCCCTTTCGAGCAGGCACGAAAGCCGGCTTCACTGTTATAATACGCTATCTGCGGTGGTGTACCCGTTACAGGCGGCACAGTTTTCTTCTGTTTTATTTTTGCTAACGCCAACGGGTCAAGCTCAAGCTTAGACAGCGCCGCTGTTAAAAGGACACTTGATCGAAGATTCTTTGCTGGGTCCTTAAAAATTCGCGAGCATCTTGTCTCTCTCACTGGTGAAGATGAAGCTCGGCCCGATGCGCACACCTCGCTCCTGCGGTTAGCAGTCCGCAACACGGCTGTATCTCGCGCGCGCCTCGTACCCGTGCTAACCTTGCTTTGCACTCAACCATCGCAATGATCACAATTGCTTGCTTTGGATACGGCACTGGCTGCCTGTCGCTCAATTTTGTTGTTCAGCCCTACAGACATTTCGTCGCCGCCATTTCCATTCCGTCCGGTGAGTGTCGCAGCATGGCCATTTTCTATTGTTTGTATATAGATGTATATAGTTCGTTCGGACTATATTCGCTGCTGTACTGTAATACACACCATATATACTATATATATATATATAATATATATTAATATATATAGATCTATATATATCTATATATATATATATGCGCGTGTATGTGTCTGTATCTGTACCATACATGGCAAGAAGTTACTGAGTGGGCATGCGATCTTTCAGCCGCTGCTGTTTCAATGTACTTATTTTAACGTTGTGGTTCATTAAGACAAGTATAGTACCTTTTGTATACTCCAATGCTTAGATAGCCAGCTCCTTTTTGTGTTGGAGCTAAACACTTCAATAAATCATTATTTCTCTCTCTCTCTCTCCTCTCTCTCTCTCTATTCCGTTGCCTTAGCCGCTGTGCACGGGATCTGGCTGCAAATTCCATTTTACAATAACTGCCCAGCCTCAGTGCCAGAGGCGTTAGCATTCATCTGCAATCACGTAGGCATCAAGGGAAATGGGAGGCTGATCACCTGGCAAAAGAAGCGCATCATCCTTCCACTTCGTTGAGTGAGGCAATCAGGCCCCTGGACGTCGCGCGGTACCTTATCCGAAGGGACCTCCAAGCCATGCACCCTGACTCCCGAGTTGCATCCGGCAAGCCACCGCACGCGCTTCCTTCGAGGGGACTGACCCGAGCTGACCGTGCTCTCCTTCTTCGTCTTCGAATCGGCTGTCACCGCTGCGCGCAAAGAAGTCACAGGCTTGGCATCGCCAGTTCACCCGCCTGCCCACGCTGTCCTGCAATAGAGACACTCGCGCATGCACTGTGCGAGTGTCCACAACATTCGCAGGATCGCTCAGCGCTGAGAGCGTCGTATGCGAAACTGGGACTGCCTTCATGCACCTCATCAAACCTCTTGTTCCCGGAATGTCACACATCAAACCCCGGAAAAGCTTTTCATGCCCTGCCGGACTTTTTGAAGGACACGGGACTCTCGGACTGGCTATGATGCCGCCAGTGCTGTCCATGCTGCGTGGCTTGTGAACCATCATCTTATTCTCCCTTTCTATCTTTTTTTTCTATCCACCCTCTTTTCTGAGTCTCCTCCTAGACTCAGTCTTGATTAAGGTGCCCTCAATCCGAGAGGCAGTTATCGGCTGGGTAGACTTTCTTTTCTCTTCCAAGAAAGCAATTCTCTCTTTCTCTCATTTTACAATGCTTACAAGCGTCGAGTGGAGTGATAAAACCCGTTGAAGAGTGGTGGCGTCAAGTCGAGCCACGCTTCGACAAGGGTTTCACTCTCACATTTGAGCTCATTAAAATGTTTTGCCTCTCTCTCTCTCTCTCTCTCTCTCTCTCTACCTGACGTCACCTTAGCAACGTCGGCCACGGAGCGAAGGCAGCTTCACCGCAGCGAAGCGCTCGAAATTGTGTTGTCTCTTCGGTCGCTTTGAGGGCGATTCGACGGCCAATACTTTTATCGACGAGAACCAGCAATAAAAAATTCAATTTTATTTCTAAAAAATGCAGCGGGTCCCTGAGGCGATGAAATTAGTTGTTGTGGCCGCGATGCTGATGCGAATGCAGTTGGTGCGGATCTAGCTTTAGGGACCATGACGTACCCTGCCCTTAAATGGCTAGTTTGAGCCAGTTTGTTGAGCACTGATATGACGTATATGAATCTGCCTTGTATAGTTTCTGAAAGCGGGTGTGGAATGGGTGGTCAAGCAAGGCAACGGATGGGTGGTAATGCGAAGCCACCAAAAGTTGGGCAGCATACCCACGAAGTCCATTTTATTGGGCAGCATTTGGGGAGTACTTACGGACGGTTCACGGCGACTTAATCAGTGATAAAAAGCTGGCGCCATCTCTTTATGCTACTGGTTTTCGATAAGGCCTTCTCCGCATGTGCGCCTTTTCGGGAGTACTTTCAATGCGGAAGCGCGTTAAATTAAGTGTGAAGGCATTGAAGACGTTAAGGGACCAGAAGTCAGGCGCCATAACGATAAGGACACGCTGGGGTCTTCAAATGTGAATCAACCAACGGAGGACAGCCAACGGAGAAGCGCACTAGAATTGAGCCGGTCGGCCGCAATGGGTTTCATTTCATTGCGCCATCTCTGCAATCAGTATTGTATCCGAAATATTCTCCCCCATATTGGAAATAATCTTACCTATGGGATATTAATGGACAGTATCGACTCCGCTGCAGCTACACAGAAGGCAAGGGCAGCTTCCACCACATATCTTTGGATCTATGACTATTCAAATTTCCTGTTCGATCGCGTAACAAAAAACTAAAAGTGCTATGTTGCACCCTAAGCTATTCTCGATTTTTGCGTGAACCAAGATGCACAGCTACGTGAGAGCTTTAGTGTGGACAGGACTATAGTGCACCGTTGACTTCTTGCGCCCATTTAAAGGTCGTAGACCTGAGGTGCAGCGAACTCGGGCTTTCCTCATATACGATATTGTGAGAGCTTCCATCTTGCAATTTTGTGAATAAGTGAAGTGGCGTGATTACCAGCCGTTTTCGAAGCTGGCGCCTTGCGTTAAGTTGGGGGCGCCAGTAAACCCCGAGATTCACTCCAATCTCAATCATTATATCGAGCAGTCGAGGTCTTGCAAGGTCATGCGTATTCCGACGTACAGTTCACCGTGGTGACGAGGGCGAGCACTTCCACCAGAATGGCTTAGTAATGATCCCGTTGGTTCATGATCACAGGAACTTTCAGCACTGCGTTCGTGTATTCATGCGTCCATCGTTTTCGATGTTCAAGCTGATAGGTATCCCGGAATAGGACGCCTTCACACTGCTAAGTCCTTAAAAACAGTCATTCGCTCTTTTCAATAAAACATCAATCAATCAATCAATCAATCAATCAATCAATCAATCAATCAATCAATCAATCAATCAATCAATCAATCTTCGGAATAAATCAAGTTAGTCATTTTATTTCTGTTTCCTGGCCCGACGTGTTAGCGTACAAACATGAATGGAACTTTCTCTCCGTCTTCGCTATCTCATCTAAGGTGCTCGTCATATCTCCAGTTTCGTTTGTTAGTGCACACATTGTACCTCTGCCAATAGCAAGCGTCATCTTCATTGCCCTTCGGCTTCCTCCTCTTTTCAATGTTGTTTTAACATTTGCTGTGTTGTTGGACCGATGGTCACTAACCTTGCCTCTGTTGATGAATTTTTACAACGCCGCCAATTTGATTTGCTGCTTCGGTCGTGCCATTTCATTTTCCTACGTTTCTTCTCAATGCGTTACTTGGGCTTCTAAGACAATCCACCAGTTTTTTTTTTTTTTGTAGGGTCTATTCCTCTTAGTTGTCGTTGTTCTGTGATTATCGTTGCTAGGTTGCCATTCATTATCTCTACGCTGTCGTCCCTCTGTCCTGCTGATTGAGTGTGGGGTTCAACGCGCCTAAGCTGCACAAAGGCTATGACACGCACCGTAGTGGAGGGCTCCGGATTAATTTCGACCACCTCGGGATGTTTAACGAGCGCCAAAATCACGACACACCAGCGTTTTCGCTTTTCACCTCCATCTGAAAAGCAGTCACCACGGATGGGAATCGAACCCGCGTCCTCGTGCTCAGCAGCACAACGCTATAGCCACTTAGCCATCGCGGCGGGTAGTTTCTCTCCGGCTGAGTCCGCAAATTCGTTCTGAAGGGTTACCCTAAACGCCTGCGGCCTGTCCCATACTGACTGTAAATTGGTTATTTTTGTTTTCACTAGTTCCGACCTTTTCCTTCTGATCTCAATCTTGTTTTTGTTGCTCTTAACCTCGCCTATACACCTGAATATCCTGTACAGCACCTGTGTTGGCTTCTAGAATGCAGTCGGTTTCAATTTGCGTTTTAACTTTAGCGCTTTTTAAAGTCTGTTTTGTATTGTATCGCTTGCTGAGGAATGTATTCATGATCATTATTTACCTCCAGAAATCAAACCAGTACATCACGTTGACTATATGCTGCTGCAGGTTTACCTATCTGCTTCTCGCTTATTTTTTTTGTTAGTCTCCCGTTACGGTCGTGTACTGGGTGTTCACCTTATTCAATGCCGACTCTGAATTCTCGTAGAAATTGTCCAGATCCTCATCCTCGTGGGTAGGAGTTGGATCCACTACCTCTACCTTGTACTACCTATTTATTTGCAATCAAAAATGCCGTGAACTTATAGATAATGTTTCAGAGCTCCTCCGCATTCCCTTCTATATCTTCGCGGGACAAGAGCCCTCCCCCAGGCTTCCAGCCTTCTTGGAGCCATCGGTATCACAGGATATGCCCGCGAAACAACACCCTAAAGACCTCACTTGAGCTTGTAGGCCAGCTTCATTCATACACAAAGCCGGTTGGCAGTATTTTAGTAAATGCTATTTTTGAAGGAAGCACATAAAAGGTACAGTAAAACTGCGAATCTGGTCTCTCGTTTACGCTTGGACTCTAAACACCGGCCGAAGTAAAAGCTGCCGGGTTTGGTTCGGTTCGATTCGAGTCAACAACTGTGACCCAAGGAGCGATCATGAAGTTGGCAACGTCCTATTCTTGGTGGCACGACGAGCCACGACACAGCTATTTGATAACCCGTGAGGACCACTAACTGAAATTGTTGTTGCTGTGTTTTCGTTTATTCAATAGCCTGTAGGCTTACGTAGATATTAAGCGATTCTGATATACAGTCGAGTCCACTTATAACAATATTGAGGTGCCATGAAAATATCATTGTTATAACCGATTATTGTTATAAGCGGGTTATGCCGAAAATAACAAAGAAAACGTTACAAACAAGAGCATTTAATGAGGGGAACATGATAAACAAGAGCACTTAATGAGGGGGAAGTTGCTTAAACTTTCCACTTTTTAGCAGGTAGAAAACCGTAAGCAGTCAGCTTCGACTGCTTACTGGCCATCTTATTGACATCTTTTGCAAAGCGTCCAACTGCCTGCGCGTGGCCCGAGCGGAAGGTTTTTAGCAACACAAAATCGCAGCAGGGAGTCATCATTTGCAACGCTTCCTGATGCGACACAACCTGCATGGGTTCCGGTTCCTCCTCGTCGTCACTGCTGTCGTCTTCCGCGCCGGTGACCGCAGCGGCGTCTTCCGCGCCGGTGACCCCTCCTCCGCGTCGCCGCGGCAGGCGAAAGCAGCGGTGGCATGCGAGCCTGTTCGGCGCGCACTCGCCGCGTGCGAGGCCAAGTGCGCTATCGCCTGGCCGCCGCGCGTATGCTCTCATGCCCTTTTGCGTAATAGGCGGGGTTGGGGTGGCACTGTAGCAGCGTTTTTGCATTTTTGTTTCGTTCAGGGTTGGTTCCAGTGCCCACATTTAATTGTTATAACCGATATTGCATCATGACAGCATTGTTATAAGCGGTTTATTTTGCCATAGAATACAATGAAAAGCTGCCGGTGCCACGGCTGTCCATTGTTATATCCGATATATTGTTAAAACCGGTATTGTTATAAGTGGACTCGACTGTATATCCAAGAAACTAGGTTAGCCTCCCGGATATAGTCCAGCAAGGAACGGTAGGCAGGACCATGGAGCCACCGATGGTAATTCGTGTCTTGCCGCAAATTTAGGCCTGCTGCCATCAGACGTTTCCTTTCGAATGACCTTGGTTGCAGGGTATGTCCATAATAGATGGAGAAGCCTTATGTTGAGATTAGGCATGCACTGCTCTCCATGCTGCACTGCCAAGAACCTCTATGACAACTAATCGTGGGAGAGGCTGGCGCCGTGTTCTATCGCGGTCGATGGATGGGAACGCAGAAGATGCGGTCGGCCGCGCACCTTGCATGCATTACCTTGCATGCGACGCTTTTCAGTATCCCCTCCTTATCACCTTCCCGTGTAACCGCTGAAATTTTGGTCTGTCTGTTTGTCTATTACCCGAATCAATCAGAAAAGTGACAGGTGCGTCTGCTCACTAGCGGGTCACTGCTCTAGTGACAATTTTTTGGCCACTGGATAACTACAATGGTGACCAATTAGTCGCCCACACGTTCGTTACCGCGTGGGGTCAGACCCAGAAGTGAGCCAACCGTTGGTCCCTGGTGGTTCACAGTTCAGCAACCCGTGCCCTATAAACAACCAATGACCCCAGTCGACCCATTCCTGACCTACCCATGGACACCCGTGCATCATGGTTTTTTAACAGCACAGCTGTTTAACCTTGAGCTTGGCCCGGTGGCGTTGGCAAAAAAAAATACCAGGAAAACATACCGACCACACGTGCGCCCAAGCGCCCGGCGTCGGCCAGGCTTGTGCCTGGGCTTGGGCCACGTGAGGAGCTCGCAAAAAAATACCAAGAAAGAATACTGAGCGCACGTGAGCGTGGGCTTTGTGAGGAGCGCCCGGTGTAGGCCAGCTCGACCTTCGAGAACACTCTCTCGCGCACTGTTCTTCTCACCAGTTCACGTGCGTTCGCGCCTGAAGTAGGGAGCACAGACGCCGAGTTCGCGAAGCCGGTTACGGCCGCTTCTAGCGCGTACTAACACGGTCACTTTGGGAGAGATGTGAAAGGCTGCGGACGTAACCACCCGGGCCTATCAGTGATGGAGAACTTTCAGCGGCAGGTTCGGAAATCCACGTGGCCTGCAAGAGCCAGATCTCCGACGCCGGGAGAGGGGGCGTTAGCTCTGCTGTTTCTGCAGCTTTGTACCACTAGCGTAAGCTGCGCCATTTTTTTTTACCCCTGCCTCGGTTGCTCGTTCGCCCACCAGGTCGCTTTCTTTTCACCTCTCTCGCTTACTCCATCCTTTTTTCTTGTTTAGCATGAAAGCAGCGTCCCTGCCACCAGGAGATTTCCGGCATTGGTTGAGATTGGAACGCGTTTTGTGTAATCGCCAGAAGTGCCGCCGCTTTCGGTGAATAAGAAAGTGAAAACCAACCTGCCTCCCGTCCGGAGTAGCGTATCGACCTTAGAGTAGGCGGCGGCAGCAACAGCTTTCGCAGCAGCCGCGAAGAGCCGCCGCCGCCGCCGGAAGTAGCGGCTGCAGAAGCCGCTTCGCGGAGCTGCCGGCAGCAGCTTGCTGCTGCCTTGCGCGACTAAAGCTGTTCGCGGAGCTGTGTTTCAAAAGGCAGCTTTTGTCCTCGACTCAATGGGTCCTCTGTGCGCGCGTGTGGGCCCCAGCGCCTGCCTGCAGTACAGCCCTCGCCCCTGTGCTCTCGAGTGCGGGCCGAGCTGCACGGTGGCTGTATTAATGCGCGCCGGCGATGAACGCTCGCGGATGATAATAGATAGAAATGGCGCCGATGAAAGGGAAGCTCCAAAGAAAACTGCCTCGTAATAGGAAAGACACGAAACGGGACACTTTGAAACATTCGAGGCGGCGATGATTTTTTATTTTAACTTCCTCTTCCTCTAACTGCGCCTTTGAACGGCCCTTTTTTCTTGCCGTGTATTTTTTGTGCCTCTGCGCCAGTTAGTTTATAGTGTTTTTTTTTTTCGTTGTTAATCTCCCTTTCATTGCTTTTTTTATCCCGATGCGAAGAGGCTCCTCCATTCCTTTGTATGGCGCACAGATATATCCTCTTGTGTTGTGTTTCAGTGGTTAATCAAAGGATCTCCTCCTCCGCTCTTCAATCCCGCCTTTTTTGTCCGCACTGCATGCCTTTATTCTCCAAGTGAATCAAGTTGGGACAAAAGGACGTTCTTTGTACGAGTCTTTTTTTTTTTTTCTCCTATCGCCGCTTCCTTTCCCGGCGTTCTTCCTCCGCGCCTCGGATGCCTTGCTCTGCTCGATTCAGCGTTAGCGTGGCGGGGCATTCAGCTTTCAGCGCGGCGTGAAAGGCGTCTTTCGCAGCCATCCAATAACGTGTGCTGCCGCTTTATCTTCCCGGAAGCGACGGCGGAGAGGACTCGAGCGACTGTGTTACATCCAACCTGCTTGGACCACCAGAATCCTTCCTTCGGCAATGGGGACATGGGTCGCTTTAAACCAAGCTTTCTCGGTCTCTCAACAGCAGAACTGCAATTTGCAAAGTTGTGTTTAGTTAGTTCCTGGAGTTCTGCAACATGAAAGGTGCAATGAAAGTAGTAGTATAAAATTTACCATCCTTTCCTAAAGAAAGTCGAGAGAATCGCGAAAGGGGATACGGCCCGTTCGTTACATGGCGTTTCGTCATAGGCCGGTTCGTAATAGGCCGTTTGGTCACATAGGAGCATTTGTAATAGGCCGGTTCGACAAATGGTAAAGTTCGTCACAGATGCACAAAAGGAATGTCCACGTGTTTTCGTTTTTTTTTTTTTTTTGAACGCATGTGGGTCTCACCAAAGGAAGTAAGATGGTTCGACTCAAAAAGAAGAGCGAGGCACAAGTTTTCTTTTTTCTCTCTTTTTGGTCGTACGTCTGGGAAACTTCAGGACTTGGTTTGATCAAGAATATAGATACGAGTTTAACAACCCTAGATAGAAAGGTGAGGCAGAGACATAGCCGAAGAAAGGTCTTGAAAGACGGGCCACAAAGAAGAACCCGCCCCCCCCCCCCCCCTTTCAGTGTTGTGGCCGGCTTGGGCACCTTCCATGGGAGCAGGCCCACTCGTCACAGCCGACTCATCACGGGAAAACTGGTCAACAAGGCATGTGGCTCTGAGCGGTTCTGTAATGAGGAAAGTGGTAGCACTAACCTTCACATTCTTGGAAATTTCGTCTGGAAGATTCATTTTGGGCGGGTGTCGAGAAGGTGGGGGGGGGGGGGGGGTGTTAATGGCTTCAACTCGGATAATTTCTGCCAGGTTGACCCTTCCGCAGTTCGTGGGTTGGCCTTTCCTTTTGCTTTTTTGCAGGTGGTGGTTGAAGTTATTTTTGGTTTACCATGCTGTCTCTTTCTTGTCTTACTTCTCCTTCCAAAGGAAATGTGTCACGCGGGTAGGGAAAGATATTCTACAAAACCTCTGAACTCCACATTGCTGAGAAAAGATTTGGAGAATAACGTGGTTTTTGAGAACAGCGTGCGCAAATTAGTTATAATTACACTTTCTTACCCAGCAACCATTACGCAAGATGTATACAAACGATAATCAGCCATGTCTTATCAACACTTACGTTTAAAAACACACCGCAAGTTTTGTTTTACCGCTCCTGTGACGAACTTTCCCAAGTAACAAAATGTCCTATGACGAACGTTCCTATGTGACCAAACGGCCTATTACGAACCGGCCTATGACGAAACGCCGTGTGACGAACGGGCCTACACCTGCGCGAAAGCATTCTAACATCAGAACTGCGTCAAAAGTGCGTGAAAACCTTCGCTGAAATTAAGTGCGTCGTGAAACCTTCAAAGACCCAAATCGGGAACGAACAACGAACCCATTCGACGATTTCTCGCGCACTAATGGCGAATTCCATTGGGCGAACAGGAGCAAGTGGAGCGAGCAGCCAGAGCAGCACACGGGAGTAACGGGGACGTGTGCTTTCGTTCCGCGAATGAAACATTCGCGCTGCTCCGGGAGCAGTGAAAAGAGGGGGAGGGCGAGATGTCAAGAGTCATGTGACCAAACGTTTCCCGCGCTCGCTTCCCGGAGCATTTCGCGCGCTCGTGATGTCCGCACGCAGTTATTCCTCGCCAGTTTTGCCAGATACGTGCCGGTGGTTTTGTGTCTGCCTTCCGCATGGCGACGAATGAAGAAGCCGAGCGGATGTTCATGTTCATGATAAAGGGGTCACCATCGTGTCTCCCAAAAATTAGCTGCGAAACGATAACAGCGTCCACCGTCTTTTCCAGATACGACTCTACCTTCGGTCGCTGCTCCGGCGGGGTGAACAGGTGCTCGAACATAAACTCATGCAATGTCAAATCGTCGTCGTCGTCGCTGCTGCTGCTGTCCGATGATGAGCTTGCGCTTGAATCTGTGGTGCTTTCATCATCTAAAAGTAGCAGCAATTCCTTGTCCAGACGGCCGCGCTTAGCTGCTGCCGTACGCACTGAGCGACTACCGCGGCTGCTGGATTCCGCCATTTTTCCTCCGCCACCCGGGGATAAAACCAGAAGTGACGCAAAAGAGGTCATGTGACTTCCTCAACGTTCCCTGTTACTACGCCGCTGGCGACGGAGCACCGATAACTGCTCTCGGCTGCTCTCGGCGCCAAAAAAGTGCTCCTCATCGACATATGAAACACAACGCCCCTGCTCCTGCCCGACCACTGGAAGACGCCAGAACTCGCGAGAGCACTTTGGGTGCAGTTAGAAGTGCTCCTGTTCGCCCAATGGAAAGCGCTATAAGTAAAGGCATCTACGAATGATCTAAACGTGTACCAATACGTGGTTTATGAGATAAACGCATACTATTGTACGCCTTCATGACCGATGCTTGCATTGTTTTATCCAGAACCGTTCCTTTCTCGCGATTTTCAAGTAATCACTTTGGCACAATGGAAGCCCGATTTCACGCATGCGCTGTGTTTTCAGAGATCTTATCAGAGCTTTCCGGTCGACCAACCGGTATACGGGGAAATGCGTTAGTTTTTGATAGGACGCCACTGGCCCGATTGAGAGAGCTTTCGCTTTATACAAACAAACCCACGAACCCCTTCTGACCGACCGACCGACCTACGTACTGACGGACGGATGGACGAATTAAGCCTGGACCACCTCAAACCACGAGGCTTCGTGACTTTAAATGGGAAAAGTACATTCCTTCTGGGCCGTAGATGATCAATGAGGCGGGATTTGCCGGGATGTCCATTATAAAGTTGCGAAAAAGGCTTCAATTAAACTTGTTTTCACAAGTGCCCTTTTAAGTCCGTGAACGTATACAAACTTCGTTTGTTTTGTCTAAAAATTGCTCAAACGAATGCCTGAAGAGTGATGAAATAGAAGATTTTTCTGTAATAAATCTTGCAGAAGTAGCCTGGCAATCCTCGCACAAGAGGGAAGCCCTACAAACGCGTATTACAAGGAACTCAACAAACTACGAACGCTAGCGCATACTTGAACGGGCTGCATGCATGCATGCGTTCTAAGGTTGTTATTCAATGGTGAAATTCGTTTTGATAAACACGGATAATTAAATGCTGCGTGCAAGTGCATTTATTTCATTTTATCTATTAAATACCGACGAAGCAACGTAACGCGTTAATTGTCTAAAATGACTAGCGCCTTAAAATCAGACGTCAAGGGAAGCTTGTTGGGTGGTAAGATGATCTGTGGCGACGTGAATTGGAGTGCACCATGCTCACCTAAAGATGTAAAGCGCCGGGAAATGCCACATTATTTTGCTTGTTTTTGTAATTTGCTCAAAACCATAATATCTAGAATGTTTTAACCACACACGCCCGCGCTCGCGCACACAGGCGCACACGCACACACGCACACACACACACACATACACGAGCGCGCATGCAGTCATGGTAAAAGTGCACACAACAAAGATGAGGGTATTTCATTCTGTTCTCAAAGTACTAGGGGCAGTTACTCTGCTATGGTTTGGGCCCCTTCGCTTCTGTGGCATAAACAAACGACTTCTTGCACCGCCTATGTCAAAATACCGCAGGAGCCTAGGATACCGTAACGGCAGGAGTAGAGAGGCCAGATCGTCATTGCATCTGGCCCATCATTCCTTCAGCCGTATACAAAGATTTCGCTGTTGTTCCATTTTGTACACAATATACAATGCCGCCTAGGAGAGCTAGTGTCTATGTTTCTGCCAAAGCGCACAAGAAAGGGCAAACGAAGGATGTCGATTTGAAAGCACGGAATAAAGGTTTCTGGCTTGGGGAAGCGTTTGCCTATGTAAAAATGAAAGCAAAACTAATATGCCCGCTGCTATAACTCCGAGAGTATTCCGACATTTAGCGCATGCTCGTTGTAGTGTTTATTTTTTTTTTCAACCTTTCACGGAGACACCTGTACGCTTTTGTAACATTCCCGCAATGACGTCCGCAGCTGAAACGCGAAAAAGGACTCCCACTGAGTACGTACGGATGTGTGCGGGATTGCTCACGTTATTGACGTGTACGATTCCGCTGTCACTCCACGGACTGATAACTCGAGGCTCCGCCCAGAAGTAGGAGCCAATGTCTTTTGTATCTGGTCATTGCGTGGCGCCGAATTCTCTGGCCAGTTTAATTAAAGAGATATTGCGCTGTGGCATCAACTTAAAAGTGTTTATTTCTACAGTACTCACGTTCTTCTGTAGCATATTTGTCTCCACAGGATACGAAATATTGAAGGAAACAAAATTTTCAAACCGTATACAACACTATGAATTTATGAAGTTCCTTTCATCTCAATATTTCTATGCTGTCAATTTTTTCTTTATGTTTAAATATAGAAATAATATCAAAATATAGAAATAATAATTTCAGTATTTTTTTTAAGACAGCGACAGCGGATGTGTCAGAGACACAAATGTCTCATACAGGAGTTTTCACTTTCCGGGCCGAACCGTTCACACACACTCAGATGCACAATGAACGACGCTTTTATCGAAACCTTCGCAAGTACCGAATTCCTGTCGCTGAAGACTCTCGAGGCACTTCGCGTTGACTTCCATGCGCTCCCAGCAGGTCTTGGCAATAGACGTACTCCAACCTGTGGTCGGAATTTTGCAATCTCGCGCAACGTCTATCCAGACGCGAAAGACGTCACGAAATTTATCGGCCTGAAAGACGCCATCAAACTCGTCAGCCTTTGAATGGGCCGTAAAAGGCATGCAAATACGAGTGGGTTAATAATAATCGGGTTCATAATAACAATCATGCCAACTTTAAAAGAAACTTTTTTACAACTACGCCAGATGAGAGTTAAAACACATGAAAGTGTGGCGAGTCACCGTAATCTTTCTCCTAGCTCACCTGTGACGTCACAGGGGCGTGTCTGTGGGATGCCACGTCAAAGTAACAATCACGCCGATTCCAACGGCTTCCAGACCTCAGAGGACGTGTCTGCGTGATTATTGGCCGATGACAAAAGATACCGCTAATGAGCATGATTGCGCGATTGTAGTGGTCAATTTGGTTATGTTTGATGGCCCAGCTTTAATATCAGCACGGAGTAACCACAAATTATTCTGTTTTTGGTACCTTTGCAGTGACATCACCGGCGACGTTTTGAGTAGTGGGAATTGTCAAGTTTGTCAATATTCGTCCTTTCTTGGTGAAAACAACGCCCTTCAGGGTCGGAATGAAACTGAGCGAGGTATCTGCTACTTCTTCGAAGTAACACGAGGATGTATGTTGTATAGCACACTTAATTTAGCTTTAGTGCATACACGAATGCCTGGAGTATAAGTATACAATAAGGCAGACAGTTGGGTTTAACTCTTAACGCAACGTTTAGGGGCGCCGGTGTTGTGGGGCAGCACGACGCTGGATGAGAAGGGACATGTGGAGGCCATCGCTGTAGTCCCACTGTAAATGCTTGCACTTTCTAGCGAGCTATCTACGGAATTTGGAGTCTACAAAGGCGACAGCTTGGCTGTAATAATTGGCAAACATTGCTAGACAGCGCCAGGAACGCTTAGAGCAACCGAACCGTAAACACAAAGCTATGCCACCCTGAACACAGAGATATAGAGATTTCGTAAACCTTAGTCAAACAATGGGATGGCCCTTTTACAAAAAATGGTGCCGATCGTGAGCATTTCGCCCATCTATAGAAGCACGCGCTTTATTATCTCCCCAAACACAAATGGGAAAATTTGTTTAGATTTCTAGTTTTTGTCATGTTTGATGTGCTGCGTCTGAAGGGGAAACAGAAGCATCGTTAGTTTTTTTTTTTTTTTTCACGCGCATGAGCTAGCAAATCTCCGCTCACTATTGGTTAGCATGAATTCTCCGGTATGCCAATGCAATCTGTAATGTATGGCTGGTGTCCTATAGAAAACGCTTTCCCGCGCGTTTGTTTGATTGCGGGCTTGTCGGCGCACCCTACGGGGCCTATTATATGGAACCTAAGCGATCCGACGCTAAAGTATTTTCGATCCGTCGTGCCGTAAAGACTCTCCTTTCCGACAACAGCTCTTTGTGTCGCCTTTATTCGGTATAAACATTTGTTCCCGACGAACAGACGGCTTTAAAATGACAACAGAGTGTTTGTTAAGGCTTTCGGGCGCTTGCGTTACCAGAGTGGTTTTCAGCTTTATTCCATTAGGTACACAATGCACAATGCCGAATACAAAAGTAACTTTTCACATTCGTGCCAAAACGCGAAGAAATGGTATTACAGCAGAAAAAAAAATGTCTACGGGAAAAGCAAGGAACAACAGTTTATAAACGCTTGCGGAAGTGTTCATGGGAAGCCAGGTGTTTCTCGTTATACTGAACGTTAGGTTTCCTAGTATACTATGAAAGGCAGTTGAATTGTGAAATTTCCCCTGATATATACGACCGCGCTCGCAGAAATTGATGCCACTATCACTTAGCTATTCAACTAAAAGCAATGATTAAGTATCAATTTTAAGGCACTTGTTCAATTAGAAAACTGACTTTTATTACCCGTGTTCATTCGTATTTTTTTTCCCATGTAATGACACGTTACAAGCATTCCTACACACTGTTTCTTTAATTAAAAAGGCCATAAAAAATGGGTGTAGCCCGAAAGAACCCGTTCCCGTTTGAACCCATTCCCGAAACGCCCTTCCCGCTTGAACCGTCCCGTGTGCGCCCGTTCCCGAAACGACCTTCCCGTCTGGGCGCTACCTGTTTCAGCCCATTCCCAAAACGCCGTTCTAGTTACAACCCGCTCCCAAAGCGCCTTCCTCATTTGAACCAGCATCGTTTCAACCCATTTGAATTTCTGAAAATATGCGTTACCGTCTTCGAAACTGTTCCCAAAAATGTGCTTACAAGCAACGGGTCATGCACTAAAAACTTGTATGCACCAAATTTTCCGGAATCGACCCATATTTCCGGCCGATAAAAGTTTCCGAATGCCTTAGGCCGATACTGCCCTCTTGACACAAAATTTGTAGCGGCGAAAGTGTACTAGACAGATACTCAATATCTTGAGTAATTGCACGCATTGGATTTTTCGCCAGTTGGTGTTCGTATGTGCGGCTGAAATTTATTTATCAGCCGCTCTTATGCTCATTGTTTGGAGCGTAGCTTTGTCTTCGGGTTCGAGAGATCTATAGATCAAAGATGTCCGTAGGAGAGACTTTAAAAAAGGCAAAAACATGGGCAGAAATCGGAGAATAGGCTACTAGTGCCCTTGGCAGATTTTTTATTTATTTACCAATACCCAATACTTATTACAATCACCTCCATCTCCACCACATATCCCCTACTAACTACCCACTCAACTGCCCCCAATGTGATGAGCCTAACACCACAGCTCATCTCGTCTGGACGTGCCCCACCAACCCTCCACCACCCAGATCCCCTACCCTTGAGCAGTGGGAGTGCGCGTTGCAGAGCTGCCAGCTGGAAGACCAGGAGGCCCTGATCTCTCGGGCGAAGATGGCAGCCGCGGCACGCGGCCTACCGGAATAGGATGGCCACCCACAGCTCCTAACTCTTTTTCTCCCCTACCCCGTCCCTGCTTTTCAATAAACGTTTTCTCTCTCTCTCTCTCTCTCTCTCTCTCTCTCTCTCTCTCTCTCTCTCTCTCTCGCTTTACCAATACTTTACGGGCTCGTCCTATTTACTCGTCCTTTGAGGAATATCTTGAAGCTTGAGTTAAAGTTAGCTCTAGAGTGTGGATAAAATACATCTTTGTGTAAAAACCCTTTTGGTTGATCGTGTCGTGTTAGTAGTTCCTCCTTACACTCTTTCGGGACACGGCTACGATGGCGTCGTTTTAATGTAATAAAACTTAAGTGCCTGGTGTTTTGGGGGTGGATCTAAAGAAGCTAGAAACTAGAGTCAGTCGACCGAACAAGAGCAAACGAGGGCTGACGCAGGGCGACCCTCGCGACCTAAATATATTTAGTTAAGTGCACTTAGGTATTTCGCTGTTTTCGTTTTCATAAGCGACGTATTTGTTAATTTGTTGTTAATTTGTTAATTGGTTTGTTAATTTAAAAGATTTGTTTAATTTGTTAATTGTTAATTTGGCTCTTAGGCTTTGTTAATTGAAAAGATTAAAAGATTTGTTAATTGGTATGACTTGAATTGTAACCAAATGTCGTCGTCTCTAGATTCAAAAAGTGAAGCCCAGGTTTGAAAAGCAGTCAAGGACTCTGGATGTACTGAGCATGCTATCGGAGCGGCTGTGAACAAACTGAAGTATATAAAAAACAACGTGAAAATGTTTTTTATAACCCTTCATAAGCTGGGTACGTTATTCCAGGGCCCGTTTGCCCGTACGCATAAGTTCTTGTTTAAGTTCGCGCTTACGAATAAGACGTCAATAAGTCGAATTCGGCCACGGCAAATAATCCGGTTGCCAGAAAACCCGACGGAAATGCTACCTTAATCGAGCGTGTGTATCAGTTTCGGGCAAAGGACTTCTTACCTAGACAGCGCTAAAGTCGTAGTTGAGAACTTATTCCCACATTTATCGCGTTCGGGCAAACGGGCCCAGGAAGGGGCTAAATAGGAAAATACGAAACGGGAAGGTTTTTTCGCCCCGGGTTGAAATGGGAAGGAACAAACGGGAAGGTTGAAATGGGAATGGGTGCAAACGGGAACGGGCCAAGTGGGAAAGGGCGAAACGGGAAGGTCGTTTTGCGCCGGGTTGAAACGGGAGGGAACAAGCGAGAAGGTTCAAATGGGAATGGGTTCAAACGGGAACCTCCCTAAAAAATACAAACCAACTCATTAATAACTTGACGGATCTGGCGCTTCCTGACTTATTATATTCGAAAGACGTTTTCAACCAAGAACAAGGTTGAACATTGAAAAACCCACATTGCGAGCTGCAAGACGTCAGCAGTGATGAAAGGGGGGGTATAGGTAAACATAATTACGAATGTGTTAACACTACGTTGGCATTCAAACATAACTAGAGGCGTCCCCACAATCGCTCGGTCATGTTTTATGGCGGCGGCTTTCTTCGACGGCCGCCAACCGCTTAGACGAGTCCCTGTGACGTCATCAGAAATCGGCAAGAAACTGGTTAGCGAGTCGCCACTGCTTCATCCCTTTTCATTGTAACTATATTGATTGTTGAAAATCTTGCGCTGGAATTGGAACATCATATTTGGGACAGAGCAGTTTCTTGAAGGAAACAAACTTGAATTTTGCCTTCATAGCACATTTTAAGTTACAAAAGAAATTGGCGCAGCTTCCACTATAGTGGTACAAGGCTGGAGAAACAGCAGAGCAGAGCTAAAATTCGAATTTATTCTTCAATTACTTTTAAGGCCACTTGTGAACGATACTTACAGCAAAGATGAACTCCTAATTTCCGTAGACTGCTGAAAAGCAGCACATCCGAACATTCATTTTACTGACGCCTACTCGCAAGCAAACATGAGCTTCTTGTACGGGACCTTAGAAACAGCAAACAGCGAATTATTTGCAATGCTTAATCGTAAAGCAACCAATCGGCGGCAACGTCTTCATTACCAGAGCGACCACTCACGCCATCTCAAGAGGGCATTCCCTGTATCCAGGCCCACAATTTCAACGGATCTGCTCAAGATAGGTGGATTTTGATACGAGTGCCCAAACTCTAAAGTCCCGGTGGAGAAACAGAAGTAGCCACGACGTGTAATTGATGACGCCGTCAAGGAAGCTAGAACATTGAACCGTGAGGACGTAATTACGAACCACCGTGCTCCGCTCCCCTCCCTTCCCAACCGACGCAACCTTCAATGAACAAATCTGTTTGTATAGCAAGAGCTCCCTTATTTGAAAGAATCACGAGATGACACTACAATATTCTGGAAGAAGGGAAGGCCGTAACCGTGCGTCCCCGTCAATGTAGTATACCAACTGTAGCGTAACATAAATAAATAAATAAATAAATAAATAAATAAATAAATAAATAAATAAACACCCTCAAGGACAGGCTTCTGATTCCATTAATAAATTACCTATTGTAGAATAATGAATACAGGCAGTGCATTCATCTTTAATACTTATCCCTCTTCTCTGAATATGAACACTTTTCAACATTTTCTTTTCATAAATGTGACCAAATACAGTGTGCACCTTCATTCCTAACAAATGGCGAAATGAGGCCGAAACTCCCAAAGTTTATATGATAAGGCGTGCGTCATAGCCATCGGTCGACCTCTTTTAAATGCACGTAACGTTTGTCTCACTCCGTATTTCTTAACAGACGGGTGTCGCAGTATGCCTAATGGCGACAATGGTTTCCCCATTCCAAAGCTTGTTTGATTACAGATGTTGGTGTATGCGCTCAGAAAAAAAAAATGGCGCAGCTTGCACTATAGTGGTACAAGGCTGGAGGTGGTGGTGGTTGTGGTTTGCGACAGGAAAAGGAAAGGAAATGCACTGGGGATATTTTGAGCTCGGCAGGGAGCTCACCTGCATACAACCCAGTGCAGGGGAAGGGAAGTGGAGGGGGAGCGATAAGATAAAGTAGAGAGAGAGAGAGGGAAAGGTATAAAGAGAGCTGCAGTACTAAAAAGCTGTCAGTCCGGGCACATCAGTCAGTCACTGCACTCCGGTCTACAGCCGCTGCGTGAAGCCGGTCGTCTCCAGTTAATGGAGCAGATGGGCGAAGACTTCCCGTTGGGTTGCTGCAGACCCCTTCGGGAACAGAAGGTCCTCCATGCCGGTGCCGGGAAGGCCTCAACGCTGGAACACTCGGTGGAGCTTTGCTCTCGGCCCCACGTGGTGGCGGCAGAAGCAGAGTGAGTGCTCCAGCGTCTCCAGTTCGGAACAGTCCGCACATGTAGGAGAGTCCTTGCGCCCGTGTCGGTGTAGACGCTCCGCCACATTGCAGCAGTCGAGCCGCATGCGGAGAAGCAGACAGCGGGCGTCCCTGCTTATGCGTGCAGGCAATGGTCGCGGCGCAAGGCCGCTCACAACCCGAGGGTAGGGGTGCATCGTCTACACCATGCGGGCCAAGACGGTGCGGGCCACGTCGAAGGCGGGGACGTCTTGGGAGACTGGGGTGCCCTCCTGGTGGGCCTCCCTGGCTCGGGCGTCGGCGTCCTCGTTGCCCCGGATGCCACTGTGGCCCGCCAGCCAGTGCAGCCGCAGGTCGCAGCCTCTGGAAGCCACAGTGCTCATCTTGGTTGCAAGGAAGCGCTCCGGGTAGCCGCTGCTGTTGGTGAGCTGATCGGCCGCGTGCAGCCGCAGCAGGGCAGTCCTGAAGTCCGTGAGCATGACCGCCCCGGGGGCGGTTATGGGGCCCCTCTCGGGTAGGAGGTCGGAGAAACAGCATAGCTGGCGGCCCCTCTACCTTCGTCGGAGACCCAGCTGTTGCTACTTGCTACTGAAAGTTCTCCATGACTGACAGGCCCAAATCGTTTTGTCCGCAGGCTTCCATATCTCTCTCGTAAGTGGGCCGCACTAGCACGCACTAGAACCTGTGGCAACCGGCTTCGCGATTCCGGCGTCTGTAGCACAAACTCGGCGTCTGTGCTCCCTACTTCAGGTGCGAACACACGTGAACTAGAGACGGGGAGCACGCGAGAGATCACGTCACGAACGCTGGCTGTATTCTCGAAGGTCGAGCTGGGCGACGCCGGGCGCCCGGTATTTTAGATGCGAAGCATCTCATGGTCGGGGCTAAATCCGTCCCTTGTTGTTGTTGCGTCGTCCACACCTCCACTGCGCTTGCTCGGCTTGCTGAATGCCCGGTGGTATCTTAAACTTTAATGGCTCCTGGAGCGACAGTGTTGCCGGTGTCTTCCTGGGCCGCCACGAGATGAGCATGCTTCCCTCTCCTCCTCACAACCGTATAAACCAGGTGCGCACACGCGCTGCGCGCAACTCCACTGCGCATGCGCGTCTCTCCTCAATTCTCCTCCTCCAGCCGTATAAACCACGTGTGCACACGCGCTGCGCGCCGTTCAGTCTGCACTCGAAGAAAAAAGGGTAGAAAAAATTCCCTCGCACTTCCCCGAGGGGGAGAGTGTGTAAGTGCGAATGCACGGTTGTTGATTGCGCGATTACGGTGGATATCGTGATCTTGGAGTGGAGAGGAGGCGCCCAAAAGCCGCCCAATTCAATTGGGACGCAAGCAAGGTAAATTGAGCGAGTGGGAGATATTCAGATGGCCAGCGCAACGACCTCGCTTCCTGTTGCGCAACCCGCCACAATATCAAAAGGAGAATTGTCTTTGTTCTGTTTGAAGTTTTGCACGCCACTTCTTTTTGCACACTGAGTAAGACGACCCCTTGTTGCTAGTTTACTTAGTGCACACAATTCAGACAAGAATAAAGAGTACAGCTATTGTCAATTTTTATTGCCTAAATTACCATTTAAGCAAAAACAACGGTATTTGCGTTTTTAGTTCGCAAAGAAAAGGTATGGACAGCAGGCATATTGTCCTTGTTGCTTTGTCTGCCCAAGGTCCGAGTAGTTTTCTGCTGGTGAAATGGGCAGGACACAGCCTGGTAGCTGCTGTAGATCTGCTGCTTTGTGGTAAATGGAGCCAGGTCCTGCCTTCTCGCACACTTGGAGCCAAACGCGGAGGATCTGGAACCCTTTCAACAAGGCACGATTTGTATATTTGGGTTAGAATGAATATTAGCTTTAATTGCTGCTTTCAGGCGCACATAGCAGGCGCACATAGTTTTGAGTGAAAACTGGCATCTGTATCCGAAATAAACGTTATCTGATATATTAGGAATCTTTCTTTCATAAACTGATTTTGGCTACAAGACGACTTTGTGACAACACCAATCGTAAAGGCAACTTTTAAATAAAAATCAGCTCTTTATTATTAAGAAACGCGGATACGTTTTTCTATTTGTGCGATCATAATGTTCGGTGGCAACGATCCACTTTTCCTCCTAATCCAAAATACATTTCGTCAGACAAAAGCAGCCATCCCACACCAGAATCGCTTAGCAATTATTCATGCATATATACTTTCGCACACTATGTATTCCTCGGGTATTTCTCGGGGCCTGCAGTAAACTGTTATAAAAACCTTCTTTAAAAACCTCTAATAAATTACTAGCAAAGGTTAAGCCTGCATTGTCTATTTATCGTCTTATAGCTGTAACTGCGTTTTTGTGAATATATCGTTCTTGTACATAAAGCTGAAACTCGAAGCACGGAACTGAAAAGTAAGATATAAATAAGTGGCAGAATTATAATTGTGATTGTATTATAAACATATACAGTAATTGCTTAGTTTGTATATTTATTGCTACAAATTCATTCTGCTATGTTCTGTTGATTCACGTGAAGAGAAAATGCAGAACACACAACTGAAACGCAATAAAATATTTTATGTAGTCACTACATAGATAACATAGTCCTAACAACACGATATGAACCTACGGACCCACCAAATTTAATTGAGCTATAAGTGTATGGTAGATTCCTTCCTCCAGCTGTAGACATAAATAGGCTGATAATAATAACGATAACAATAATACTGATAATAATTATAATAATCACAATAATATTAATAATATAATAACAACAACAACGCATGCTACGAAAACAAACTAAACGCAGGCAATCAAAATCTAATAAAAAGAGTGCAGATAAGCTCACACTGTTGAATTAGTTATTGTATAGTCGCCTCATATACATTTTGCTGCATACCGTGCATTCACTTGCGCTAAAATGCGAAACACACGATCGAAATGCATTAAATTAAAAATGCACGTATAAACAATCGTGTGTAGCTAATGTAAACATTGGATTAATTACGAGATGCTCTGCCGCGAATTTCATGTGAAACTCAAGAGTCAAAGAACACAATCAAAATGTAATAAATAAATAGTACACGTATATGCTCACTTAAATTATAAAGCTACTGCTGCAACCGCATCCTGCTATCTTGTGCAAGCGTAAAAAGCAAAACGAGCAGCATGCAGATCGTACCTTTCGTCCGCCGGGATCCACAAAGAATTTTATGCGGCCTGG
This sequence comes from Haemaphysalis longicornis, assembly GCA_013339765.2. Taxonomy (NCBI): domain Eukaryota; kingdom Metazoa; phylum Arthropoda; class Arachnida; order Ixodida; family Ixodidae; genus Haemaphysalis; species Haemaphysalis longicornis. The sequence goes on along the minus strand of CM023450.1, from coordinate 134,286,264 downwards.
CTGAAGAATTTTGACACCACTCAGTAGAGCACGATCTGTGATGACGGCGGAATCCATTCATGCGTCTGTTTCGATGAAACGAACTTTCGGTGGTAAAACGGCCCTCGGAACACCGTGGAACGTAGCATACCTGTGGGCGCGACAAGAAACGCCCCTCTTCAGCGATGCCAGGAAGGAAGGCGTGGTTCCCGTTTTCCACTTCGGGTGGCGCTCGTATTTTCGCAATCTCGAACTGCAACTTTTAAGTTCACTTGCATATTAAAAACTCCGTAATTATTAAGTAACCTGGTAATAAATTTAAAATGCAACAACAACGTTCATTTATGCTCGTATGTAGTACAGCCCCCAAACGTCAGGATTGCTGCAGTCACGGGACAGAAAAAAGGCGGAGTTTCATCCCCGTTTATTAGTGTGGCTTGTGATCATGCGGAAATGTGAAAAGTGTACTATATATTGCGGTGTATACGTGTGTATGTTGCGGGTTGCGTGTATTGTGCGTTGGCAGTGCCTTTAATGAAGTGTATCTGTGTTGTGCTATGTTTCTTCGCAATATGTGCCCGCCCACATGTGGCCTCCGTGATGTTGCCTATAATAATATACGTTATCCATAAAGGAAACCAAGGAAACGCCTTGATGTAAGTCCCCACTGATGGTGATGCTTAGTAGCTGCCCCTCCCCACCCCTACTTTTTTTTTTCGTCATCTATAGGTCATTTTAAAACGTTTACGATTGCTTTACTTCGAGCACGCTAGAGGGCGAGCATTGTCGAGGATGCGACAGCGACGGATACGTTTTTCGTGTTGCCTGCATTGCCTTTGCGCTGAGATTTACGATTGCAGACGATCCGCGTTTTGATTCATCGGTTGTAGCAAGGTAAGACGACTAACAACAACTGGTTGTTCTCAAACGGCCGCATTGGATGCTTGTGATCTCGTGTGCGGTGAACGGCGGGGTTACGAGCCTTTCGGAAATAAAGGCGGCATTTTGAAAGCAATCGGTATGACTTCTACTGTGTTTACGGCGGCGCGTTCGCTACGAACGCGTAGGCGGGGCGCGCAGTGAGACGAATGCAAGTCGCGCATATACGATTGGCGACATCGCTTGCTAACCACAGTTCTGGTGCTCGGTAGGTAATTTCTTGGTTATTTTAGCGCATTTTAAGCGCACACAACCACAGTAACCTACTTATTTGTACTTCCTCGATCCTCAAACCGATCAGCTCGCTAGGCCTTTCTCGCATGACAAGCCTTGCTTGGGTGACGCTGCCAGGGGAGGAACGCTCCTACATAAGCTCACGAAAGGGGGAGATCTTCCTCCACTCTTAGGGGTAGAAATGCGCTCCTCCCTCTTAAAGGGAGAATCTTTCTACCTCTTAGGGAGAAATATATGATACATTCCTGTTTCACCCTTAAGAGAGAAACTACCACACCCTTTTTTCTTAGAGTGTGCTTCCAACCCCCGACTTCGCCGGTTCTGCAGATGCTGCTAGGATGAGTGCCGATGTCAACGCCAGTGCCAACATCCCCGTCAACGTGAGTGCTGACGCAAGTGCAACCAACAGCATCAGCCCCAACGTCTGGAACCGCTACTGCAACATCCACTGACGTTACACTTCACGGACCACAAAGCAGTCATACTCAAGGCGAAACGACAACCACAACTAGACGTTACCTACATTGCCTACTTAAAGACATTCATACCACCCTACCCACGCGTCTCCTTACTCTAACAACACACACCAACTCTACTCACACTACTTACTTCAACTCTACTTACACATCAACCAACCCCCACTACTGCCTCGCATCCTTCTCAGGGTTCCCCCCAGCGGACCATGGCGTAATTTTTTTCTGAATATTTTTTCTTGAGCTCCTCACGTGGCGCAAGCCCACGTGCAAGCCTGGACAACGCCAGGCGCTCCTCACGAGGCGCTCGCTCCGGTGCGCCCGGGCTGAGTTAGAATTCCTGTAACGATTTAAGGCGGAACGAAAAGCAAACAGCTCGGCTGTTAAAAAGTCCATTACGCGGCAATTCCCTCCATTTTCGGCGCGACACCATCCACGGCGCTGCTGCTCTTCGAGTGCACGAATTATATCACGCGCCGGTATACAGCGAATACAAAGAAGCAGGCCATCCGTTGTTTCTGAGTGCTTGCAACAAAAGGCAGCTGCGCTATACGCCCACGCGAGTACCACAGCAAAACAAAGAAGTATTATTCTCGTTTCTGAGTGTTTCACGCGATCGCCTGCTCACACGTAGCCGCATTCGCCGTCGCCAATGTATAGGGTAGATTACCAATATGTATATATATACAAATATATAAGACAGAAATAAGGGTTGGCAGTCAAGAAAACCTCGGCAAGCAAAGGGGAGGATGTGGTGGGTCATTGAAACAGATCAAGAATTTGGAAAGAAAGAAAGAAAGTGGAGAAAAAATGCCCGCCGGGTGGGATCCGAACCCACGATTTCCAGAAATCTAATGCCGTAGGTTCGGATCCCACCCGGCGGGCATTTTTTTTTCTCCGCTTCTTTCTTTCTTTCCAAATTCTTGATCTGTTTCAATGACCCACCACATCCTCCCCTTTGCTTTCCGAGGTTTTCTTGACTGCCAACCCTTATTTCTGTCTTATTTTCAACGAGCCTCTCATTTTCTATTCTGATTCGCTACATACAAATATATATGCGCACTTGTGCGCGCGTGTTTTTCCAAACATTTTGAGAAGGACAGGGTTGTATTATGAGAGAGAGGGACAGAGAGAGTATGAAATTTTGTTTGGAGCAAGCGCTTGATGTTCGGGCGCCCGTCGTATGAAGGGCCTCCTTGTTGAGGTACCCTGGGCTTCAATGGCCGTCCGGGTGCTCAATATGAAAAGGTGCCCCTAATACCATGCCACCATGTCCATGGCAACATGCGGCCCTCTGTAATTTACCTTTGCAGCCAACTCCCCTCACTCCCTCCTTTTTTCTTTTTTTGGGGGGGGGGGGGTGGCGTTGTTAGTAGAGCGGGACAAGGGCAACATATGTTGGCATGTAATATTCATTCGTGAGCCCTGTTTATCTTGGGACGAAAAGTGCACTTCCCCACCAGTGCACACGCCATAGGCCTCTTCTTGTTTCTTTTGCTCACTGTTAAAAAATTGGATGAACCTACGGCGTTTTGAGTGACGGCTGTAAGAGTGTGTGGTTGGCGAGGGTGATTCGGGGCTGTATGATGGAGCGTAATGGCGGCATTTTCACATCATTTGCGCCATGGTCACGGCATTAGATACTCGGGTTTGGTCGTCCGTGCGTGCAGGCACAATAACAAGTAGGGGGAGAACAAAAAGCAAGTAAAAAACGTAATGTTCTTATCACAAGTTCGCTGCAAGCAGGCTCGCGCCACGAACACTCCTGGGAACAGCAGTTAAGTCAAAGTGCCGAGTATTGCTAGAAACGTGGTCAGCACAAAAGGTGGTCTCCCTGAATATCGACACGAGCCTTCTTGAATACGTGGAGAACTTTAGAGTCAGTTAGGTTGCCCTAGAGAAAGTGAAAAAAAAAAACGAGGGCAAGAAAATTAAAAAAAAAAGGGGGACGGCGTATTATGGCAGCGTTGTTTTGCCTTTCCGGCCTTGTCGTGGTTGGGTAATGTTGGGTATCATAAGTTATCCGGTGACAGTTCTTTGGACGTGCGCAGTGTCTTCGCTTTCAGCGTCATGGACGGTCATGAATATTGCAAAGGGGCACAGCGTTGAAAGGTGCGTTCGGGCAGGCAGAGTTGCAATGACTGCCCCAAGTGTCATCAGCTCAAGTGTGCCAAGTGCCGACCATTGCACTCTTCCTCGTCTGCAACTTGGACAATGAAGGAATAAGTCGCAACATGCAGATAGGAGGCATAGCTGGCGCCTTCCCAACCTTGCAATTTAGGCAACAATCATTATCGTCGGTGAAATAATCCGCGGTTAGACTCCATTACCTGGAACCACAGCTTCATCCTATGCTACCGCCCTCCAAGGTGTTGTACCACCACGCTTTCTGTTCTAGAAACACTGTCGCTCTCATGACTCAGGGGGCACCGGTTGCTGCTTCACGATGGCGCTCGGCCCTGCTCACTGAAGACCCCGTGGTCAATGCTTGACCCGGAACATCAAGAGAAATGTTTTTTTTTGTAATTTTGCGCCATTAAATTTTCCGCCGTGAAAGGCATTGGATCAACACCATGTTCCTCCCGCTACCTGAAGTTTGTGGTTTGATTGCGATGGAAATAATTCTAACTGATCATACTACGCTGGTTCCCTATTTGGAAATGAAATTTAAGAATGAATAATCGCTCTGAAAAAGATGCAATATTTCGGTGGAATGGTAACTACCACAGAGGAAAACTTTAAATCTTTCGCAAATTTGCCCTTAAACACCATATTCATGTGGACGAAATATACGGAGACCAATTAGGTTCGAATATCCACTTGAAAAATTGTCACGCACACTTCCTTTCACACAGGCAGTAAACCTAGTGTAGCCAAATTGTTTATTCTTAAATACACACTGAATGACAGCTTTGAGGCGTCGTGTGAACGGATACCAGAATGTATAGCGCGAAATGTCCAGTTCAGGAAAGGAGGCTTTGCTATTTCAAATGTCTATACAGGGCCGAGAAAGCGGCTTCCTTATATCACCGTGTGCGCCACTGCTACCAGACCTATAGTCTGGAGAGCTGGTTGCATATATACTCCTTTTGCTGATACGATGTTATGGCAGGAGTGGCTTTTTTCTTTTCTTGCGGGTGGCGCTCAAATATCTTTGGGAACTGAAATTCAAAGAAAAAAGTGTTAACGCTACCTTTTGTTTTGAATAAATGGGGGAATGGGAGGGTATAACAAAAGCAGTCCATAAAAGAAAAGGTCCTGGCCTAGAAGAATGCAAGAAAAAAAGTTGATGCGCCAGCTCGATCTACATATACGAAGAAGGATGTTCAGCGAAGCTGTTGCACTACCTCTACACCTGGTGGTGGAGATATGCAGTGGCTTTATTGGTTTAGAGCAATGTTAGTGAGAGTCGCTTCGTTCCAAGAGCGAATTTTGCAAACATGATTTATAGCGTGTGGCTAATTGATTGGGGGCGTTGTAGCATGCGAATCCAATTTTTTCCAGGACAAAAGCCACGAACCAGTCCTTGTCCCGCGTCGCCTTGTCAGCATTGAAGCCTGGCGATAACCACTGGTGTGCCCACTTTTTGTCTTAGTCATGCAGAATGCTTTGCATTCTTTTAGTTGTCTTTTTAAATTTTCCCCTTTGAGGGATGGGTGGGGGGGGATTTCCGATGTGAAATGTAGCGTCCCGTAACTGGTGTTTACATCCCGGACATCCTCACAGTCGGTGGCATTGGCCTCTGGCGCTAAGTGCTATTTTGGCAACATTTTGTGAGTTTTGGTACTCACAAAATCCCGCACAGCAAATCCCGAAGACAGCATTTGCATCGGAAGCTGATGCTTGGCCTAATGAATGAAATATACAGCTGAATACTAATAAAATTGACTCAGTGTGAACAAAACGAAATTTATTATTTTTGATCCGAAGAATAACCCATCCCTCATAGTGTCAAACTACAGATTAACCATTCCCAACTTATGTTCACAGGCACTCGTTAGTTTTTAGGAGTTTGTTTAAGATCGGATCTTGTTCTGATACTCTTGAAAATACAAGGACGTGCAAGAAAGTTATGCACGAAGTTGACACTACGCAGAAAAGAGCTGCGCAGCACTTCTCTGCCTGTTTTTAGGAGCTGTTCAGCATGTAATCTGAACAGAACTGCTATGCGGAAGTAAACCTCACACAAGTTTGAGCATATTTCACGAATGTAGAAGCCGCAAACCTTCAAGGAGTGACCAGAGAGCTGACCATTAGTTCAAAATTAAACTATTCCTGCGCGAGCAGGACGCAAGCCTGTTACATTTATGGCAGAAGACACGCGGAGGCGTCTTTTGTGCGTAACGATCTTGTGAACGAATACCCTGCAGAGAGCAGCGTGCGAAGGTGACCCCTCCGTCCAAGAAACTTTCAAGGTTATGTTAACTACGATCGCCCAATCACAGCAGGAGTATGGGCCAAGGACCTTCAAGCATGACCATCCGAGTATGGCCACGTGGCCAGAGAAGACAGGGTGATTCACCTTGTACAAACTGCGCTCCAACGCGTGTCTTGCTTATAGAACTCCGATGTAATTAAACACCGCTGGGGGTGCTAAGGTGCCGGGCCTCAATCAAGGTAAAACAACGTGACAACGTAACTTGCGAGTAAAAAACGTCGACTCTGGCCATCAACCCCGATCACCGACGCCACCAGTCAACTGTGACACCTATATATAAATCTGTGTGTGCGTGGGGCTGTGTGCGTGTGCGTGCGTGGTGCTGTGCTGGCGTGGTGTGTGTGTGTTGTGTGTGGTGTGTGTGTGTGGTGTGTGTGTGTGTGTGTGTGTGTGTGTGTGTGGTGTGTGTGTGTGTGTGGTGTGCGTGTGCGCGCGCGTGCGATAATTCAAACTCGAAGGAAACCCAGAATTATGTTTGAATTATCAGAAGTTCTCATAAATATGACTCGGGACAACATACCAACTTGGGTTCACATCAAACATTCACATATATTTAATAATACAGTATTTACGCCAAAAGGAAGTGAATATCGCAGTAATGAAATATCACACTTTGAACAACAAAATCACAAATGGATGCCATTACTTCGTCTTTGCATGAGAGTTCAAAACAGTTTTCTTTCTTTCTTTCTCAATCCACACACACGTGCAGTTGTTGGGGCGCGGTTTCGCTTTGACACGTGTATGCAGGTAATCGGATTTATTTGTGACTGTTAGTGATAAAAAGATGCGAACATGCGGCTTGAAGCGGCAAATGCAGCATATATTTTTTCCGCAAGTTACTGAATAGAGCAGTTTGAATTAAGCAGCTTTAGAATACTTTGAAAACATAGCGAGCCAAGCGAAATTTTGACATTTATTTTAATTAACCGAAAGTTTCAATTATTCAAGTTTCAATTATCGCAAATCTACAGTACATATGTATCACCGGTGGTCTGTTTCCGTTGATGCACGTATTGTGTACCGGAAAGTACGGTAACGGGATTTCGGGAACGTCTAAAGCCCGTGATTCTCCGCCCTCCTGCCCAGTGCGCCGACGGGGGTGTATTTCGAGGCGAGCGGCAATTGTTTTCAGAGGCATGCAACCGTGCGATGGGGCCCAGTCATTCTCGGTCTCAGCGCTCCTGGGAGTCCGCGTGTGTGCAGGGGGGGGGGGGGGGGGGGGTTGTATGAGTGCCCTCTTCTGCACGGTGGAGTGTGAGATACATTAGGTCTATACACTGACTCCCTGCGGCTGCACCGTGATAGAGGGGAGCGGCTTGACGTGGTGCAAGGGGGCGTTTTTCGAGATGCGCGTTCGCCTGTGCTTCGTTGTAGTATGTCTCTTGCCGCGACTCCTGGGTGCCGAGCGACTTTGCGGACTTGTAGAGGGGGATTGCTGGTGTCATTACCGTGGCCGCGTAGACGGAACGGTGCTGGAGTGCGGCCGTCGGTCAGATGATCGTGTTCGGTAGGCCACAGCCATGAATTAAATAAAACAGGTTGTGTTTCCTCACTGTTTTTGTTCTTCGAGCCCTAGATTTCGTTTGGTTTTGGAGATTCTTTTTCGTGCAGCCTTTTTGGTGTCTTCGCGTCTTTCCAGTGTGTTTTCTCTTGTTTATTTATTGTAATACATTTTGCTTTATTTTTTTTTGCATTCCCTGCTTGTTTTCTTGTTCTTTCTATGGCGCCAGATTATATGCCAGCAAAGAAAACTTGACCTATCCCTTCAAAAAGTGTAGAACTTACGAAAGTGGGCTTTTGCAGTTAAGCACATAACGTGCAGAAACGAGTTCTTTCTGCTCTTAGAAATTAAGTAGCTTCGTGGTGCAAGTTGTTCCTTAAAGGCTACCTTAGACCTATGCGGTACATTTCTAGAGCCTCCAGAAGGGAACCTTATTGAAGAGTACCTCCTAGTATACGACATACAAACCCAGACCTGTCACTGCTTTGTGTCTGCGAAAAGGCCGTTTGAAAAGGCGCTGAAGAACTGCGCCGTTTTTCGCGTAACGTGCGCCCTAGCAGATTGATTGTAGCGCGAAAAGTCATCGAAGATGAATCGGTGGATCTTTCAGAATGCGCGACCATATCGTCTCTCTCGTTCGCGGAATTGAGGCTCGGCCGATACACACGCTTACCTGCGGTCTAAGAAGTTCGCACCGTGGTGTTTCTCGCATGTCCTTCGTGCACCGTGTCAACCTTGCCTAGAACTTTACCCGTCTCAGTGGTAACGTTTGCTTGCTTTGGCAGCTGCAATGACTGTCCCTAGCTCCTTTTAACGCGCAATGTTATGGTCTTCGTATCGCAGAAAAGCCGGCGCCGTCGGCGGCGTTGACCATGAGCGAAAATTTTGTAGCGTCACCTTGCGGCGCCCTCTGAAATGCCCCACCACTATGAAGAAAATAAAAATAAAAGCACATTTGCGCTTGTGCGGGATTTAAACCCGGGCCGAGTTCCAACTCGGCCCCCTGCCAATTGAGGATTGTGCAGCTCTTGCAGGATATAGTGCAACTCTCTTGAACCGAACGAAGCCAAAGTACGCCCTGCAATATGCATGAAAAAAAAAAAACTGAACTCGGAAATATTAATTGTGCTCTGATGCCCTGTCGTGCGTCTACAGCAATGCGCGACGCGCAGCGGTCCCCTCCTACTCTCTGTACAGAACACATTCCGCTTTTGAGGCATAGCTTTCATGCTCGCTTTACGATGCAGATGCAACATTGTTCGGAAGCAGTCAAGGGGAAGTAAAAGAATTATTTTTTTCATATGTTCAGCTTCCCTCTCGACTAGGAGGGACGGGTGCAGACACGAATGTCTTTGAAAGTAGCCGAATGACGTTTCACGCCAGCGTATACCTCCACAAGAATTCGTTCGGCAGTAACCTGCGAACAATAGCGGCAATTAGTCTGCCAACAAGCGGATTGCAGAACCCCGCCGCCCAGGGCAGTACACCTTGGTTAAGACTCCGTGTACTCACCAGACCAAGACCGTCGTTCTTATTTCTTCGGGGTGGAAACGGGCAATTCAATTGTGCAGGTTAGTTTCGTTCCACGTGGTTGAAGCCCCACAAAACTCGCCCAACCTTCACAAAATACGTATGCGGTACGCGTCCTTGGTTTTGTCGCAAAAACAAAGAGACAATACTCCATTTTGTCCTCCTCAGGACAGACTGCAAAGATACCAGAGCTTAATTAAGCACATTTCAAGGTACAGCTAGAAAATGATGTTGTAAAATAAAGTCTTGATGTCCAAAGGTGTTCACGCAAAAGCTTTCCAAAAGCGTCGCTAACGTGGAACGTTCGACGAAATATCATTCGTTCAAATGAGTTTTGGTGCCACGTTTTCATTAACGAGCACCACGACCACAGAGCTCGAGTGTTTCTCGTTTGATGTGCGTCAGTCTCGCGGCCGCTGACGAATGTTAGAGGGTGACAGGGAATTTGCTTTCCCCCGAAAGCACTATATCGCAAAACGTCTCACGAAGAAACGACATGATGGAGCTGCAAAGTCGTATATTTAATGCGGCATGTTAATGCTTTGTTTCAGACATAGCAAGAGAGTATTGTCCTTTAAATGTCAAGACAATGTGATGTATACCGCTGACGTTATTGATGATCCCATGCTTTTGAACGCATTCTTCGTTTCAACAGCCACGTATTAGGCGCTGATGAGTCGCTCGCGACTGCTTATTCCTTTTTTTAAGAAGTATTTGCCGGAAAGTAACACGCTGACCAGTCATTATCGCATGTTCATATCCCACAGAGCTAGCATTTGTTCCCGTTAATAAATAACAAACTATACCAAATTCGAACAGGTGTGGATTGTTTGAAAAAAAAAAAGGTTCCTGATTATAATGTATTACTAGGAGTGTGTCGAACCGAACAAAATATCGTTTCGGTTGCGGTTCGGGTTCGGGTGAATTTCTTCTGTTCCGGTTCAGTTCCGGCTCGACTAAATCATAACCCGAACCGGTTCGCAAGGTCGAGCCGGTTCGCGAACCGGTTCGGGCAGTTAAATTGTTACCGAAGTCGAAAAAAATGTCGGTAGCTTAACGCAACCATAAAAACTAAATACAATTTTGAAGCATTCAAAATACTGCCTTTGCCTAACAAAAGTTGTGCAATTATAAAGCCAACAGCAAGCAATAAGGCCAAATACTCAGAAAAACACATTAGGTTGGGATGATTTACCAGCTACTTTCCCACTCAACCCTTATGTTGTCCTAGGACTATTTAAAGCAACCACCAGGCGTCATGCGCTCTGTGGAAAATACTTTTTCTCTCTTTGTTTCTTTGTTGTTGTTGTTGTTGTTATTGTTGAAACCCCAATATTCTCTCTGGAATCGCCCATCATCCTGAATATAAACCTCTAGGGAAGGCCTGCGTTCTGACCAGTCACCTCCGTACATTAGCAGGGGACGTGTCTAAAGCGGTACTGACACAGAATTTTGAAGGCGAGATAACTTCGGAGATAGATTGGTGTGATCACACATGCATCATCTGAAAAATATCAGCGGCAAATGCAGCGTAGAACAGATTTAAGGTCCATTTTAAAGTGTGCGAAACGCAACCGAGCAGCCAGCGGAGGACCTCGCGCAATCAATATTACCTGGATATTTTGCAAATAAACAACATCCAAACACGTCACGAGTTTGTGTTGGCCGCTTCCTCACTGCCGGCGTTTTTTTTTTTGCTGGCTGGCCGCTCCAATGGGAGCTCGGACTCGGTGCTTCTTCTCTCGAGCAACGAACGACGCGATCGCTGGCGGTGGAGGCGCTGTGATTTCGTCGGCTCATCGGGCAGCTGGCCGCTCGCTAAGCTGTACAGCGATTCTAGGCACTCTATTTTTATTGCTTTTTATTACACTGGGCGCGAAAACGCGCCGGGGACATGAAAAGCGCACTGAGCGAGCCGCATGGATGCTGCGCTGGCGGCCGCCACGGCCGCGAAGTGGCGCAGGCCGGCGCATGCATGTAGCTCTAGCGATAGCTTGTTACCGCTGCACGAAATGGGACGCAAGTCGCAAACATGTCAGAACATATGAGAAAGGCGTTCATGATACGATGGGGGGTTGCATTAAAATCTTCATCTGCACCGCCTACGAGAGCGGCAATCGAATATCCGCCGCAGTGCTAAGCCGAACACATCTGCAGGCGGACCTGTAGGCAGACCGGCCGGCTGCTCCCAGCGCGCGTCTTCCCACCCACTGTCTCGAGCGTCGCACGTCGTTCTCTAGCCGCGGCAGCAATTTGCACTCGCAGCTCCTGTGTCACGCCCACGGTCGCGTTTTAATTAAGCGGCTCACGAGATCAGTACGTAGGGGCATTCGCAGAAACTGCCGGCGACGCGGATTCGACAGTGCTACGGCAGCTCCGCTCTGCGATATCCGTCCGACGGTCACGTGGACAGCTTTCTTAATACAAAATCCCTCGTTTCGCGGCACCAGCTGAAACCGAAACTGCGGCTGGTGCGTTGAAAACACCTGTAATTAAACAACCGTCGCAAGCTGAAGGAAATGAGGTTTCCGCAAGTGATCAGTAGGCCATTAATCTACTTATCGCAACAAAAAAAAGATACAAAAAATTTGTGTCAGTGCCCCTTTAAATACCATCGGTGTACTTTTTTTCACCACTTCTAGCATAAAAGATATCCTACAGCGGTCACATAAACACTACCTGTGAATTCGATTGTTTGGCCACCTAGGACAATTGGTTAGCGGTGACCTTCTCGAGGGTGTGACCCAAAATCTTGTTAAAAATGAGCTTGAGTTTATACTCAGTCACTGTATATTGCTGTGATCACTGGAATGCATTTTGCTTCTATTACGAATGCTTGCGTCACGCTAAATGCCTTCGTTCCGCCTGACCCCCGCCATCGTTCCGTCCGCTAAGTAGGAGAGTCTTATAACAGATTATGCAATTGCAAACTGGAAGGGTGTTTCGACGCGTGAATCACGAGATAGAATTCTCTTTTGGAAAAACGCTCTTTAACCACCTCCTTCGGAACGAGTAACAGGACCAGCAGAGTAGCAAGTTAAAATAGTCAGTGGAAGTGTATCTTCCAAAATGAAGCAGCGTGAAAGAGACGAAACAGCAAAACAAGCGGAAAGGGGCAGCACTGGGCAAATGGGGCAGCACGGGATGAACCTGCCTTTGCGCGTGTCATCTACTCATATGCTGTGTTTTTTTTTCTTCCAAGACAAAATACATACTGCCTGCGAGTTTGAAGCATAATTTTTTTTGCAGAATGATGAAGTGCCTACGATATGCTAACAGTTTGCTCTGGTTTATCTATTGTCGTTATTCGAATGCGCTCAATAAACGGGAACTTGCCCGCTCTACGGGTCATGAAACACTGGCGATTATGCCAGGCACCACAGCGCTTGCTTCCTTCGCAGTGACGACACATTTGGTTGTGAAAGGTTGGATAAAGGAAGGCACGCCTTGTGCAAAATCTAGTGTTTCGCTTATTCGATGGCCGAAGGCAGCAAAAAAAAGTAGCTGAAATTATTTATGTGGGAACTGTGCGCAGAATAATTTAAAACCATGTGTTGGCCCCTGTTTTTTTTTGTTTTGTTTTATGTAGAAACCCACTTTTCGAAAATATTGGTGTGTTTAATGCCCCGAAGCTACCGAGGACTGTGCTATCAGGCACTGCAGTCCGGTAGAACAATTAAACTACCTTGGCATCTATAACGTACGCCAAAATCTCTTCACATGGAAGTTTTTTTTTTGCGTCTACATCAGAAAAACAATAGCTGAATGCAGTTATGGAACCTGCATCCTTGTGGTCACTCAGTCACCGAGCAGTTCATTAGGGTCACACTTTATGGGTAAGCGACCTTTTAAAGGAAATTTGTGAAATGCAACAAGTATGCACATTTCGGGTGTTGGTATTCGCCGTAGCAAAGTAAAGTAATCTTGTAGCCCGACTGCCCTAACACAGTTGCAGCATGGGAAAGGAAAATTCTGTGTCATAACGCCTGCAGGCTGCCGAGAGTGCATTTCGTTTGCTCTGCCTTGCATTCTGCTCGCGCTACCAGCAGTAGCATACCCTTGCAACATCGGTGCGCATACACCTTTTTATGTTGTAACGACGAAGAGAGCGTTGAGAGTGTTGACTGATCTGAAGGGGAAGTGCGTGAGAAGTTATGAAATTGATGTTGCGAAAGAGAAAAGCACCGAATGGTGTTGACCTCGCGTTATTAACAACGGATGGTAGAATCGTTTAGTCATGAACCGATAACCGTTTTTTTTTCTTTTTTTCGGTTCAGTTCCGATTCGGGTTCAGCGAGCTCAGAAAATAAGGGTTCGGGTTCGGGTTCAGTTCCGGCCGAAATACCGTTTGCGTTCCGGTTTCCGGTTCTATTCAGTTCTGGTTTGACACCCTAAAAAATGACTCACCTTCTCGGCCCGGCGAATGTCCAGTTAAGCTCTTGAGGAACCACTATGACTGCTGATGGGGTTAGGAAATTCGTTATTACTTTACAGTAATGCTAGCGACAGCTGCGTTGGGGTAGCCATGGTAGGCCGTGACAGGTTCCGCGACAAGTGTCCGCAGGATGTCTGCGACATCCATCCGGGTAGTCTCTCGCGCGGACCAGTTTGAGCGAGAACATTATGGTCATTATTGGCTTAGCGCTAGCATGAAGCCTATTCGGAACGACGCTCATCACTTGTGTCTGCACGCCGGTGCTGCACGTACTGCCGTGTTCGTGTGAGAGCATTAAATGCCCCATTATGCGGAACTTCAGCCTCCGGCGTTGGCGTCTTCAAGTGACGTTCCGCCACCTAAAAAAGGAGAATAAATGCAAAGAAAAGAAAACTCCAGAAATTTTCAGCACGGGACTTGAACCAGAGGTCTAGGGAATGCCAGTCCAGCACGCCTTCACTGAACCACTGCCTATTCTGTACTCAAGCTTACCAAAAGGCGGACAAAGGCAATGCGTGTGCCCTTCTACTTCTAAACCTGTGTTACTGAGGCCTATACTGGGCGACTCTTCGTTTCGCTTGGTTTGTGCTTTTGGCGTTTTGATTCATCTGTGCTTTTTCCGCTGATTTACATTTACCCTATTATAATGATTAAGATTGTGTTATAATAGAGAGCCGGCTCTGTGCTTTCACAATGGAATTCCCGAAGGTATTTCGCAAAAATCCCGGCGGGACTTCCTAAACAAGACAATATCATCTGCCCATATCAAACGGCTCAAGAATTTCTCATCAATTCGTGATCCTTATTTTTCCCCACTTGAGCTTCTAAACAGGCCATCCAGGCAGGCTGTAAATAATTACGGAGCTCGAAAATTCGAATTGAGAAAAGCAAGCGTTCCTGACTCCAAAAGAACGAAATTCTTTCTTTTAAAACCTCGAAACTAATGTCAAACAGATGAAATTAGTTATTCTTGTTACGTCAGAATACTACACCAGGGCTGCCAGCCCTGCTCTGGTGTGCAACGCTTGCGTTGAGATTTTATCGAAATTGGAAATATTGGCGGGCCGAACCATTCATATCGCGGCAGATTATACAGCGAAGCTGTTTCGGTTTCATTCGGTTTAGCACATTCACTAAACAAGACACGGTTGATACTAGTGCAGTCAGGGGGAGTTCAGGAGACTGCTGGGATTTGCCGGCCGCCTGCTTCCGCGTGATTGGGGACTGGAGCGACTGTGTCGCGTTCGATGCCACACCCTCTACCTCCGCCTTCGTTTCCAGTTCCGCTGAGCCACGTCGTCCCCCCTTCTTGTTTCTAAGTAGCTCCAAGCTCAGACGCCACATTCTTGCCACCCTCTCTCCGCCCACAGCTCCTGCCCAGCCGCGTCCGCGCCCTCTACGCCTTTGCGCTGTCGTAATGCAGCGTCCCACTGTAAATTTCCTTTTTACAGTGGGTCCACAACTACCATCATCCTCCATAAGGAGAGCAGTCAAATACTTATTAGGAAGGGCGTCAGACAAGCAGACACAATCTCTCCAATGTTATTCACAGCATGCTTACTAGAAGTATTCAGAACATGGGATTGGGAACAGGCGGGAGTAAGGGTTAATGGAGAATACTTCAGTAACCTCAGATTTGCTGATGACGTTGCCTTGCTAAGTAACTCGGGGGCCGAATTGCAAAGCATGCTTTCCGCACTGGACAACAGAGTAGAACCGTGGGCCTGGAAATTAATATCGGCAAAACTAAAGTAATGATCAATAACCTCGGGACAGCACAGCGGTTTGAGATAGGTGGCGAGGCAGTGGACGTGCTATGCGAATATATCTACTTAGGCCAAGTTGTGACTCGGGATCCCAACCATGAGGCAGAGATAATTTGAAGGATAAGAATGGGTGGAGTGCATTCGGCAGGCAATCTCAGATAATGAATGGCGGCCCTACAATTGTCCCTGAAGAAGAAAGTGTACGACACCTGCATCTTACCGGTACTCACCTACGGGGCAGAAACTTGGAGGCTCACTAAGAAGGTTCAACTTAAATTGAGGATGACTGAGCGCGCAATGAACAGAAGATGAAAGATGTAACATTAAGAGACAAGAAGAGAGCGGAGTGGGTCAGGGAACAAACGCGTGTTAAGGACATATTAGTAGAAATTAAGAAGAAGAAATGGACGTGGGCAGGGCTTGTAATGTGAAGGCAAGATAACCGTTGGTCATGAAGGGTAACAGAGTGGATCCCTAGAGAAGGCAAGCGCTGCAGTGGGCGGCAGAAAGAAAGTTAGATGGGCAGATGAGATCAAGAGTGTGCAGGGATAAATTGGTCCGCAGTTAAGCACAGGACCGGAATAATTGGAGAATTAATGGGAGAGGCCTTTGCCCTGCAATGGTCGTAGATAGGCTGGTGGTGATGATTGATGATGAATGCAGCGTCCAGCACTGACGCCAGACTCTCTACATCCTCTCTCGTGGCTGCTGTGCTTCCGCGCCGCTCCACCTCTCCCTACACGGTTTCTGTTCGCGGACGTTTGCGGGTATGCATACATGGGCAAGAACGCAGCGTTTGACACCAGAACAGGATTACCAGCCATGGTGTAGTGTTGTGCTTTAACAAGAGAGACTAATTCCTTCTCTGTGACATTTATTTCGATGTTATGAGCGAAGTGTCAGAACAAAACGAAATCAGGAACCGAATCACAGAAAAAAATTGCTTTCGGCCAGAACGAAAAAAAGAACCTTATTATTAATTAATTAATTACCTACATTCGCCCACGTCATTGTTGTAGCGGAGTGTTATAAATGAATAAGCACGAATATTCTGAAACAAGACATGACAATTAAAAAAAATACAATTTTTGGCGGGAACAGTAACACAAACAATTAGCAGCGGAAAAAAACAGATTACAACTGCACACATAATGGAAACAGCTACAAGTCATGTTGCTCTTGTAAGCAAGAGCTGCCAGAGTGCAGCGGAAAACATTTCATAAGGGGCCAAAAGCACAGTGCCGGGCAGGGCATTCATATCGTTAATAAATTTTTTTTAGAAAAAGACGCCTAAAACGCGGATGTGCACCATGAATATTCACAATTTTTACCAGCAGAACTGTTTAAGCTCTTGGTTGAACCGTCCATGGACAGAAATACCGAGCGCACGCGAGCGTGCGTTTCGCGAGGAGTGCCCGGCGTCGCCCAGGCTTGCGCATGGGCTTGCACCACGTTAGGGTCTGGCAAAAAGAAAAGAAAAGAAAAGAAATGGTGCAGATTCTACTTGTGATGCAAGGCTGTGGAGAAACAGCAGAGCTTGCGGCTCCTCTCCCTTCGTCGGAGACCCGGCTGGTGCATCTGACATGGATTTCCGAACTTGCAGCTGAATGTCTCTATGACTGGCAGGCCCGCATCGTTTTGTCCGCAGGCTTCCGCATCTCTTCCAAAGTGGACCGCGTTAGCATGCGCTAGAACCGGCGCCAGCCGGCTTCGCTAACTCGGCGAGAACTGGCGAAGAGAAGAGCACGCGAGAGATCGCGCCATGAAAGCTGGGCTTGGTGTTCTCGAAGGTGGAGTTGAACGACGCCGGCCGCTCGTCACGAGGCGCACGCTCACGTGCACGTCCGGCCGCTTCCCTCGGTATATGGGTAATCCCAATCCTGAATTAAATAAGGGCCATCGCGATAGCAGAGGTTCGCGATGTCAATCAAAAGATATATATATATATATATATATATATAATATATATATATATAATATATATATATATATATTATATATATATAGAGAGAGAGAGAGAGAGAGAGAGAGAGTAAATGTTTATTGAAAAGGAGAAGAGGTCGGCCTGAGAAATTGATCTTGGGCCTGCTACTTCCCTCTTGGAGGGGGGGGGGAGGGTACTGGGGAAAGAAAGAGAAAGGAATGAATATGGGAGGTATGGAAAATGACAATGAAAGCGACAAATGAACTATCTACAAGCTGTAAACGCAATAAAAGTCTCACATACAACGGGGCGCTGAGTTAGATGACTAAAGTTCACTTTTCAGAACATGACTATCGTCCATGAAAAAAAAAAGAAACTACTGAGGCATTAGTTCGCATTTTGTTAAATTTTGTCGCAACCTAGAGCCGAGAATCCAGAGAGGAGTCACCAAGAAATTTAAGCAGGGCATTCTAGGTCTTCGCCCTAAATTGGCGCCCGGGCCTAACGGTATTATTATTAAGAAGATCCCCCGCAACCTTGACGACAGCTCGGTAGAGGAACTAATTACATTAATCATTGTTGGGAGAGGGACGCTACCGCCGCATGGAAAACAGCCAAAATCCAGATTATTCCTAAACGAGGAAAAGTTATTCTTTAGCCCTGATATCATGTGTGGGAAAATCATTTGAGCACGTTTTGCCAATTTGCTTTAATCCCTTTATGGAAAGCATGCCCCTCTATCCCCACCAAGTGATTCGTCACTCAGGAGCGAGCCGGATCTTTTGAGCCGCTCTTTTTGAAGAGCGAGTGAGCCGTGGCTCAGTAAAAGTGAGCGGCGGTTCTTCTGAGCAGAGGGAGCCGCTTCTGGCCCGTTCAGTTATTCATGTCGAACCGAGCGGGCCACATCAGAGCCACTGAACCAACTGGGCCGCTGAGCCAACTGAGCCGTAGACCTGGATCGCCGAATGAGCCGGGTCTTTGTTGCGAATTTCGCGTCATCTATTATCGGTGCGAGAAAACTGCCCGCTGGGCCAGGTGCAGTTCAGCGCCTTCCGTCGCTCCTGTCACGTGAGCAGACAATCCGAGTCAGGAGCGCAACGGATCTTCTGAGCCGCTCAGTGAGCCGTTGAGCGGCGGTTCTGGGCTCCAGGCGGTTCTTTGGGAGAGCGCTCCTCGGCGAAGAGCGGCTCTCCCAAAGAACCAAGCGGCGGTTCTCGCTCGACCAGAGAACCTTGCTGAATCAGGTGGCCGCGGCCAAATCGCGTCCGCACGTTCCGGTAGAGTTATTGGAGGCGCATCGGCCGACTCAGGCGGGTATTGTGTGCAACTTTCGCGTCATCTATTATCGGTGCGAAAAAGCGGACCCGTCTCGCTTCGGATAAACTGAGGAAAGTGTTATTCATAAACCAAAACCTAAATTTCATGAAGTAAATTGCATCTCGTATCCTGTTTTATAGAATCATTCTTTCTGGCGTCACAGCTCACTAGTAGCAAGCGTGTTTGTGAGCTAATAAAGTCAGCAAAAAATTTACATTTTTTCTTTATATTTGGACCGAGAGGGATTTTGAAATGCCACAAAGGCACATCAAAACTTTCGTAATGACGATGAAGCCAATTTTTTTCTGTTCAAATACACCCGATGTTGGGACAAAAGAAAGGTTTCCATAACAAGGAATAGTTCCCGTACTTAAATTAAGTAACAATTTATATTATGCTTAACACAGGTTACAGACGTAAATGAACCGCTGAGTCGTTCAAATGAACCAGTTCACTTCAATGAGCGGAGCCGTTCTGAGCCGCTCACTGACGTGAGCCGTTTTTCCCATCTCTATTAGGTTAGCTTTTGTGCCGGAATTTCCACGCAAGACGTCATGTTACGCCTCAAACATCAGACAATCGATGGATATGGCTGCTATCCGATAAACTCTAGGGCCGTTCTTACTCTAGATCTAACTAAGGCCTTTGGCAACGTCCGCCACGACGCTATTTTGGCCAATCTTGCTGATCAGCGTTGGTCAACGAGCCTATAATTACATCAAACACTCTCTTAACGACCGATTTCCATGGTCGTTAAGAGAGCTGCATGGTCGCCGCCCTCGGGTGAATGTCGCCTTTCTTAGCGCACCCGAACTCCAACTGGTCTTGCATTCTTCTTCTTCATCTCCATTTTTAATGGCACGTACCCACTGAGGGGGATTGGCCAAGGCTTGATGTTTGTCTAATAATTTAAAAAGTGTTCTTTAGAATGGGAACATAATGTTAAAAAAACTACACTCCTTAGGAGCGGGGCCAGATAAATGATTGGACGGATCCGCTAGCATATGAGTCTTCCGGTATCCGTGATGAATTCGTGGGGAGGAAGTAAATTTCTTTGCTTGCTTTGCACCACGCATTCCAACGTCTACCTCTTCGTCTTGTTTCCACGCACTCGTCTTTCCTCCCGGCGTGCACCCGCGCTTTGGCAATTGCCCTAGTTTTCCCCTAGTCTTCCCCGTATTCTTCTTCTTCTTCTTCTTCCTTCCTTCCTTCCATCCTATCACCGTTACCTGGCCTCTCACTACACTATTTATAACTGCATTCCAGTGATCAGAGCAATAATAAGTGACTCAGTGTTATGTAAAGCTGGCTTTTAACAAACTTCTTCTCACATCCTCGAGAAGAGGACTTCGACCAGATTGTCGAAATTGACCAAACAATCTAATTCATAGTTAGCATTTACATGGCTGCTGTAGGATTGATTTTGTTATGCTGCAACCGGTGCCGGGTTTTGAGGTGGGGGCGGCCGCCCCTCTCAGGCTTCAAGTAATCATTTCTTAAATGACCCAAGAAATGACTACGTCCGGACGCTTATATTGGTATATTGCTGGTCCCAGGGCGTGTAAATAAAGATGACTGATTATTGTTATTAATTTTATTTTGTTAATAATATTACTAATATTATATTGTGTATTGTAATCTCATCATCATCACCGAACAAAAATTTTCACGGTTCCGTCCCCCCCCCGCCCTTGGCTACAGCTGATGAAAAAGAGTACACCATTGGTGTACCGGTATTTAAAACTGCCTCTGCTAATGCACGAATTTGACGCATCAGTACACAGGCTTGACTCTACTGTTTAACGTTCAAGGTGATGGGCGATTCCAGCGATAGAATTGCGATTTCACAAACAGCAACAAAAAAAGGAAGCAGAAGAAAGTTTTTTTCCAAAGACAGTAATCCAAAGACAGTAATCATCATCCAAAGACAGTAATGAGCCTTCATCTTCCCAAGGACCACATAATGGCTGGGCGGGAAAGTACCTTGTAAATTGTCACTACATCTGTTTTCCTTAATACAGGGCCTAATTGCTTACTGTTGTATTTAGAATTGCACAAAATTTATAGGGGCAAAGGAGCATTTTGAATGCACCACAATTGCATTTAGTTTTTGGGGTCGCTTTAAAATACACAGCATTTTTGAGCCCTTCACTGATAAAATAACTCTAAGAACCGGTTCGGGTTGGGATTTATTCGAACGAGAACTGAACCGGAACGAAATCAATTCGCCCGAACCCGAACCATAACTGAACTGGTATTTTTTTCGGGTCGACACAACGGTTCATTCATATTTATTTTTAGCCCCACGGCCGTGCTTTCTAGTTCCTCAAGCATTGTTTGAAAGTGTTCTTCAGTCTCACTCAGCAACACTACGTCGTCTGCAAAACACAAATCGCTCAAGTATTCCCCGTTTATCCTTAATCCTATGTTTTCCCAGTAAAACTTTCTAAAAACACGTCCAGATATGCTGTGAATAGTTTTGGTGAGATGATATCTATACTCCCTTCCGGATAGGGAATTTATCGCTTTGCTTGCGCAAAGTTGTCCTGCCTGTGCATTCCTAATATATGTCTATCTAGGTTTCCTCGGTTCCCTGGTCTTTTAGTGCTTCTAGCACGGCTGCGGTGAGTACGCAATCAAACGCTTTCTCATAGTCTATAAATACCATGGGAGGGGGTTTAGGGTGTTCTGCGGATATTTATATCACTTGATTGACAATATGGATGTGATCTATGGTTGAATATCCTTTCCTGAACCCAGACCGCCCTCTGGTTCTTGGAAATCCAGGCTGTCACCTTAGCGGCTAACTATACTAAATCTTGTACACAACCGACAGTATACAGTTTATGGGTCTGCAATTCTTGAGGTCCTTGTGAATCAGAATAATGTTCGCGTTTTTCCGGGCTATGGGAACTTTTCGAGCGTTCAAGCATTTTGAAAATAGTACAGCAAGCTTTTCTAGTACAATATCATCTCCCTCCTTCAAAAGATCTACGGTTATGCCGTCGTGACCTGCAACTTTTCAACTTTTCATGCCTTTGAGAGCCTTTGCAACTTCCTCTTTAGTTACTATAGTCGGACATCGCAAGTTGAGCATGTACTCTCAGTAGTTTCCTCTAGTCTAACGTCGCTGGCATACAGCCTGGTGTAGAATTGTTCTGCTACGTTTATTATCCCGTCCAAGTTGTGGGTTATGTTAACCTGCTCGTCTCTGAGTGCGAACATCTCGTCTTTGCAGATGGGTAGCTTTCTCTTAGTTGCTTTCAAGCTTCTCCCTATTTGCAGTGTTTCCTGAAATTCGAAATCCTTGTCCCGTCTTTTTGCGCTGTTTCGAATTTCAGTATGCACCAACTAGCCCAAACCACCGTTCTAATGCAGCGTTTCCTCGATCACTGCCGTGTTATATGCACGAATGTCGCTTGTTTTAATTTTATCAATCAGTTTCGGCAGCTCTGCTAATTCAACCTGATTATATTCAACACTTTCACGTTCTTGCGTTTGGCAGTTAGTTCCTTCGGTTTTTTTTAGTTCGTTTTCCAGTTTGGTCCTTACATGTTGCTTCTCCCGCTGCTGATTCACTGATTGCCGATGTGACCTATTGCCGAATGGCGCGATGGGATATACGTTGGCTTCATATCGCGAGGGACCCAGGTTTTAATCCGACCATTGGAAGCGTTTTATTCATTGCCATCATCATCATTATCATCATCGTCATGTGTCTCCCATTCTGTGTAGTCGGCTTCTCTGCAGTGCGTCTAGGTAGAGACACCGCCATCAGTGAGGCTAAGAAAGCTTCGCTGTAAAAGGAAATTCGGCGGCAGAGAATGGACTCGCTTAAATCACAGTAGATGTGGGTGTAAAATTTCTGGGAAGGTCTCAACCTGCAATGAAAATGAGTAGGATTATTATTATTATTATTATTATTATTATACTACTACTATTATTATGAACGAGTAAATGCATTCACCAATTACGCTTTGTTTTGTGCAAATACACGTCATTAGACGATGGGCGCTGTTTTACGACTCTTCGTGTTCCTGTTTGTTTTTTCAGTTTATTAAAATATATTTTTACTGGCGTGAGCGCTGCAATAAAACAGTTTTCATTTCGTTAACGCATTGTTAGTTTTTTGGCTTCATTATTTACTAATTATGTGTTTTTTTTTTAATTTCCGCTTGCGCATACTCTACATTTATACTATCATTGCGATTAAATGTGTTTACTCCGCCAAAATGTACATTTCTGTCCCGATAGAAGGCATTACATGCTGGGGCCAGAGTACAGCGAAAAAAATGCCTTCGCAATAAAAACAGTGTTCCGCGAGATGAACACGGGCGCTTGAATTACGAATGAATGAATGAATGTATTGCTAAAATGGAAAGGAAAGACCACCAGCAAGCGTAGTTCGTCTCATCCTAAGGGTGGACACCGGAACGCCTGCTTCTATTTGAACGCGCATTTTGTAAGTGTTCAGGTGTTCGCCCCCACTGCTTGCGGTGCGCGGGTGAACAAAAATGTGTGCTACGTAATGGTCTTTACGCGCTATGTGTATAGCCTATTCCTTCTTCGGTCAACATTTCCGGGTTCTTTCCTGCATCGCAAAAGAACAACACATTAAAATTAACCATAAAATGGAAGGCAATAACGAACAGCAACTTTCCGTGTCACCACTTTCCCTGTCAAGGTAATTATGTGCTTCTAAATATACCCCTAACATGAAATCGAGGCGTGCGGATAATATCAGGTTGGTGCGAATAATATATTTTTTGCTGTTGATTAAGCGAATATTTGCCCGCTATTCTACGAAATAAACTAATGAATAGTCGTTTCTTTTTTCTCTTTTCACAATCACTGTTTATGCGGTAGTGAAATGGTCGCGTTTCCTTTGTGAAGCGTGCATTCTGATTGCTGTTTAAACAGTCGTCTACTCAGCATCGGCACGGCAATTCGTTTACAGTTCCTGCTCGTTATTCTTGCAGCGCAATCCGTTCACATAGTTTGCTCGATTTGTAGTTCCCCCAGGACTCACGCCTAACTAAAGCGCTGAAGAGCCATTCGATAACTTCAAACAGCGAAGATATCGTGAACTCATAGAGGTTAGTAAAGGACATGTCCCAACAGACTTTTTTCAAAGACTGAACATCAACGCGGTGAAAGCCTCTGTCCGCACGGGTGCCACGTAGCTCTGTCAGACAGTTGTAACCAAGCCCCGGTGGAACCTGGGCTGCTTTGTGCTGACGACACAGCGAAGCGCGTCGAGCGCGACGAGAATGCCGCAGAACGGTAGCCTCGCTATATACTGCACACACAGGTAGAGCCGCCCCCGAAATCGGCGCCGCGAGAACTGTAGTTCATCGCAATGTGGAAGCGAAAAAGAAAATTATGTAACGGCTAAAAATAGCAAGTAAACATCCACAGCCGCAAGGAACACCAAGCCCCTGGTGTCAGGGGCGAAATAAAACCATGCGCAAAGCACCGCCTCTGAAGAGTGCTCCCAAGAGCGATTACCGGGGAGCAAAAGAAAAGGTCCGAGCCGCGGCCAGATGTGCGGCATCTGGTTAGCCGCAATGACTGCTATTAGGGGGAGGCGATGGTGGACGCTGGGGAGAACTCGCGACGCTTCGGCAGAGACAATGGAATGGCTCCCCCGCCCCACCTCGAGGCTGCTTCGTCTCGTGGAGACGTCGGTGTGATCGCAGCGTCATTGTTTGTTCGGCCCCGGTCTTTTGTGTTTGCGCTCGACACCGCGGCCACCGCTTGCGCCACGCTACTGGAATGGGGTGGGAGGACTAAGACCGGAGCGACTGTGCGCCGTGCCTTCTACCTGACCCCTGGCGCTGCCTCGCTTCTGGGCGATCGCTGCGCGCGCAGAGCACAGCGCGTTCCTTTCTGTCGTTCCGTTCCTGGTAGACGACAACGCGAGTCGATTGTTGTCGCGCGATCTGGAGCGTCGCTGTGGGTAGGAATAGTGTGCGTGGGCAGGCATATTCTGTATGTGAGGGGAGCGCTGCGCACTGGTGTGGCGGTAACGGCGGATGGGCAGGCGCTATACCGATGGAACGCTTATTTCGCCTGATTGCTTTGTAGTTCTATGGAGGAGTGCGGGAAGAGCCACATGGTGATGAAGTATCTCGTTGAATACGCGCTCGTATATCTAGCTGGATACAAACAAAGCCATTCTTACAGTTCGTCTTTGTGCGCTGCCTGTAGCTCGCCGTGGCAATCCGTTATAGCGCTGTGGCGTTCTGCGGGCATCCTGAAAAAGAATGTCACACACACACACACACACACACACACACACACACACACACACACACACACACACACACACCCACACACACACACACACACACACACACACACACCACACACACACACCACACACACACACCACACACACCACACCACACGCACACACACACACGCACACCACCACACGCACGCACGCACACAACACGCACCACGCACACGCACACGCACACGCACACGCACACGCACACACACACACACATGCACGCACGCACGCACACACACATGCACGCACGCACGCACGCATACACGCACAAAAGAGCGTGCGTGTGTGTGTCCGTAATTGTCTGTTCTTTCGTGAATCCCCGGAGAGATTGATGCGCAATGTGAGCTACATCTCTGTGTTTGATGGCCTGTCAGGAAGCGCATATCTATAGTCATAACTGTATTCGTGTTTTAATATTTGTGGTAGTTGTGTTTACTGTTCGTTTTTACTTTTCGAATATAAACGCTAAGCAGTGAAGTTAAAAGACAAAGAAGAAACTAGCGATCATACGTGGTTACCGCACTCACTGGTAAGTGCTTGGTCAGGTTCAGCGCTATGTCAAGCGCGTCATTTAGTTTCCCTTTGCAACTATTTTAGAAATTTATGTACGAACTCTTTGATCCTTTGTTTATACCGCAGGTTGGAGGAGTGAAACAGCAACCCACCCGTTTTAAAGGGAGTTGTTGCCGCAGAAACTCCAAGTTGAAGGTGTATCTGGCGGACAGTTACTTATGTCGCCTATTTCCTCCTTCTCCCCCTGTCCTGCATTTTAAAGCGTCTCTTATGTTTATTGAAATGCAAAAAAAAAAAACGTCGGTATCTTGCTCATGTATCAAACATCTAGAAGCTATCGGACACCACGGGTACTGATAAGAAATATCAGGGAAAAAATGGTGGGTACGGATATAAATTGAATAAGAATGTCCTGGACTGCTTTTGCAAGTTTAGCTGGGTATACGGTGAATGGGGGAGATCACTCAAGTAATTTGGTATTAACTTAGCGGGAAGGGTGTCAACGAGAAGCATTGTTTCGTTTTGGAGTGGAAGGCGTATGTCCAGAGAATTTGTTTGGTGGCATATTGAACATCACAGACGATGCATGTGCCTTGATTAGGAGAAGAATGAGAAGCCTTTTGTCGCTCATCAGGGGAAATGTTTGTAGAAGTCTAAAGTTTCTGCACAAATGAGGTTTGATTCCCGGCCGTTCAAACTCCATTTGTCACCGAGGACCGCATTGCAGTATAAGTAAAAAATTTAGCAGTCGGAATGCGCACATCAAGGACAAATCTGTATACGTACTGCAGCATCTCTCGCCATATGATTGTTCTTAGACGTTCTAAAACCTGGCTAGCGGAGGAAAGCGAGCACCTTTGTAGGCTTCATTCTTTCAGTGACACGCCTTATCAAAAAACACATTATATATAATATATAAACTTAAACCTAATTTATGTATCCAGTGCAATAAAACAAGCACTTCATTAAATTAATATTCTCATTTTCTGAGACTTTTTCGCAGAGAAACTTCGAACATGTGCTAAGCACGTGTGGGAGATATTCACCGCAGCGTACTATTTCCACCTCCTTTACCTTCGTTTACTTTCTCTATCTCCAGAAATCGCGCCTGCCTGAGTCAACTTCCGGTCGACGCATTCCGTCCCCACAAGCTTCCGTGATGCTGCAGGGATGCAGCCATCCATTCAGCAACTTCCCGTTGCTACACGGTGGGGCAACCTGCGAATCATCTTCTCGAACGGTTTCTTGGGCGGCAGACAGCAACATCCGTCCGTCTTCAAATTACATATCACATCGCCGTTCCAATGCCTCCTTATCCTGAAGGGCCTTGTATCCTCTCCATTTCCTGCAAAACGGTAACCAGCGTACGCTGATTTGCTTCAAAGAGGCCGCCCAAACTCGACAGTGTAGCACGGCGAAAACACTGGAGTGGTCGATCTGAAGTCGCGCCTATCCTCTCGTCACGAGTGATAACAGCGGCGGTTTTATGCGGCGCGCCTTTGTTCTGCCGTCAACTGCAACGGCTGCGAAAGAGCGCTGCAAAAACACCTTCCTGCTAAGAGAGAAAACGGACGCGATTGGCCTAGCAACGTCGCCACGAAAAATTTACAAGCGTTCCTGCGTTTATCCTCGCGAAGTCACAGGCTACTGCAAAGTGCTGTATACGAGCTCGTGTCACTGTCATTACGATGAGAAAGTTGGGCGAGTTGGTTCGGAAAGTTGGGCGAGCAGCACGTCGTGCAGTGTTTTATATTCCCTGTCTTCAATTCCACGCCTTTTCCATCACGACTCTGCAACTTTTTTTCTGTTTTCTCTGTGCAACCTTCCCCAAATATGGTCAAAAATTAGCAATTGTGCTTCAACGCACCAATATGAAAAAAAAAGGCTGGGGCTCAGTTAGTGCAAATTGGAGACCCAGTCATTACTTCCAAGGACCCATTGCTTCAGAGAGAAGGGGTGACGTATATATATAGGATGTACAAGGAGGGTGTTTTTATTAGTTGAATTTATTCGTTTACAATTTTCCTTTAACCCCACTTTTTTATCTTATTAAAGCGGTAATCGCACAGGTGCGCACGTGTGGTTATCACAATCGTACTAATTTGGGCTCGCTAATATTGAAAGAAATGGAAGTGGCGTAAAGACAGGAATAAAGTTCGTCTGGGTGTTTTTTTCTCTTGAAGTGAAGGAAGTCTTCGTGCCGTCAATTTTCCCTTCAAGCACGTGTGACTGCCGTATGTTGAAATGACGTCACGAATGTAAAGACAAAGCATTCCGTCATACAGCATACAGCTTTTAAATCTACGGGGATATTTCATCATATGGGTAATTCAATACGACGAACGACGCCATGGCTTGGTCCTATTAAAATTGTCTACTGCACTTAACCCGCCTTGTTTGATTTTGCAAAACGGGAACCGAGCTCGTCAACGAACGCCGTCTTAACCACACACTTATATACATATAACAAGGACCTGTATGATTTTCCAAAACTTTATTCAAGTGTTCATATGTTACTGCTCATAGTTTCGCAAACCTTTCCTGCAGGCCCGTTGCCACCACCACCCACATGGCTGTCACCTCGTTTTAAGCAATGCGCATATTGCAGACTACATCGAACACGCTAAACATATTCCAAAGGCTCCATTGTCTTTGGTATTTGGCGATGTCTTCTTCCAGCAACATCAGGTTTCCACAGCTGGTCTGCGCTTGCTGCCTTGGCAAGCATTTGCCGTCGCAGCTGTGTACGGCGACACGTTGCCGCACGCACGCGTGCAGCCATGAATGGGAAGGAAGGTGTGCTTTTACGGCACTAGTGCGCTCTTATCTTTTATTGCTGCTCGCGACGACTCACCGTCTCACACTGCTACTTCCCGCAGGCGAAAAACGACAGAAAGAAGGTTGGACTTTCATAACTTCGTAAAAAAAAAAAAAAAAAAAAACGAACACAAGAATGCTTCGTGCAGCTGGTTATGCGTCTGTAAAATCGTGAGAGTCGATTAGGCCTTGATTGATTGATTGATTGTCGGGTTTAACGCGCCGACGCAACGCAGGCGATGAGGCGCGCCGTAGTTGATGGCTCCGGGTTAATTTTGACCATCTGGGGATCTTTCACGTGCGCCGAAATCTCGTACACACGGGCGTTTTTTTTTTCTTTCTATTCGCCTCCATCACAAAACCGGCCGCCGCGGCCGGGAATCGAACCCACGACCTCGTGCTCAGCAGCAGAACGCCTTAGCCACTGAGCTACCGCGGCGGATGATTAGACCTTGAAAAGGTATCAGAGCGGGTAGTAGTAACTTTGTACAAAGTTAGCCCGAGCAGTATTCACGAAACTTCTGAAACTTTTGTGCTGAGTAAAACTGTATGAGAAGACCAAGTTAAATTGTTATTTTAACAGCAAAGCTGTTTAGCAAATGGTTATTTTTTGGGTGTCCGCAGTTAAAAATAGCAAGAAAATGCTGAGTGCTCATTTGTGCGCTCCTGGCGGTGACCGCCCAGCGTACTTGGCGCACGTTTGTCAGGCTAAGCATACCCACGTAGGAAGATTGGCCAAAAAAGAAAATCTCCATGGTTCGCCGTAATCGTGGCAACACTTGCTAGAAACGAGAAAGACACATCATAGCGTACGCCCCTCCGAGGTGATCCATTTATTATCACATAAAAAAAAGGAAGCTCACACTTATAGTAACAATGATTGAGTAAAGGTCGTTGCGGCAGCGAAGAAGAAGCAAATCGGCTGCAATCGTGGACTTAAACCGTCGTTATGGCCATGAAGGTTGCGCACAGCTTCGCTACCATCAAGTCTTACGTGCTAGTGTGAGCCGCATTTGCGCAAGGCCAGAATTTTTTTGTGAGCATGAATGAGCTGAGGAAAGGTATCTACAAAATGGGTGCGTCAGGGTAATTTTTCAAAAGTAGCGACTAAGAAATTATTGCTGATGTAGCTGTTCGGTGAGTACATTCGTAACCTTACATAAAGCTGCATAATGCGTTCCTTAGAATGTCATGAACATTTGTTCAATATTGCTGCAATGCCGCTGTCATGTTGCGACAAACCACTGTTTGTCATATAATCTTTTGCTCAACAAGCATTGCTGCAAGACTTTGCTCTACAATCGTTTCTGCATACAATTTGCTGCAACAAGTTTCCCCACACTTTACAGCAAATCAGACATATCTTAAGATAAAGAAATGTCACCATGGCTGTGATTTCACTATGAATATGACACTTCTTTTTTTTTCAGGGACGACTTCGAAGCAACATTCTACTGACCCAAGCTAGCCGGAGCCTATACATATTCTGTTCGCCACCTGGCGTTCTCCAAGGTTTAACCACAGCTCTCAATCTTTATTTAATAATTTGCATGAATTTTGTATTCCTGCAGTGAAAAGGAACTCCGCTGTACCTCATCATTATGACAGTAGCTTGCATCAACATTTTGGTTTTCACACGATTTTTTTTCGCGCTGAATTGTGTCAGACGTCGCAGCAGAGTCAGCAGTACACGCTGGATATTCTTTCTCTGTACATAAAAAGGAAACAGCCTATTCTTTCGCAGCGTTCCGAAGGATCTGTATATTTTTTGAGGCGTTATGAACGCTACAAACAAGTTTTTGCCATCTTTCTAATGCTGAGAGGAATTCAAAAAGAAAAAAAAAAGATTACAGAAAACTGTTGCGGTAATGCACATACAGCGACAGCTCTTCTGCCAACGTTTCTTGGCAACCTTTTCGAGCCTTCTCTTTGGGGAGACCCGTTGCGTAAGCCATTGCGTTGCCCTGTGTGTATTGATGGCTTGTTGCGTAGACCTGTGAATATTGCCTTACACACTGCAGCGTGCTGTCTGGCATCTTGAATCATTTTGGAGATAGTGGCGCTGTCATACTGCGTATACGCACGCGGATTCTTGCGAGCCTATGTTGATCCTTGAGAATTCTGAACCGTTACTATAGCCCGGCCAGGCTGGAAACAAACGACGACGCATCGCCAAATGATCATACTATTTAGTAGTATGTTAGAAGGCTCACAATACTAATCACCGGCACAGTTATTCTGGCAAAAATAATGTAGGTGGCGTTGAGCAAACTGTGTCGAGGGGTAATGCCACTGTGACATTAGTGCACGTTCATCGTATTTTTGTCTCGCTGCGTGTGGGCCACGGTACTTACAAGTGGGGCAGAAGAAGTAGAGAAGATGAAGGAGCTCAAGTATATATTGTGCTTCGCGGAATGCCGTGTTCCTTCCTTGTGCGGATCGGACAATAAAACACATTTATTGCCACTTACTCATGAAAGTTTTGTGGAGTTGCATGTAAACCTTTCAACAGTAAATAGAATCTTCGGCGAGGAATATAGAGAGAGCGGAACCAGACCAGTTTAGATACCGTGTGTGAGGCATTCGTTCTGAGGTGGACACATGTAGGCTGCTGCTGATGACAATGATGCTGATGATTATGATGATGGTGGTGATGATGATGATAAACAGAGCGCCCTAAAGATGGTTCATAATACCGGTTATTAATTCGTACACTTTGGTGGGTATAATTTGCTTTGCCTAAAAGTTCATGCTGTGGGGCATCGATGCATGTGTACGCACGATTTCTCTTAGTTGAAACTAATAAATGG
The DNA here is from genome assembly GCA_013339765.2 of Haemaphysalis longicornis. Taxonomy (NCBI): domain Eukaryota; kingdom Metazoa; phylum Arthropoda; class Arachnida; order Ixodida; family Ixodidae; genus Haemaphysalis; species Haemaphysalis longicornis. Next base: position 134,255,290 of record CM023450.1, on the reverse strand, counting down.
TGTTGAATAATAATTATGGCCTTTGCAAGCTGAGGATACATACTTGCGGCTGAAAGAAACTCTTTATTCTGATTGTGAAGCTTGTTGGGTTCTAAATAGGTGCTGCAAAATTTAGAATATCTGTGTTTTGATGGTGAACGAATCCGGGAACAAAACTGCCTGTCAAACACTGCATGAGTCGTTCCTTCGGTTTTTTGTAGCTGACAACTTTGGTGCCTCCAGCCCATTTCATGAGCTTGTCAAACTCGCACTTGAGTTTATATTTGAAATAATGGTTTATTTTAGCTCACATTCTAGCAAAGGTCTGTCGCCAGTCGTTTTCTGAAGCCCGTGAAGAAAGCGACGTCAGGTGCTTTCTCGGCCACCTTGTCAACTGCCGCAATGACGTCACGTGTTTGCACTGTGCGTTGATACCGTCTCAGTGTGCTCAATATAGCAAATTTCTTCAAAATTTCATGACTGATGTTTTTTTTGCAGTAGGAATACACAGACACACAGTCAGACCGACAGACAGACAAACACACACACACAACACACACACACACACACACACACATATATATATACATATATATATATATATATATATATATATATATATATATATATATATATATATATATATGCGAAGTCTAATCACGTAATGCTCCACCCTCCACCCCTGGTGGTCGGAATTTATCACTACATTGGGGGCTAAATCATGGCATTTGTGACATTAGCGTGAAAAGAAAACGAAGCATCTTAGTGTACTTCTGGGTGGGTCGGAAACAACGCCTGCAAATCTGCCGAAGTTTCTCAAGGTTCAAGATTTTCCGCTATTAAGTGTGATTTAATAAATTATTAGACTTTTTCACGATGTCTTCCTCTTATTATTTTTTTTCAAATGGATTCATTGAGCATTCCGCTAGCTATAACGCAGGTATTAAATAAGAAATTGTGCATGTTGACAGCTCAATACGGTGACCGCCTCCATCAGAAGAATGCCCCATCTAAGGATAGGTGCGTGTACTAAACTGTTCAGCAGGAAAGAAAGCTGATAAATCCAGCTAAGACTCAACTTCTGTGGGGAATAAAGTTTATATAATTGCAGTTATAAATCGCGTACTATAGGCAAGTATACTTTTCGAAGCCTTGCCTGAACGTGTTTCTTCGGTGCTTCTATTTCCATGGTACCTAAACTGTTCGATCTATTCTAATGTAGAGCTTCGACCTCGGAAGAGGGGCGCATATGCACTGCCCAGTGTTGTGGCCAAACCAGGACACATACGTCTGGCAGATTTTAGCTGAAAGAGAGCAGATATCACAAACAGACATCAATTCTTTAGATCAAGAAAAAGAAAGCGCATAGGCCGCAGAATGCGAGCCCCGGCTTCCAACTCTTTATTGTCCATTATTGCACGTGTAAACTGCGCGGGGCAAGGAACTGTTTTGTTTTTATCACACCCCGATAACGGCCCAAGAGTCCTTCCGGCGTGGCACGTCGACAACTCGCAGCGAAGGGCAGCCTGACGCTGCGGGGCTACAAAGTCTTCCCCAAGCCAAGAGACACGGCGCAATCGGGTGGGAATGCAGGAAGTCCTCTTCGCGCAGGCCTTGCCGTACAGTATAATCTCCTTTCGACAATGCAAGACTCATATGGCGATGACCTCTATGTACACATGGAAGACCGCGTTTGTCCGTCGGGCACTTCGGTTGAAGAAACTAGAACGCCGCATTTGAACCCGTCACATTATTATTGTTTTCTTGTTTGGGTGAGCGAATCAGCCTTTGAGAGCTCGTGCGCCGATTGTTGTGCGAGCCGACTGGTTCTGTTCGAAAGTCGGCGTCTGTTCTGCCTTGGACGATGGCCGCGACGAAGCTTTGTAGTCAGACATCTGCAACGGCGCCCACCGCTGTCGGTTTACAGGCGCTGCGTAGTTTGCTTCCATTGCTTCGTAGACGCACGCCGGCGGCGAGGCTGCGCTGAATGGCACGCTGACAGGTGGTCTGATGAATGCCGTAATTTCTTGAAAAGCCGCGGCGTCGTGGCCTCTTTGAGGTCCTTTGTGCGACCGTGTTCTTTCCCCGTATATACAAAGAGTCAATTGCTCTTGTTCGCCAACCGCCCCGCCTTTGTTACCGGTGCGTAGCAGCTTTTATATTCCCCCGCGCGGCTGGCCTATTCTTCTTTGCACTCGCTCCCTTCTGGCACGTCGTCTTTCCCGCGTTGGTTTTGTGCGGCTTGCTCAAAGATAAATACATTCTTTTATCTCCTTTCTCACTTCCGTTGCCGTTGCAAAGTGACCTCTAGACGTCTATTCTTGAGCCACCGGGCAGAGAGACTAGATGAAGAATTACAAACGTCGATAAGTCTGTTTATCTCTTCTCTAACGCACACTTGGCACAGGTAAGAAGCTATTTACAAGAAAAGCAGCGATGGCCGTGATTGAGGAAGGCGCAGAGGACGAATGTACAGAACTTCGATGAAAACACTCACGCGCGCTCCTTTTAGGGCGATGAAACACTGGTTCCCCAGTCTCTCGGTGTTGATGATGTGGTCAGCGGCTTCATCTCGGAAGGGTGTCACATGTGCGACGAAACTACAGTTCTTGACGCCGTAGGAGTTATGTGGCTCGCGCACTGCGAGTGTCTATGAGTCCACATGAATGCACGAATGCGAAGACGGGCCACAACGCCACTCGTTCGTCGTTCACGCCATGGCAGACGGGGTGAGTACCGGGGTGGGCCTCGTGAGCCCCATTGCTTCCTGGGGCTTGAGGAGGAAGCACGGGAAGGAGGGGTGCAAGGCGGCAGCCGCGGCTGCTGGCGAGTAGTACGGCGGGCAGGGACACTGCATGAAGCTACCCTGTCCCGGTGGCGGAAGCGAACACAGGAAGCTGCCCGGCGCTGGCGATACCACGGGCGAATGCGATGAGAACAGAGGAGACGGCGAGCCTACCAGGTTCTCGCTCTTGTAGTACAGGGCCGGTGCCTCGGCGCGGAGCTTGGCCAGACTCGAGCTTAACCAATGTTGGGAGGCCGCGACACTAGTCATGCCCGGGGCTGGAATTGCGGATCGCACGGTGGCCGCCTTCTCGCTTTCCAGCCGGCTGAAGGGGGACTCGAAGCCGAAGAAAGGTCTCTCTCCGGGCATCGTGGCCTTGGGCTTAGCCACCACAGCCCCCGAAGGCGATGCTGGACTACCTTGTGACGGCCTGCTCGTGGCACCGGGGTTCGCGGTAGACAGGGGCTGCTTGGGCTTGCGGCGTGGTCGGTACTTATAGTCAGGGTGTTCCTTCATGTGCAGGGCTCGCAGTCGCTTGGCCTCGTCGATGAAGGGCCGCTTGTCACTCTCCGACAGCTGCTTCCACTCGACGCCCAGCCGCTTGGAGATCTCCGAGTTGTGCATCTTCGGGTTCTCGATGGCCATTTTGCGCCGCTGGCCCCGTGACCAGACCATGAAGGCGTTCATGGGCCTCTTGACGTGGTCCGCGCTGCCACGACCCCCGGTAAACGGAGTGGCGGCGGGTACACTGTCCGGGGCACCAGGTCCCTTCTGGATGACGGAGGGATGTGGCAGCAGCATGTCTGGTTGTCACTTTCCACACCAAAGCGTTGGAACCGAAAAAAAGCGACGAAGACGAGTTTGTCCTGCTCACAGCGCGATCGTTCGACAAGAGATGACGGAGAGACAACTTGCCGGCTCTTCTGTTTTGCTATTGCGTAGTGCCGTAAAGGCGGCGAGGGAGGGGGTACGGCGTGAAGCCGGAGCGGTGAGCCGATCACGCTTCGAGTGCACAAGAAGAGAGAGCCGCTTCTGTGTCGGGAGTAGAATGAGCGGGTGAGGAGGCTACCCTGGGCCTTTGTGCCGTCTGTTGAGAACGGGGCGGGATCGGGGCCGCCCCGGGAGAGAGCGTTGCCGCTCCGACTGGCTGGGCTGAGAGGCAGAAGGCGGAGCGGATCGAAAGCCGAGCCAAGCCGAGCCAGACGTCAAGCCGATGCTGCCGGCGGCGTAGCGGCGGAGTGGGTCCCCGCGCCGTCGTCTGCTTTCGCGGCAGCTGTCGTCTGCTCCAGCTCTATCGCCTCTTGCCTGTGGGCTTGCGTGTTTGAGTGGCCTTTGTGATCAAGCCGCGCGGAAGAACCGCTCTTGTGTTCAAGAGGGCGGTCGTCTCTATGTCACCGCACTAGGAGGGTTTCCGTTTAACTGCTTCGAGCCCAGCCTTGCGATACCTTTGCGGCACTGCTCTATTGTGCTGGCTCTACTTTGCGGCTAGCCCCAAAGGAGCACTGAACTCTAGTTCCTATTACCGTAGGTTTTGTGATCAGACATAGCCGTAAATTATTTTGGCAGTGGTGCAATATGCAAAAAGAAAAAAAATTAGGACTTTCAAGAACACTAAACATTTTATACAGCTTAAAACACTTTAGCTCGAGCCTCTTTGCACTGGAAATTGTTCCACATTTAAAGTTGCTCCCGATACCTGGCCATTTAGTTTGCACCTTTAATCATTACCCAAGCCTCTTAAAAAGGCCAAAGTTCACAGAAATCTTTGTAAACTTTGGAGATTTGCCAACAACCATATTTATACGTAACTGTTTCGATATTAGCGCATCTGTTAAAATCGGCATTTACGCCTCCGAATTGAATGCAAGAGCCAAAGCCAAAGTGCTGCCCTTGAAGTTGTAGAAATTTTCCCGCTCATATCGCACTTGTCTACCCGGTACATCTTTAGCGATTAATAACGCAGAAGCATTAGTTAACCACGTAATAAAAAATCTCGCGTTCATGGCAAAGAAAATGGGTAGACAAAGTAGTGGACTAACGGAACACATAATGGCTGGCTGCTCAAAGGATGAAAAACAGGGTAATGAATACTCAAAATGACGCAACATATAACATGAAACATATATAAACAACGTGACAAATCGTGTTGAAAATAAAATGTGGTAAATTTTGCTCTGCGTGGGATTCGAACCAGGGTTCTCCTGAATTGCGAGACGATCACTGAACCCTGTACCGCCCCAGTCCGATAAGACCTAGTTAACTAAATGTGAACCTAATAGTGACTGGGTTGTGGCCTTAGTTTACGACATGTATTCAGTACAGCGAGATAACTGTGAGCATGGTAATTACACAAGTAGCAGTTATATGAGTATCACAGCACGTGTCCGCAAATAGCGTGTATCTACGGGTAACAAGGGAAATTGACAATTTTTTTAGTCATACACTCTTTATCTGGTTTCATTTAGGTTCCACTTCAGTTCCATATAAAGCTGCAGTTCCATTTATTTGCGACCCTCGGAAGGAAATGCTAAGTAGATCCGTGGTTTTATGTGGAAAGCATCTTCTGTTTTTGGTATGAATGCTTTGTTCATACGGATCACCGCCAATGTATGTAGTAACCGAAGGAGAAGGGAAATTTATTTAAAGTTTGCTAAAGAAAATGATGGCGATTATCATGACAGTGCACACGCGCGCCACTAGACACGAGCCACTGAAAGCACCACGTCATGTCCCTATGAACGAACGCGCTGCCTTCCACCTGGTTGGTACTTGTTCCACAACATTAATCGGTGGAGAGCATACGGCGATGGACTGGGAGAAGTCTACATCAACAACCGCCGTGAAACATGTGGGCGCACACATTATTGACATACCCGTTTCACAATTCAATGCTAATGCTGTCGTATTTACTACACCAGAAAGAGCGCTTAGGTGTTTTAGAGTTTGTTTTCTCCTGCTATTCCTTCATATATTTTTGTGTTTTCTAAAAATCATCTTGGCTCTCCTTGCTCATTTATGGGCGTTTAAATATTTCATAGTAAACCTTCTAGTAGTTTTCGACACTACGTCTCAGCACTTGCCGGTTTGCTTTCCAGTTCAATTCAGTAACTTGCTGGCGCAGTTCAGTAACGGCTGGCGCACCACCAGATGGCGCGCCAGCCGTGCAAACACGAGAACATTGAATTCAATTCAGCAAACCTCGATTGCGTTTATCATAGGAGGGCCGAGACAGGAGGTGAACAGTATGAAACGTACCTTGTGTCTCATGCTGTTTACCTCCTGCTAGTCCCCTCTCCCTTGCGGCAAGGGAGAAAGAAGAGGCCGTTACGGGGCCAGGGTGCATGGCAGAAGACCATGGTCTGTCGACGTCTGCAGCAAAGCGGGCAGATATGCGCGGCCACTTTTTTTTAACGAGACCCAAAACAGAAGATAGGAAAACTGGACGAAATTGGATAAAAAACCGGGTCCAGTGGTAATATTTGATAATATTTTATTTTTGTATTTCGTATTAAAATAGTGACAGTGTTCAACGGGCACTGCGCTGCCTGCATTTCCACAAGAGTTCCTCTATCATTACCCTGCTCTGTTAGCATGGAAAGAGAATTTAGTATACCGCCGTGGCTGGCAAGAAACGAGAATACGCGTTGCTGGCCTTTTTTAATGGCACGGTATTGTATAAAGACAGTAATCACATAGTTTATCCTTACAGACTGGTACTTCTCCGTAGTATTTGATGTACTAGATTCTTGTGTATGTTCGCCGGGTTATATATATATATATATATATATATATATATATATATATATATATATATATATATATATATATATTCGGATAGAGCCACAGCGAGAAAGAGACAGAAATAAGGGTAGGCAGTCCAAAAAGCCGAGGAAAGCGAACAGGAAAATGTGGTAAGTCATGTATTATGCTTAAACAGAACAGATCTTATTTTTTGAAAGAAAGAAAGAAAGTAAGGGGAGAAAAACATGCCTGCCGGGTGGGATCCGAACCCACGACCTCCAGAATACGCGTCTGGTGCGATGACCACTACGCTAACTGCGCGGCTGTGCTCCCCTCTGCTCTCTCGGAAACAGCATTAATTCATTTTGAGAGAAAGATGATGCAACATAACGTGCTGTTAGCAGACACCTTATGAACAAAAATTTTATTTTCACCTATTCCACAGAAAGTAACAACTTCTTTGTCAGCACGTTTATGCTTGTGAAACACACTCGCAATGCTAAATTTTACTAAGCGGAAATCCTCGACGAATTCACGAAATTACTCAGGATGGTGTACGCTGGGAAAAGGCGCTTAACGGAACTTTGTGGGAAATGAATACAAATCACCATAAAAACTCGAGCATGGCCCACATGCTCTAGAACTCGCTTAGTTATAGCTTATAGCTTAGTTATATAGCTTAGTTATATAGCTTTTTTTACCATATGCCCACAATGGTGATAACAGTAGGGGCTCAACTTGCAAATTTAAAGTGCGTTATGGAGGTTTAGCAACTCAGTTATGATGTCAATGGTCCGCCGCTTGCCTTCGCCTTCAGGTGGGTTGAATTTACCCATGTGCCTGGAAAAATTAGAATTGCAGAAAAAATTCACGTGCGATGAACTGCGTGATCTGGTTTTATATAAGTAATTCCAAAACTTAGACATTGCACTTGCTTTGACGCGGCAGTATGCGCAACTGCTCAATGCTGATAGTTAATAAAAAAATGGGTTAACTTTGTACTTTTATAAAAAGAACTTGGCTCAAAACCTTTGGTGACAGACTTGCCAGATCTTCCTGTGCCCTGCAAGGTTGTCAATTCGAATTTCGCACGTATATCTTCTTTTTTGTAATTTAGGAATTGCTTAAAATCGGCCACACAGGAAAGGGTTCAGAGAAACGAATGGAAAATTTTGGGAGTTATTAAGAACTTTTTAATGATACTGAAGCTTTTCAAGGGTGCTGCGCAAAAGTAAAATGTGAAAGTTTTGATATACGTAGTAAGTACATAAAAACATAGCGTAAAAAGCTGAAAAATAAAAACCATATTTCGCGATGCCGCGTCGTATACCGTTTAACCGATATAACTACACAAGCTGCCTCGAGGTATGCATGACCCCTACTATGAAACAGTTATTAAGTTTTCAACGGTTATCGAAGGGAACGACAGCATCACCACAACTACTGTTAAGCAGACAGTGTTACCCCATATCGTGGATCCCTCATGTTCAAATTGTGTTACCGACCCGGCATCCCTCACTCTCACTGTAGAGTTTGGAAAGGTAAACGAGTGTGGAACACGATTTGAACATGAAGGATCCACGAGAAGGGGTAACACTGTCTGCTTGACATTAGTTGGGGTGATGCTGTCGGGTCCGTCGACTACTATGAAGGTCCCCAGGATATCACCCATCTTCGAGCCTGCGTGGTGACAAAATTACTGCCCTTGCGTACCATGCAGTTGAAGGGACGATGCAATGATTTCGAGTTTCATCTTTACGTACTTTACACAAGCACGGCGACACGCGAGAAAGAAGTCGCAAAAAGGATAGTACATGCATGTTAAAGCTGTTAGTTCGTCAGATTTGCTCGCCTTCTGCCCTATCAGGACCCCATGAAAGAGTCTACAACACCCTCACCCCTTACCTCACTGCGTCCGTCCTGGAAACAGCGTATACGGCGTGCACACGCGACAAGTCATTTCTTTCTACAGAATTTCGGCGAGTGCGCGGGAACTGTCAAAAGCATTGTTTCGCGTAAAATTATATTCCACCAATACAAACGCGCCGTGCATTTGTATGAAATGCGCGCCTGCTTGGGCGCCGAAATCAGCCGCTGTCCATTCCCTGTTTCTTATGTTGAAATTTTGTCCCTCTGTCCGATTGAGACACACTCTTCAAAGCGCATACAGCATTCCTTGCTTGGGGGGCAATGAAAAGCGCTAGAGAAAGTAACGCAACCTTTCACTACACCCTGTTGTTGATAAACTTTATTGACACACAAAAAAACAAAGAAAAAGACCCCCAACGTCCGGGGTTCTGAAAGAAAAAAAGATTAGCTATACCGACGGAAGAACCTAACGAACTAAACCTTTGCTGTGCTGCATCCAGCGCGATCAAGGCCATCATTCTAAAGTGAGTTAGCAGTGCACTCGCCGGCGGTTCGCGCCAAAGGACATGCTATACATTAGTTTATGTAACGCTATAGTTGGTTTATGTAACGGTAAAACAGTGTGAGTGCCGCTCCGCGTTTTTTGCATCCTGTATATTTGTGTCAAAAGTAGCCATTTTGCCATCTACCTTGGTTATCAGCTTGTGGCTTCAATCGCAGTCGTCTCTGAGCATAGTTGCATTGTTTTTTGCTGTGACGTATGGCAGGTTATTTGAACACGATTATGATAATCAACGATCATGCCTACGATTTACATACGGCATCCTTGTTTCATTTCGCAAACGTAACTTTAAACGATTAAAATCAAATAATCGCGGCTAAAGAACTAATAGATTAATCGAAAGGTTAATCATTCAATCGCCCATTTTTATATATTTGGTGGATGAAGCAATTGAGTTTGGCCAATCCTTTATTAGAAGGGAGGAGAGATGGGAAAGCGCAGGTAATTCGGGTAATGGCGAATACTTAGATGACGCTTAACCGATCGATTTCCTTAAGCTCATGGTTTTTGGATATTATGCGGCCAAGAAGTCCTAAGCTGTGGGCGACACGTGAGAACAGGCGTTTGATGCAGTCTGTCTTCGCGTGATGGCGGTGTATTTCTAGGCCGAGAAGTTTGATCTGTAAAACGATCGGCACGTGTTTTGAACCTATGCGGGTTTGATTGTTTGTGAGGATTGCTTGTGAGTTGTGAGGATCGCTTGTTTCGAAGGAAGGAGGAGTCGTCGTTTCGAGGTGGAGCATTGGAGGCCAGGAGACCATTGGAGACCATTGGGAAACATTGGAGACCATTATAGGCCAGCCATTGGAGGCTAAAGGTTGTAACTAAAATTTTAGTTCAAACATTAGTTTAACTATAGTTTTCTGTGCTGTATATTACTCGTGGAGGGAATATAGAAGGGGAAGTTCACTAGTGCGGAACGCGTGTGGGCAACGATTTGCAGCAACAGGCGCCGAATATCTGCAGCAGAGATGGAGCGAGGTGTCTCCGTTGCCAGGCAATTTGATGGCACACTGGGAAGCTGCGAACGCAGAGTAGAACTCCCGGTTCAACCATACCTTTCTTTGCCATGGCTGTCCGGTGCAGCGTGTAAGCTACATCTCGAGTGTTTCCGTAACACAGAGTGGCCCGCGCTATATTCTTGGTAGCGCCGGGATGGCCGTCGGTGAAATGAGTGACTGTTTCGTTCAACTTTGTCACAATCTTTTGATTATGGATCCGACCACGGCCTCTGCGAACCCTTCTCACAGAGCATGAGTGGCTTGAGGTATAAAAAATTGGACGTATGCTTCCGTGCAATAGCATTTGGCCGGCAGTGGACCACCGAACTATGCAATGTCAAGATGACCAACTACGCGTCACCGAACAAATCGTGGTACCTCGACGACAAGTACAATTTCGCCCTGAATTCTCCAGTGTAGATGACGTAATGACTAACGAAATATCAGCTGGTTTTGTTAGTGTTATTGCTGTGTAGCAAAAAGCGACCTGTTTCTACTAAATGAGCAACATGCATTTACTGCTGGAGAAAAAGCCAGTGCTATTATGCCGGCGCCCATACTATTTGCCGGCCCATGCCGGCCCATGCCATGGCTTTCTGTCAATAAAGCACTGAAACGCGAAGTACTCAAATTTGGAAGGTGCAGCTGTAAGCAACGTGGACACCAGGTTGATTGAGATTCCTCGTGATTCAGAGGCCGTTTTCGTCGGTAAGAGTGCATAGTACTTTTGACACTTGGTCTAGCTTGCACCTGCAAGCTTCCTTTACGGTTGCAAGCTCCTCTTCGCCATACTCATTGAATATCGTGGCGTTGCTGATGGCGAGAAAGAGCTGGTGAGCAAGCAGATCATTGCTGGCCCCGGTGCGTTGGTAACCGTCCTGTTCTCCCCGGTTCGCCGTAGCCGCCAGGATCGTAGGGGAACTCACCCTGCTCGGGCTGTAGCCTCAGACTGACGAACCCAGTCCTGTGCCCGCGGCAGGCACGCACGTAGCCAGTGCCGGGCGGCAGGGATGGTAGCTGCTCACACGTGACCGCTCGTCGTGTGCACTCATCGCGATCGCGAACTGCGACTCCATGCCTCAGGAGCGATGACCGTGGCAGCGGATGGTGTGGCTTCCTGGAGCTTCCTAGGGGGCCGCCAAGCGTGGCAGTTGAAGCTCCCCGGTTGCCGTTCACGATCTCGCCGCAACGAGGGTCACCTGACGGTTCGTGCGATCCAACTCGGAAGGCCGGTGCGCCGATCAGAGTCGGTGATACCAGGAAGCGCTGACTCCAGCGGAGATGCCACCGAAGAAGCCAGCGCCGGGAGAAACACGGCCATCGTCGTACAAGTGGGAACGGCGCGCGCTTGCGACACTTAACAACCACGTGCTCCCTCAGCAAGGAACCCCGACGAGCGGCAGCGATGTCTGAAGCGTCGAGGAGCATCACGCTGGACGGGTCCGCATCACCGTACATCGTGGTCGTGGGGTCATTGGAGAGGTCGGTTTCGTGGCCGTCCTGGACGACGACGCAGTCACCGCTGGTCGGGCGGCTGGGTGCACCCAGTTGTGCCTCAATAGAATCGGTCGTGCTTTCCGATGGTTTCTCTGGAGGATCAGACTCGTCGGCAGCTGTGAGGACGTTCCGACGATCAGAAACGCACGGCTCACAAGCCGCGGGAACGTTTGCTACCTTGTAAGCCTCCGCGGTCATATTAGCTGAGGTTGAAATACAGCGCAAATACCCGCTGTCACCGGAGGGCGCCGCGGTCTTGCCGTTCCTGATGACGGCGGAGTAATCGCTGGGCGCTCCGGTGCTCCGAGCAGCAATTGGCGGAGGAACAGCGGAGGGTCTGGCGAAGCACACCAGTGTATGGATCGTGACGACCTTTTCGTCGTACTCGTAGCTATCGAATAAATCGGCCTCAAGGTCGTCCAAATCAATGGTCTCCTCATATATGCGCTTATCGAGGGACTTCAACTCCTCGTACCTGCTGTCGACGGCGTGCAGGTGTGAGCGGATCTGGCCGGTCGATGAGAGGGGATCCTGAAGTAGCAATTGAATGGCAGCTACGCCCCTTGTGACGGCTTCCCTCACATTGTCACGGTGGCGGCGAAAGCTCCTCCATGGCAAACGGCGCGAACGCAGGCGACGGGGTGTCCTAGACACGAGCCCGAGCGGCAGACAGCGTTCGATGACGAGGCTCGCAGAATTGGGTGCTTCCAGGGGACCACAGGCCTAGCGTCCTCGAAGACTGCGCCTCATCAGGTCAGGTCTGCTCGTGGGTTGTCTCCGGGTTCAGTGTGGGTGGAGTGGAGCGTCGAGCAGCCGGCCATGGCGGGCGCCGCCCAAGGGCAAGACCACCGAGATGAAGGAATCACGAAGTATCCCAACCAGGAGTTTCCCAGGCCTCGCGAGCCTCGTAGATGCACTGCGCCGTCATGTAGTCCATTGGGGCGTTCCTCCCGGGTTTCACGGCACCAAATGTTGAGGAACTGGGCCCCGGGCCATGGCACCGCTCAGAACGCTATTTATTCCACCCCCTCTTCTCCAACCACTGATGGTGATAGTCCCAAGCTCGTCTTCTTCTTTCCTCAACAGGTGCAGCTGTAAGCAACGTGGAAATGTGTTTTTCTGTCTGATTGGCGTAGTGATTAATGGCCTAGTGCGATAAATTTACTCCAGGCCAAGTACATCGGAATAGCGCAAGGCGTTCTTTTTCAATTGTTGTCGAGGTGAATAAGGAACGTGAGAGCATCAAAGGTCATAATCGCTGGTTCAATTGTGCGTAGACAAACGGGTCACCAATCATTGTGATGTCGGCTCCACGATCTATTGAGACTGCTTTCCGTTTTAGACAAACATTTCTGTGCAAACATTTCGTGGAACAAATGTCGCGTAATAATATTTTACACCTTTAAGGCTGGATTTACGGTGACCGCTTTTACAAGCGAATTTACTTTTTTACTACACTTTTACTCTTAACACGCGAAAAGCTGCTTACCTTGCAAAAAACGTTTACAAGGTAAAAATATTAGGAGTCATTCTACTCTGCTGAGATGGATGACCAGTGAATGTTTTGCTTTTTGAATACAACATATACTGGTTACTCAAAATATCGGTGAAAGGTATATACGAACACATTTTTTTTGTCTTGAGGCATTGACGGTGGTCTCCCCTGTACGTACACTCATGCAAACACTTTGTACGACTAGTCTTTCTTGGGCTACTTAAACCAGAAAATTTTGCTCTGTCTGTCTGTCTGTCTGTCTGTCTGTCTGTCTGTCTGTCTGTCTGTCTGTCTGTCTGTCTGTCTGTCTGTTTTTGATTCAGCCATCCGGTCAAAAGTTGGAAGGACTATTGAACGAGAAGTTTACATGGCCAAAACCATTCCAAATCACTAAATTTGGAAACATATTTCCTAATTGTAAACATTGTTAAACAAAACGAAAACATTAGTCATATTTGAAGCGGCAAACATAACTTCACAACTCCGTACTCGCAGTGTTTCTTATATTTTAAAATAAATGTGTGCTTGATATTTCTCAAGTAAAAAAATACGCGTTGAAAACAATATTTTGACCTCAAATTGCAAAAAGAGCTGGATCGAGCCTGGACCTCGTGGCAGTGTTCCAATTTCAACAGTAGCAAAAGGTTCCAGTAGATGGCGCGAACAGTGGAGCGTGGGAAAATTGAATGACCTTAGTAAACCTTTTCCGTGTTTATCAAGGATCGAAAGGGAAGGGGAAGAGCAAGAGATGTGGGCGATGCAGAGAAGAAAGGCATTTACGTGGCAGACGAGGCAGAAGGCTATCGTCGTTCGACGACATTTGCAGCGAAGTCAGCAGATACACGGCCAGTTTTTATTTTCGCTCTACTGATCTTGCAAATGGTTCCTGTGATACTAATATGTCGAAATTCATATCCAAGTAATAAAATAGAGATAATACTTTTTTAATTGAGCTACATGTGAATGAAATAGTTCGTCGTTTAGGTAACCATGTGTACTCGCGACTCGACTGGTCCTCTCGACCAGTCGAAATTGATCTTGAGGTAGGGAGCTGGACAGCACTATCTCTCACTGCTCAGGGGTAGGGAAGGAAAAGTGGGCGGCGGGTTTGGAGTTTTGTTGATTCGGGTCAGGAATTTTGCTGGAATAAGTGCCGGGTTGATTACAAAATTTACATTGCGCGTCCAGTTGTGTGGGTAATAACAACTTCATCCTGGCTAAATAGGGAAATCTGTTAGTCTGTCTTGGTCTGAGTGTAATTTCGTGGTTTGTGAGCTCTGGGTGTGGTGCTGAGAATCTTCCACTGAGCCTGCAATGTTGTTTAATTTCTTGGAAAGTTGTGAGCTGTGTGGTTTCCGGTGTCTGCTTGCAGCCATGTTGGGCAAGATCTCGGGCCGTGAGATGGGCGTGGACCCCGGCGACGGCGAAACCGTTGCGGCCGGCATGCTCGGCCGCGTCCACGTATCTGGCCTTTGTGTCGCCTGCGTGTATGTCTGTTAGCGCTTTGGCTCTCGCTCTTCTTTTGCCTTTGTTGAACTGCGGGTGTACATTCCTTGGAATGGGATCTACTCTGAGGTTTCGTCGTTTGTTGTCGGGAATCGAGCTTTTCGTCCCTCGTTGCACGTGGCAGCCTATGCCAAGGTTGTTCAGATTCTTTCTGCCTGCTTTGGTGGTTGACAGCCTTTCAAGCTGAGCGGCACTTTGTGTTTCGGCAATTTCATGCAAGGTGTTATGGACTCCTAGCTGTAGGAGGCGATTCGTGTTGGTGGTCTCGATTGGGTATAGTACCATTGCCGTCTTGTAGGGTCTGCGCATCAGTACATCGATCTTGTTTTTCTCGCTTTTTCTCCATTTGTGGAAGGCCGCCACGTTGGCTATGTGGCAGTCACAAACGAGTGTATGAGCCTAGTTAGATTTTCTTCTCCCATCCATCCTTTCTATGTTGAAACACGTTTCCGAACTCTGGTGGCGTTCGCCGCCTTCCTCGTGAGTATATAGGGTGATCGTGTCGCCGTTCCTGCCGAGTGACTCTACTGTCTTCCCCAGGACTCTAAGCTTGTTCACTGTCGGTATCGTCGTCCCATCGCTGGTCTTGATCTTGATCTTCTCGTGTTTCCTTTGGCCTTCTGACGACCGTATCCCCTGCAGATTCGGTTCGTCGGCGTTGGGCATACGTCCTTTCGGTGCGTCCACACTGGTGGCAGACGTCTATTTGCTTGCGGTATAGATGGCACGGCCCGAGAGTTACTCCGTACTTGACCAAATTGGGCACCTTTGGTCCGCTGAATGCAACAATGGCCGTTGTCGTGCTCCGAATTCCTTTCGTAGTCAGGGCCAGCAGAGGATTCCTTGCGTTTACAATGTTGACATAGATTTCTCTTGGACTTAAGTCGGCGGGGATGCCCCTAATCACACCTTTGACGGGGTCGTGTGGGGCTGTGCGGTACGCACTGACTTCGTGCAGCCCGCCTTAGATGTTGATTTCTTGGATCATTTCGTAGCGACTAGCGTTTTCTTCCTTGGGCATGCTGTTCACCATGATATTCTGCGGCGTATTCGGGCATATCGTGTCCGAGCAGCTTTCCTCAGTGGTGACTTCGGCTGCGGCGAGTATGGCTGCGGAAACCGTCGTGGTCCCCGTCTTGGAGATATCCAGGCCTCCTCTCGGCCTGACGATTACCTTGATTTCCTCGAGCGGCATTTCCGGCATCCTTGCAGCCTTGACGATTGAGGCTTTGACGTTCTTGGTGACTCTCGTTGGCTTCCCGCCGTGAGAGTTGCTGCTGGCGAGCTTCGCGTCGGGTCCCCTTTGACGGTTTCTCGGCCGTCGCTCTCCCGCGAGTTTCCATCCGGAGTCTTCGTAATATTCTTCAGGTGAGATTTCCTCTCCCATCACTTGCACGCACATCGTGGCTTCAGAATCGTTGTCCGAGCGGACGACTCCATCTCGAAGCAGCGCGGTTCCCGCCGAGCCGACGGGTCGCAGCAGGTGCGACGACGAGGCCTAGCGCTCGCGGAGCACGCCTATAGGGACCGGGCGGCCGTTGTATGGCACCACCGTCGCTTCAGAGAACAGCGCCGCCCGTGGCGAAACGCTCGTCAGTGGAATGCCAGTGGCGGTCAGCGCAACGTTATTATGCATGGCTTTCTTTCGTTCTGCTGCGGTGCTGCTTGCAAAGCGTACATAACCACAAGGACTTTTTTCAGATCGGTAAATCTTGAGCGTGGATGTGACTTTTTGAATTCCTGCGAATTCCTGCGTGGCTGAAGGACGCAAGACAGGAGGGTGCCCGAAGCCTGTACTCAGCTTCACAACTGAATGCTGCGGTTACAAGCTGCCACCTACGCTTGAAAAATCATGCATTCCTCCGTCTAACGACGATGATGGTTTATCACAAAGCTTTCTCGTATGGGTTTCCTTGGTTGCCCTCTGGAGTTAAACTTTGACTAGTTAAGCTTCGAATTTGACCAGCACACAGTTTGGTCTTTTGATCGCTGCGTCTTTGTTTGACCATTTCCCATTCATTTCGCACGAAGAAAGCTTTGCGTTCAACCATCGTAATCATCAGACGAGGGGTTAGATGATTTTGCTGTTTAATTTTGAACTTCCATGCACCCCTCTCCAAATCTAAACTTTTTCCAGCGTGTCGAAAATGTGTCTGTGCTGGAGGACTGGGATTGAAATCACCCATACTTGAGGCAACTAATCGCGTGTCTTTGGTGTCTTCACAAGGCATTACACGATTTTTTAAGGTACACTGTAAAGAATTATTCAGCATTAAAAAAACACCGGCTGACGTTAGCGCTGCCACATTTTTTAACTATCGGTGCCAGCCTTTATTCCACGCAGGTGGTAAAATGGGAAGGGTAGGAGGGATGGTTAAATTTGTGGCTTGGATTGTTGGGTGGGGGAATAAATTTGGCACTTGATAAAGTGATCACCACAAACGTGGGAGTTCCACTTCGGCTTTCAGGCTCCCATGCGGTCACAGTGTCGCTCACTAAAACCGAAGGCACAAAGCTCACGGTTTCAGAAAGTGTAAACTACCGCAACGTTTCTACGGCTACACGGTAATACATATCGTACGCAAGTGCCTTTCTCTTCAAGGCACACGGATCGAGGTATCCCAGCGCTAAGGCTGGCGCGGCAACCGTAGTCATTGAAACCAGTGAAGATAATTTACAGTGGTAGAAAGGAATACTAATATTCCTAATAGTTTTATTCCTACTCAGATCGCGTGGAGCCATGGGCGCAGAGCGTTGCAAAAAGCGCTCATGTCAATGTAGCCCATTCGAAACCTTAGAAGCATCCAATAAGTTTGCGTAGCCGTTAGTGCATTTAAGAAGAAATTAATACTAATAATAGTAGTTTTATTCGTACTCAGAACGGGTGGAGCCAAGCGCAAATCGCTGCAAAAAGCGCTCATGCCATTGCAGCCGATACCCAACTTTAGAAGCGTCCGACAAGTTTACGTAATCGTTACTGCATCTAAGAACCCAACACATCTCTCTAGACTTCGTTTCATCTCACATGTCCACTCACAACACCACCAAAACATTCAAAGCACCGAAGCAAACACGACAAAAACAACGGGAGGCTGTGTAGTCCAATGTACCAGCTCATTCCACTGACGAGGGGAGCGCCGAGTGGTGGCGCCACCCGTCCAGCTGCCCGGTCCCTATAGGCCATGGAGGAAATGCTATAGGCTTACCAGTCGTTTGCGCGGTGGTGGCGCAATAGGTCCGAAATTTCCGTGAAAAAGACGTTCCTCCGGGGACTATTGGTATCCGTCGATGTCTTTCGACTTCACGAACACATTGGTGAAGATAAAACTGTTGTGCGAACTAATTAGCACTGTGGAAAAGTTCCTTAAGGATGGAGCCGATATGAATGCGTCCGTTCGCTTCGGCGGTCGCAGCACCCCCCTCTTGTTAAAAAGATTTTCTCTCTTTCCCGGTACTGGCGTTCTTCGAGAGCTTGAGACTCGAGTTACGTTATTAGATTGATGTAGCGGCTATTAGCCGGCTTACTGACAGTTGCAGCAATAGATGCATTCGGTATAGCCACTTTTAAAAATCGCCACAAAAGTAAAGCAGAAAGGAAAGGCGTATCTGCTGCGACGAGCAAATCATGCAGTGTTGCTTTGTGATAGCTAACGCCTTCACAGTGCTTCCACGTGCGAAGGAAATAGTGAAGGCGTTTATCGTAAGAGTTGCAGAGTCCTTTTAAGCCTGACGACGTGCCAAGCAACGTCAAACTCATTGAACGTCAAGCAGCAGGTATACTTGTTAATGTAGTTTGAGCTCATATTAACTTTAGACCTAAATTCTGAGCGTTGGGGAATACGCTACTGCGAGATGGTGCTTCCCGGGGTATTTAACACTACGAGAGTTTGCTCGCATACGGACGCGAAAAAAAATCCTGCAGAAATTCAGAGAATTAGCTACTAATGCGTAGCATTCCTATGCCGCTTGTCATCAGGGTGAGTTTTTCCCAGCCATTTTTTTTTGTTTTTTTAACTGCTGTCCGACCAATTATCGCCATTTATGCTATTATAATGATTAGAAGTGGAACTTTCGCGAAATCTGCGTTATTGTGGAAATGCAGCGCGTTACCCGGTTCACCATTCTCCGTTATTTTTTTTACATTTCTCTTGTTTTTTTAGTGCTTCAATCTTTCTTTCAACCGATTGTCTCATTTACCCAAATATAACGAGTATAGGTGGAACTTCCGCAAAATCTGCAATATAGTGGAAATGCCATGCGTTATACGTTTTGCCTATTTCCCCAATTCTTTAATATTTTTCTTATTTTCTAATTTTTCAAAATTTTGTGCGGCCGGTTATCTTAATTTACGCCATTATAGCGATCACAGGTGGAACTTCCGCGATATCTGCATTTTTGTGAAAATGCAGGGCGTTACACAATCCTGGCTGTGGGGGTACTCGGCAAAGAATGCGACGCATTAACAGCAACACAGAAATATATATTTACAACTGACAGCTTCGCAATAAAACAATTTCACAAAGGGCGTGGCCTTGTAAGGCTGAACCACATTGGGCACGCGCACACAGAACTGTGGTATACTAGCGACTGTTGTTTTGTACGTGCACGGCGCTCCACTCAATATGCAGAGATAGCCGCGCATTTAATGTGGCCCTATTTGACAATGCCTGCGCGATGCTCCATGATGGCCCTTCGTAAACACACCGGGCGCGCTGCGGCATGCTGCACGTCCACGCGGCACCATGGAACTGCTCCTGCGCACTGTACCAGCACCAAAGACATTTTGGTACCTTGTTGTCGCGCACCGCGCATGCGAACCGAACTGAGGTATGCTACTAGGAGGCGACAGCACCCGCTCCTGAAGCTGCTTACAGGGACGTGTGTTTCCAGACACTTCGCTGCACAGCGCCACCGCGTGATATTGGTGGCGTAACTCCGTGCGCTATTCTATTGAACAACCGCTAAAATGAGCCCGCCGTTAGGCCTCTGTGGCCTTCAGTGCCAGTTCTGGGTACTGGCGCTAAAGGCGTGGGTTTGAGCCCCGGCAGTTCTCAATTCTAGGCGTTGTTTTCGTTAATATATAGATGATTCGGTGTCCTTTTGGTCGGCTGAGGTTCGGGGCAAGCCTGTGGGCGCGTTTAATTAACGTTCCGCGTCGCGCGAGGTGGCATCGCACATGTCACGTGGGGGTGCGCTATGCGGCGAAGCGTTTGGAAATACGCTAACTGTGGGTACGCTAACCGTGTGAAACATGGGTACCGTTTGATACACTTCCAATTCACCATCCGAAATGGAAGCTGATGGCGCTGGGTACGGCTATTCGCAACTTTCACCCACGGTGGCGACGCTACGCGACGCCCACTGGAAATATTTGAGTGGTTATTGGACGACACACTCCGCTCCCCGCGGTGTTTGATGGGAATGCTCAGTTCTTTATCCTTTGGCGGACGGAAAAATCGGGCTGCTTTGTTCGCGCTATATGTTATTCCTTAGATTATGTTTTGCACTGAAAGTCAGCGCTGCAGGTTACATGCAATATTAGAAATGCTACTGCGCATCCGAAATGGTCAGAAATTTAGAGCTTGCTGGATTCACGTTGTGCCGTACTATATAATACTGGTGGGGAAAGGTGTAACCAGTGTGCAAATGTTTCCGAAGGAGAGTTTCCTGACGAATTGGCCATCAGGCTTCGAATTGAAAACCGGTGGCAGCGTAGCGCCAAGCAGTGTTGGTGCCGCTTGGAGGGTTGTTGTTGTCATCCGTTATTATAAATGGTAGACCGAGTCAAAAAATAAAAAAATAACGGGAGGAGGGGAGGAAGGAGTATAGAGCGAGAAATATGTTGCTTCACGTTCAGCAATGCAGAAGGAAAGGATTTTGTCATGCAGTTTGCAGTGAAAGTAACGGATAGGGATTCGTATACAACCAGGCAGCTTTGCCGCCACAAGAAGATTAATGTGTGTTTACTAAAGCAGAACGTAAACATTGTGTGTTACGATGTACGGTCTAAATGATGTTTAACTGCAAAACCACTTCTTATGCGTATTTTCTCTCTGGCAATATTTCCTGCATGGAATAAAAAACGTATATACGCTTGCCTCGCTACAGATTTGGCATTATTGTTACATTTGTTACCGTCACCAAAAAACGCGCCGTCACGTATACAACCACAGTGGTTACGGGACGTCAGTCAGTGGCCAATTTAAACGAATGAGTGACGACGTTCAAGTTTAAAAGCATGACTCCTAATTGTGGTCTTAATATTTACCCAAAGATAATGCCTGATTGACAGGGACCACTTGTAATAATATTACAGCGAAGCTGTTCGCCTGTCGTTGGTCGGAGTCGTGGGCAAAACCAAAGGCATGGCGCACAGTTCTTGCCCAGGACGCCGAGCGCATGTGTCAGGTTAATTAGGATCAGTATTGCCATAACACAAGCATGGAAACCACATGATGGATGATAAGGCGCCTATGAGCAATGGACCCCCCCTCCCTTATGTGTTCCTGGGAAAGTAAGGCTCGCAGCTGCTCTCCGAGCGCAAGCGACAAGCCCGCCGAGACGACGAGCAACATTTCATACTCCCCCCCCATCCGCATGTGTAGTGTTTTACAACAGCTTCGCTGGACATCCACTTTCTCAGGGAGGGATGGCGCCATTTTTTGTAGCTTGAGCTACACTGGCCGAGGTTGAGCAGCTTCGCGCGGCTCCTGGAGAGCCGTGCTCCGCGTGCGCGAGGAGCAGTGACGTCACACGGTGCACAGAACGTTTCTCGTTGCCCTGCGTCTCTCACACACCTTACGCGCCCAGCGTCTTCGCCGACCTCCGTTCCGCCCGTGGCGGCCCGGGCCACGATGATCATGCGAGGGGTGGCCGGGTGTGGAACCGATGGCTCGTGCGTCGCAGCGACACCGGCGTGCGCCCGTGGAACCAGCTTAGCTCTGGGGTGATTGGCGACGCTGCGGCGGAGCCGCTTGATAAATATACATGTGTCACATAATGCGTATACCGTGTATGTGTCATTGAAGCAGCAGTAAACGTGATAATCAAGTTAATCCTAGACGACCAAGAAAGCTAAGAATAACCAGCTGAACCTTAGCTCAAGGCTACGTATATCTTGGCATAGCCGAGCTAAGCAACTGCTAATTTTTTTCTTTACACGCACAATCAGCATGACGTTGGAGGGGGCTAAGCGGATGTGTAGATGCCCCTAAAATACTGCCAGCCGAGCACCGAGACGAGGAATAAAGGGGACGGGAGAAATTTTGGGTAAGATATACATCCTACACAAGTGCACTACAAAAAGATTCCAACACATGTGTCATGCAGTGCGGTGAAAAAGACTTCACTTTATACTTTTTATTACAATTGTTTGTGCAATATGCACTATTTTGCTAGCAATGCGAATACGTGCCATGCGAAAAGATTTGGGCCTTGCCTTACGGTCATTAACAAAAACATAATTAAAAGCAGTGCATGCACTAGAGACAGAACAGCGCTGCAAAACAAGACGACCATGTATAATTTGCTTTGCCAACTATTCTTTATTTTGAAGAAACAACGTATATATACTGGTTTTGGACAGCGGAAAGAGAGGCAAATAAAAAAAGAGAAAGAAAGTTTATTGTGACAATGAAAGTGGCCTGCGAGTAAGACTTCTACTTACGTAATCTTTTTCTATAAAAAATCCAGAGAGGATGTGTTCACGCACCGGTAGTCTGTCATTGTGTGGATTACAAACACTGCGGATTTTCCTTGTACGCTGCTCCTGGTATCTCTTCAAGATGACAGTGGCTTCAAAGGTCGGCGAAAAGAGACATTTAGCGCAATAAACGTCCGAATGGCTGCCTGTACCTATTCGGAGATTATTTTCTCAGATGATCGGCTCAGAGAGCACGCCAGCAATCTCCGAACACGTACATACACCAAAGCACGTAAAACCCCCTATATGTTCCCAAATGCAGATTACACCACTATGGGCTGAAACAGCAAAACTGCGTTGTAGATGTTTGTTCAGGTTACAGATATCAGCCCAAACTATTTTGATATCTGGACGGGCCGGCGAAATAATTAGAATTTGTTAAAACACAAGTTCCCCCATTTTTTTAGGGAATACAACTTCCCTGAAACCAGCCTTCGTGAACCTCTACCCCGTGATACAAATATACTCCCAAAATGTCAAGCACCTAGGCCCAGTCGTTTTGGTCGGTTGGTCGTTGATGAATAAGTCAGTGAGTCAGTCATGCACTTCTGTTTATACCATTAAACTATACATGTTTTCTGGTCGGCTCCTTGGTCAGCCGCCTACTGAACGCGTGCGGATATTGTCGAATCGGGCCCGGCAGGCTTCTGACGTCTTTTTTCCCCACTTGTCAGCTCTTGTCAGCTCTGTTAACCACTCATCAAGACGAGTCTCTGCTCCCAGTTGCAAGGAGCGAAAATGTCGAGCGAAAACGTCACGTCGAGTGCCAAGGGATCATTTTCAGGAAGCGGTCCGCTATCTGAACAAAACAGTCTGGAATAAAAAACAGTAAGATACGCAACACGCAGGGACGAAGATTGCCAGGAGGAAGACTTTAGAGGGCAGCTCCCGGCAAAGACGGGGATTGACAAACAAACAACCGTATTACTCAGGCCCCACGTCCTCCTCTATGGGGAAGAGACCGCGTTTTGAGACAGACAGGAAAAACTCAGCAGCGAACGCCGCGCCAAAAACCCTGTTTCAGCTTCATTCTTCTCCCTATGTGGCCGAGCCCCCAAGGAGCCCGAAGGACCATTGACGCCGGTATTGGACCGAACAAAAGCTTTGTTGTGCCATCGGTGTGTGGCGACTTCGGCCCGAGCGAATACACTGAGGCCGAGATGGGGGAAAATAGACAAGCGAGCTGTCACCCCTGGGGGATCTCTGTGGCCCGGATCCCGAACAAAAAGGAGCCCGAAGAGAATCGGCGCACACCGATGGCTTGGCACTGGCGGCGCGGACAAATCAAAACGCGCGGACGGGTCCGCGGCTGATTCTGAGCCCGGCTCGCTCCTTGTTCAAACAACGTGAATGACACAAAGCACACGGCCACACTGTTCGCCCCCTCCTTTCTTTGGCAACCTTCGCCGCCACCGCCAAGGAATGACGAGGACGACCGTTATGTGAAGAAAGAGATCAAAGAAACGCTCGGCGGCCAAAGGAAGAAAAAAATAAGAGAGGGAGACGGGAATGAGAGGTGTGGTAAACTAAAAATTGAGCGGATGACAGTGCCGTCAAACCGGCCACAAGAACTATACGAAGTCGGGACGAGAAAGAGGGCCGAATGAGGTCCGATACACTTGTTTTTGTCTCTTGCGTTTCCATTTTTGGCTCTTATGCTGTCGCCAACTCTTCCCTTTCTTTTTTTGTTGTTTCCCGCTTGCCACAATTGACCGCTTGCTCCCTGGACGGTCTGTTTGACGCCAAAGGTGGTGATGTTACTTTGGTACTTTATGGACGTAGATATATCAGCAAGAATATAAAAGCATCCCTTCTTCGATAAGGACCAAAGCGGTCGGCTTCTTCATTGTTTGTTGCCTCTTGTTGAACTTACTACCAAGAGCGGTGGAAAGAGAGGTGTGGCACTTTATTTTGTAATGTATGGTGTTTAGGACGCGGGTGGGGGCACAATTGTGGGTGGGTTGTTACCGGAGAACGGTGATCTCTAAACGGTCACCGGTTTCTTTCACGTTGTGCCACAGCCCCTGTCTTGGCTCGCGAGGTATGGCGGCAGGCGTTATGACTCCACATCTTTAGTCAAGCCGGGGGCCCGCCCCTTAGCCAGTTCTTTCGCTCCCGTGCGTCTCACAAGGGTTAGGCATTCCGAGAGCAGGCTGTTGATGGTTGGCGCGAAGGGCGGCGGACATGCTGACAACCAGCATAAGCCCTATTCATCCATTGCATTCTTTCACTCCAGTCACGTCAACCGTCACGTCACCATCTTCCGTCATGGTCGACGGTTTTCTCGGTCGATTTCTCGACGAAAACGGCTTGCGACGGTGACGGAAGACGAGCTCTACGTTTCCGTTCCGTCAACGCGACGGGACCACGCACGTGGTAAACAGCCAACGGAAACAATTTTTTTACGGCTAAATTTAGCGAAACTTGAGCACACGTAAAAATCTAAGCCATTTTCTTTACTTTTCAGATTAAACGCGCTCAATTCTAGGCTAAACTGCAGATCATTAAGCAGACGACCCTGCACATTGACGGAGAGCTCGAATACGAACGCTACTCCGTTTACGGCCCCGTCGCGGTTTCTTGACGTGTCGGTGCCGTGACGGAGAAGGTGACGGCTGTGTGAATGAGGGCTTAGGCGTACACTAAAAGTCGGTGTGGGGTAGTGTCGTGGTTGGTGAGCTAGGTTCTGTGGCCTTCACCTTCACTCTTAGAGGGTGATAGTCTTCTTGGGCTGCGTAAACACCAATAGCTTGGTGTGTGGCGTGAATCCAGCAGAAGAGAAATTATAACAGATCTTTGTGAAGGTTCTGCTCGCTGGTGGGTTATTCGCAACAGTCACGGGTTAAGTCGAGGCATCGCACTGACCTACCGAGGACCTACGGGTGCGAGTGGGTCACCCAACCAGTAGGTCATTTCAAATAGCGAATTACAAATGAACCGCCTGACCCCATTAGTGGCACACCAGTGGGTAACGGGTGGGTTATCGTTAGTTGTTAACCCATGGGTGATCATTCGGTGGTACTTGTGATGGCCACAGAGTGACCTAATAATGACCCCATGGCTGGACGAGTAGTTTGGCTAGCAGCAGAGCCACTAATGAATGCCCAACGGAAAGAGAAGGATCGGCTTTTGAGCCTCCGGCAACTGTATACCTTGCCGAGTTAGGTGCGGACGTTACATTGCGTTGCAGTGGTTTCAACTACCATCTGCAATTAAACCTTGTCATTTAATAGCCTGCGAAATACGAAACAGGCAAACGGACCATGAAACAAGGGCGCCAAAATGCAGGGATCGACCGAGGCACTATCTGCTTTCGACGTCATTTTCAGCGACTCAAGCCCATACTCGGCCGGCTTCTTGTAATCATCAATTGTGGGAAATTGTAGAGATTATTAGCCGATTATAAGCGGAAACATACTATTATTGCTGGGTGCGTACTCGTGTCATGAAAGCGAAATATCTTACTTAATTCAGTTACAGTAGGCAAATAAGCAAAACTGTATTCACAGGCTATACAGTATACCGCAAACCACGATGGCACCTGCTGAGATCAATGCCTAAAAACACTAGCCGGGTGCATGTTTGAACCCTTTCATCCCTGGATTCTTTGCTTCGAGCAATTTTTTCATGTGTTTTGCAAGCGAAAAATTCAGCCGGTAATGCAGAGTATCTATGTATTTGCAAACATGCCGTGTAATTAGGTAGTCAGGCAATTATAATCTGATTTACAGTTGAAAATGTTTTGCGTACTTGCTTAAAGTTATCACTTCGTTTACCTACCTCACGGAAGCCTGTCCTCACTGCTAGTGTCTTTATTGTAGCGTCTAACTATGCGAAAAAAATGCAGAAATGCTGTCTATTACGCGCGGCATCCTTAAAGAACTATTCTTAAGAAAACTAGCCAGTCTGCTGCTGTTCTGTCCGATGAGAAATTTCGTGTGGTGTGGTCAAAAGAGTTAAAATAAATATTTCCCTTCCAGAGCAGTGCTCTTCGAACGGCTCTTCCAACGCAAGGTTTTCCAGATCTAACCTTTGCAAACTAGGAAAATTCGGGTAATGAAATGCTGAGTGAGGTTCCTAGGGTAGTTACATTAGATGACTCTAAGGATATGATGAGATGGCAGTTCGCAGTTAGCATATTATCTACGGTACGCAGTTGCCACGTTTCGTTAGTTCAATTTTATTATTTTATTTGTTCATTTGGGTTTTTGGGTTTTAAGATTGTTGTGCTGATAATCTCTATTTACAGTAATATAACCATGAAGTGTGTTTGCATAGCCCATATGCGCTTTTGTGGTGACGCAGGAAATTTCAAGAATAAAAGGCCAGGACCACGAACACAAAGTCAATAAGTAAAAACGGTAACCTTTCGGGTTTCCCACATAAGGCTTGAACATAATGAAAAAAAAAATATCACCATCTTCCTGCAGGGGAACCCTGAGTAGTATGCGAAGCAGTCACGGGGTCGACTCAAGTTCCCATTAGTTTTTCAGTTCGATCGCGGCGTTACAGGAGGAGAATGAGGGGAGCGGAGCGCGCGCGCGCGTCATTTATACCGCGTAGCTACAGTGGCACCCCCAGCTCGGAGTATGCAGTGGCTACCGTCGTGTCTCTAACCCTAAGCTGCTTCGCATTATCGCGCACGGAGCCGCAGGTGTTGCCATTCGTTGCGCAATTCCGGAGTGGAGAGGAGCTTCGGAGAGGAGTGGAGGAATGCCGGAGAGAGAGGAGCGTCGGAAGGAGAGGAGGAGGAATGGCCTCGCATACTACTCAGGGTTGCCCTACGTTAAGATGACGACGGTGGGTTGAACGCGAAGCTCTCGTGATCGATTTTTTGGTTGGCCAATCTCTAGGGGCATCCTGCCACAATCATCATCAGCGGTGCCTGGCCAGGCATGCGCAGTGGGGGTGTGGACGCCCACAACGGCGCCCACACAACGGCAGAGGGAACAGGCTCGACCATAAGCTGCTTCGCATCTAAAAACTCAGAAACGCTCCTTTCCCGTATGACGTGTTCAGGTATATTTAGGGTTGTTCATTTTCGGGTTTCATATTTTTTTAAACATCTGGGGTAAAAAACCTGTGCTATTTTTCAAACTGATAACTGCGGAGAAATCTGTTTTTTTTGTGAAACCATTCTGAAAGTACGCTTTTTTCGGGTTAAATCTAGAAATGTAAAAAGTAATACACTCAGTTTATTTTATGGGAAGGTATCACGAGCTTGTTAACTTTAACGCGTTAAAAGTGTATCTTGCTTCAAGCTGGTAATCTGGGAGACATGAAGGTTTTCCAGAAAATACTCTCTGAAATTGGGGGTTTGTTTGAAATCAATAGTAAGGATGACAGTAGAGAGCAACGATAACCTCCAATAGATGAAACCTTTTATTCACGAAAAGCTGGTTATCGATTTTGTTACACGTCCTTGCTTAGATGCATTATCATCTGCATGCGTAACATGTTGGTCTGGTCTTGCTTCGAGACCTGTCCGATCGTTGAGCGTATCTCAGCCGGCACAATATCCTCTCGACATCGCAGCTTACATTTGGTAGGCACATCAATATCAGCGTGGCATTTGCCAGCCTGCAGTAGCGAGCGATAGAGTAATGCCAATGCTGAATAAGTTAGAAATCTGTGTTTGTGGGGCGTGCTTCCAGCAAGTTCTGGTTAACAAGGGCGGATCGTCATCGCGCCATTGTGCAGATCGCTACTTTGAAAAGGTCCATTCGGGGAATAAGTCGGGTTCAACCCGATTCTCCTCAAATGTGTTCCGAGTGTAAAAATAGGATAAAAACAGGTTTAACCGCAGCGATGGCTCAGAGTAGCGCACTCACCTCGTATGCAGGAGGTACCGGGTTCGAATCCTGGTATCGCCGGGCACCCACCGGTTTCTTTAGCGAGTACAGGCGTGCCGGGTTGATTGCGGAGCCGTGAAAGGGGAATTCACGTCTAGAAAAGCTGCCTGTACCCTTCCGAGGGGCCCCTGACCCTTGTCCATCTGGCGGGGCCCCCGGCCATCATGACTTTTGTGCCACTGCCGGGGGTGAAAGTCCTGACACAGGCGGTTGCGAGTTGAGCGTCCACCATGGCTGTAGAAGGCACCATGTACATTCGTGTGCTTTGATGGCGCCGGGAACCTACCGGTAAAATAGGTACAAGTGACTCCCCTGCCAGGCGCTCGGCCCTTGTGTGCGACTGTAGTCCCACGCAAGGTCCTCTTAGGAAGTTCACCCGGCTTGCACGGGAAATCGCCCCTATGCAAAGGGGCGGCTGTGAAAACGCAGGAACTTTTTTTTTTGGTGGCACATTCCTGGTGTCTTAGATACTTCTTCTGGCAGATTTTTACGCCGGAAATTTACCATCAGTCTACTCATGATGCCTGGGTGGTGTCGGGAGGGGTAGATGGAGCGAATATTTCTGCTTTTTTTTCATTATGACCAAGGCTCACGTGGCCGTGCCGAAAGTTAACGTTTTACTCATTAAGGTAGCCGCCTCAAGTGCCCCATTCCGCGAAATAATCGTCCTTTTCTGGTCGAGTAAATGACTCACACTGCGAAGACAAAAAAAAAAGAAAACACACACACACACATTTCAGTTCGCAGGTGCTTTGAACCTTGGCAAGGAGTATCCCAGACTGGCAAGGAGTATCCCAGAGCGGATCTTACAAGAGCACCGTGCAGTGTCTCGGAAGTTCCTTACCATGCTCCAGATAGGTGACGCTCACAGAACGCGAACGATCTTCATCTTCGTCTCCAGAAGTTACAGGCGGTATGAACAAGAGAACCTCTAACATTATGCCGAAAGAGCGATGGCTTGTCACAAGCGCCAAGCCTGTATGCCATCCAGGCAAATGTCAAATCCCTGCAAAAGGGAACGGGAGACGAAGTGCTGCCTTTCTTCTGCTGACAGATCCATTACACGTTCTGTCAGGGACTTGGAGACTTCGTCCAATCGCTTTAAAATGTTGCTTGAATTACTTCCAGCGAAAGTCCGGACGTCCCAAGACAAATGTCATCCGCGTAAGTAAACTATTGGATGCCATATGGGAGGCGTTGCGGTAGCTGTGCCATCAATACATCTAAAGTGCGTGTGTGCATTGAAGGGGTGGGTGGAGGGGCCGGGTGTTTCCTAGAGGAACCCGTAGGGTAACAACATGTCCAGATGTTTTGGCATTTTAGGGGCGAAGCTCCTTAGGGCGTGGGGCTGTCCATCCTCGACGTATGTATGTAGCCCTCTAGTTAGTTCTTGGATTCTTTACTAGATGGCGTGGCTCCCTCTAGTTTAGTTCTTGGATTGTTTACTAGATGGCGGTACTTGTATATGATGAAAAGATGCGCTTGGATTGTTTACTAGATGGCGTGGCTACCTCTAGTTTAGTTCTTGGATTGTTTACTAGATGGCGGGGAGCGTTTGTAATAAAATCCGTTCGCTTGTTGGCGCGCGCCGGAGTCGCCCGATGGATAAGGCTGCAGATGTGCGAGCCCGCGAGGCAGAAAGCGCTCCGTGAAGCTGCGCGACGCCGCCGCCAAGATCCTGCCGTACGAGAGCGGGAGGCCGAAGAGTGTCGTCTGGCTGCGCGACGACGCCGCCAAGATCCCAGCGTTCGAGAACGAGAGGCCCAAGCGTCACGGCAACGGCGCGAGGACCCTGCCGTACGCGAAGCGGCACGGCTGCGGCGCGAAAAGGATCTCCAAAACGTCAGAGAACGGGAAGCGGCGAGGAAAGCGCGCGTATCGGCAGGCAGACCCCGATTGCAGTGAGAGCTCGTGAGGCGTCTGCAAAACGCATCAGGCGAGCTCAGCCCCAAGGTGCCGACACGTGGTTTAAGCGAGACTTTCTAGACGTTACGTTCGGACACAGATGTAGTGGGCGAACTTTCACTGAAGAGTCACGGTTTTACCGATGATTTCCCCTCAGGAGCTTCGCCCACTCATCATCATTCACGCCGTGGATATGCTGTGAATTTTTTTCGTTGTGACGCAAATTCCCATTTCATTAAGAAAGTCGGCTATGAAGCGGAGCGTTCTTCCGGTATGCCAAATAACCGTTATTCCTTTTAAAACAAGAACGTCGCTAGCCGTATCATAGGCGTGATTTACATCCAGTAATACGGTTACCGTAATGTTGCCTGTCATTTTTTCGCGTTCTACAAATGTCACCACGTCTATGATGCTATTCATGCTGCTATTCATGCTATTCATATGTTCCCATGTATAGACCATGCTGACTTTCTACCAATACATCAAGTGTTCATTGATCATTTTATTCATGCCTTTGGATATGCAGTTTGTGAGGCGGGCAGGTCTGACTGATTCTAGGGCCATTCTAGGGGTCTTCCCTGGTTTTTAATACAGACAATAATTTTGCTACTCTTCTAACATCCACTCTCGTTCACTTCTCCAAATTCTGTTGTGGATTTCCAGCCATAGGGTCGTATTTCGACAACCGAGAATAGAAAATTTTGAATACAGCACTTTGTCACGCGCTGCTGCAATTCGTTGACGAATCCGTGTCAGAAACCGATTACAAATACCTTAATTTTAAATATTGATCTATACTAGGGGCGTCTGATTTAATTGCTTCTTCTAATATGGTACGTGTGGAGACAAGTTATTCGTTGGGCAACCCCGTGCTGTAGCTGGACTGGGCCGTTGTAATCACTGCACAAATTTTTCGGCGATAGAGATTTCCGCCGTGTCACGAAGCGCCGCTGAGAAACGAAAAGAATGCAGCTCGGCGACAGGTCAGCTGAAAGTGCGCAGAAACATTGCACACTTTAGACACTGAAGTGAACGGTGGCAACGACTGGTAAATTTGTTCCGCCTTTTAAGGGACAACTTTTGAAGCTGCTTTTGCATTTTCGTGAGAAGCACGCGAGCTTCGTTGTAAGGATCAAATCTGTCAAGACCTGCGATATCTAGGCTGAGCTCGTCGCCTAATGGCACTCAGCGGCTCGTATTTTCCGTCAATGCCTCTGTATCCAGAATGCACTGGCACAGTCCGGGTAGCTCGCTCAAGGTGCTGCTTGAGGGTGATGTGAAGTCATCCCCGTCGCAAGGTTTCCCAAGGTTTTCGCTGTTTAAATGTTCAACAACACCCCAGTTCTCTGTGGCGGCGTGACGCACATCCGAAAGACTTATCACGGTGGATGTAAATGGGGTAGTGGTCACTGCCCCTGGTGTCCATGTCTACAGTCCAGTCCTCACCAGAAGCCAGGTCCGAAGAACAAATGATATGTGCAACACACTTGAATAAAATGACCACGGAGAGGAGTTGTGCTCCTTTTTTCGTGGACCTATACACTCTTGGGCGATTCTCCATGAAGAGGCGCTTTGAGTGGCTAATGTGCCCGCTTCACAAAGATCACAAAATTATTAACTGGGAATATAAAATTGCAGAATAGTGCGTTCCGCGTAACCCATGAACGTGATGGCTCGTGAGTAGGACAGATGTACACCAGCCACGCAGAACGCTGATTCTAGGGAAGCTGTAGCGTGTGCAATCTTCTTGCGCAAATAATTTTCTGATATGATAAAGAAGCGAAAGCGAAGGAAGAGACGTCATCACGATGTAGCAGAAAATAATTTGTTAATAAGCATCGGCAGGCTTTCACCTTCCAAGCACGCAAGCAGACATGAGTGCTTCGGGGAATTTTAAATTTGTGGTCGGCGTCATGGTTTTTATTCTTGGAAATGCATCCTAGGAGATGAGTCTTCCGTCACACAATTGGCTTCAACTTCAGTGTGTTAAACTGTCTGTGATTCTTCGGCGTTTTGTCTTGTTTGTCTTAGGTATTAATTTTTTCGGTGTTTTGATTTATGTTGCCGTCGTGTGAGGTTGGCGTGTAACATGAACATCGTCAATTTGGTTACAAAAGGATTTGGTTATAAAAGGATAGACAAATGGAAACCGAATCTCAAAGCACGGCTGCCGACAAAAAGGATGCATCTAATTTTTGTACAGCCAAAATATTTGCCAAAAATTCAGCATAGTGGATTGTGGTCAAATTTTACCAGACGAACCTACCAGGATCAGTTAAACGACAAGAAAAATATGCCTTTCAGGAAGTTTCTATCACAAAAATAGGTGTCCGTAAACATAGTTCATTGTACTGAAAGAGGCCAAATAATAATGTAGAAGCCCATTGGAACGTCGAGAATGTAATTGTTCGACGTTTTGGGTGGAAATGTCAAGAAACATGATCGAGACGGGATAATCTTGTCAAGATGACGAGTAACCGTACAAAGATCTGCACGCAATGGTGAACCAAAACCATTGTATAAAGCACTTTCCGGGGAAAAAAGATAATGTTACTGGGGAACGAGAAAGCGCATCTGCTTCAGCAGTTGAGATGAACGGCACCTCGTTCATTTTGGAGTCATAAGCTGTCAGCAACGCTTACGCAGTAAGAACGTAAAATTAGTTAAAAGGGGGGGAGGGGACACGCATTATCAAATAAAGTACAGAACAGGCAGCCCTCCTTGGAAACCATAAAAAACAGCGAACAGCTGGTATTCCAGAAAAACTCAAAAGACGCCGCCAGGGTTATAGCGGGCAGGGGGGAGGCTTATGGGGCTTCAGCACCCCCCCCCCCCCCCCCCCCCCCCCTTGAATGTTGTCTCGCCGTCATACATGGTGACCAAGGCAACCATCTGCGCCGGAAACCATCGTAGGTTTTTGTATATTACCCCAGGAATCCTGTTCGGAAAGCGCACGTACTCCCTTGGTGGCCCGTTTTCCTTCCTGGCATGCCTAACCCCGATAAGAGTTAGGCAGGCGTTCACCCACGAGGGTGTTTTGCGTAGTAGCAGTAGTAGTAGTATTAGTGCCACTGTATTTGCGAGCGCGCGTCCTGCGACGCGACGGAGAGACGCTGCTCAGAACAAATTAGAAAACATTCGCCAGCGAAACTGCAGACCTGGGGTTTGTCGCGAAGTCGCCGTAGTTATTTCTTCGCATCAACACTTCCCGAACCTCCTGGCGCCGCCGTGCCACAACAACATGCAGCGTTCTACGTTGTGCGAATTCACCTGCGAATTTGCTTCTGCGGCATACCAGCAGCGATGTCCACATAGAATCCATACTGCTGACGGCCGTCGACGCTATCGAAGAAAGCCTGGAAGGTACGGGACTGCGTTGCTCCCCAAGCAAGTCGGAGGTATACCAAACGATCAGAACGCAGCGAATCAAGAAGCAAAAGGAGTACAAAAAGATCAAGGTCCGAATAAAGCACAGTAACACAATACCGACGGCCAGCAAGATCCGAGTCGTGCACGGATGACGATCGAAGCGCTGGGCCGGAACGGAGACACGGTCACCCGAATCACGGGAAAGGCGACGAACGTGGCCAGACTGCTCAAGTGCGTTACCACCAATAAGGAGGCATGAAGGCGGAGAACCTCACCAGACTCATACACTCCTTCGTACTCTGCCACATAGAGTACGTGGCAGCCTACCACAAGTGGATGAAAAGCGAAAACAAGAAGCTAGAGCTAGGCATCCTAATCCGGAGGGCTTACAAGACAGCCCTGGGTCTACCAGAAACTACCAACACGAACCGTCTCCTCCAGCTGGGCATACACAACACGCTCGACGAGGTCGCCGAAGCGCGAAGAGCCGCTCAGTTTGAAAGACTGCCGTCGACCAAGGCCAGTAGAAGGATCCTGTGCAACCTAGGCATCGGTTATCACGAACAACAGAGATGAAAATGCCCGTTTCCGACTACGTACGGTGGAACGTGCGGATCTACCCATTACCGAGGAACATGCACCCGGGATTCAACGAAGGCCGAAGACGCGCTAGAGCCGAGGCACTAACGGAGCTGCACGCGAAAGACCCCGTGCCAGATACGTGGCCGCAGCCCAATATACCGAGCTGCCGACTCCGGAGGCAACGTGCGAGCGCCCGCCAGGACGCCGAGAAAGCAAGTGGAGGAAGCAGAAGAAATATGCCTCGACCTGGCCATCGTAGGCCGATAGTACCCCACGATCCTGAACGTCTGCAGTCAGGCGGTGATGAACTACGCCGAAGGAAGAATTGCCCCAATGGCGGCACGCATCCTGATCCGACAGGCAGACCGCGACAAGAGGATTCCAATCAAGTGGTTCCCGGAGCACGGAGTTGCAGCGTCGGAGTAGAATGTCAATCGCAATCAAACTGCACACGCCCGAGCGCGACGACTAACCGACCGCACCCAAGGCAACGGCCGCCCGCTGTGTTTGAGCAGGTCAGCAGCAACGGTGGTTCAGCAGCTACAGGCTGAGCAGGCCACAGGCCCTGCTGTTCGGGCAATTGCAAACGAGGACGCTTCCGAGCCTATCGCTACTGCACAGGATGTATCCAGAATCACACTCGACGACAAGTGCACAGCGCGCCGCAGGGAGACGGCCACATTCGAGCACATGCTATGGGACTGCTCCAAACATCCAAGCGAAGCTAACTAAGGACGTATACCGCCGCAGCTCGATGAAGCAACGCAGAGCGACGGCCAAGAAACACAGCTCCAGGCCATCAAGCAGGTCATCGAGGCACTGGCTATAGATTTAACCTAGTGAGCCGGCAACGGCGACCGAGGATCCTCGCAGAGCACCCGCCATGAAGACGACGTAGGGCACGTCCGTAGCGCGCGTGCGCGCTTTACTGCAGGCTCAAAAACGTTTTAATTGATAGGTAAATTTGCTTCGCAGCGCATTGGCAGGTAAATTTGCTCAATGTAGAACGGGCTTTCTGTATGAATGTACACGTTGTTGCCAGTGGGCACTTTCGTTGCCCTGATGAACTTCTAGCTTTTTTCACCATAAGTGCACATTTTGACGTATTTTTTGTGTGACCAATTTTGGGGCAACTATCCGCAGTACGCGGCGACTGACGAGCTGCTCCTACGTAATATATTGGCATAAAAGATAGCGGCGCTTAGCTTTGTCCCTAACCGTCTCATGTGTACGAAAATGGAAAGAAAAGAGTCGTAGAAGACAGAGCGACATTAAAATAAACATCCACCCACAAGTTGTTTGCTTTGTGCTTTTCACGTTCATAATACCCGCTGCGTGCAATTCTTCGTTATTCTTAAATGAATGTAGTTGTTTACGCCTATGTTGTTTGTTTCCACGTTTGTTGTTATATTTGTTCTACATTTCCACAGTTCTTTAAGTGTTATTTCTTCTTATGTAGACAGAACAGAAAATTGCAAGTAGCCGTTGTGCCACAATTCTCCGAATATACGAATAACTTTTTTACAAATAAATGTTATTTTGCCAGTTCATGGCAGTACGCAGGGTTCAAGAATTCGCCCGCAACGTGTAACGTTTATTGGTATCATCTAAGAGTTTTGTATTTGTTATACATATTTTTAATCCCTTGAAAAATCATATGGAGGCGGTAGAGACGTAATCTATCCCCCTATCCCCCCCTCCCCCCCCCCCCGAGCGAAATGTTTGGCTACGCCCCTGGACACAGCTTACGTGCAGCAGACTCCGGCAATAATACACGATTAATCCCGAAGATGCTGCGGATATACGTAAGGTATATCATCAGACGAGCATCTGTCCTTCTCAGTGCCTGTGAATCTCTTCTTCATTTTTAACGAACGGCTCTGATACTGTAGGTTAATTCGTTTTCCCGTGCCGTATGCGTGGTCTGTTTTAATGGCTGTTTTATTTACGTTACTTATTACAGTGAAGCTATCTATGGTTACAATCCAGCATATTGTCTCCGGCAACAGAGCCAGCGCAGACAACAACTTTCAGTGTATTAAAAAAATCATAAATAAATAAAATTAGTTGCCAGATCCTCAATACTGTGATATAAGACGACTTATATTGCACCTAAAATAATATCTCAGCAATGCATTTGCCTTTAGAGGTACAGCAACTGTAAGGAGATTAATGTGAGCTTGGTCTTTGTAACTTGCTTTCCATTGTGTATTGCAGAGGGAAGCATGGCCATTTACGGAGACAGTATGGAGACAGTATGGTGGTACGGAGGTATTACATTTTTTATTGCCGATCGAAGACGCTGCGTCCGAGAGTGCTGGAAATGGCATTCGAAATCTTAAATGTCTCTCTCGGTGCTCATTTGGCTCGAATGTCATTTGAGCCAAATGGCATTTTAAAACCTAGTGTAGCAGCACAACTTGGCATTTGAGTCAAATGACATTTGGTTCAAATGACATTTGGACCCTAGTGTAGCAGGGGTATTAGTCGTAAGTTAGAAACAAACGTGTTTTTTTTTGTTTGTTTTCGTGCACTCCATGGAGGGCGTGCAACTTCGCAGGTCATACGTTTTCGCAGAGTGGCAGGGCACTAATTTTCCCTTAATCCTCGAACAGACGTAGTACACTTTTATTTCTCGGTTATTTTTTTCTTGCTCTTTTTTTTCTGCGAGCCAAGAGAGAAAAAAAAATGGCGCAGCTTGTACTAGTGGTGCAAGGCTGGAGAAACAGCAGAGCAGGCCGCGCCTCAACCTTCGTCGGAGACTCGGGTGTTGCACCTCACATGGATTTTCGAACTTGCCGCTGAAAGTTCTCCATGACTGGCAGGTCCGGAGCATTTCCCACCTCTCCCAAAGTGGACCGCGTTGCCACGCGCTATAACCCGCGACAACCGGCTTCGCGAACTCGGCGTCAGAGGCACGAACTCGCCGTCTGTGCTCCCCATTTCAGGCGCTAACGCACGGGAACTGGCGAGGAGGAAAGCAGGCGAGAGATCACGCCCACGAACGCTTGGCAGAGTGTTCTTCAAGGTATACAGAGCTGGCCGACGCCGGGCGCTCCTCACGAGGCACACGCTCACGTGCGCTCGGTATTTTTTCTGGTAAAGAAACATTGCGTGGCGGAAACATTGCGTGGCATACACTTGGGGAACAAAGCGCTCATTTTGTCTTTAGCGGTAAACTTCAACCTGCGCCCTATTTCGACCCGTTGCCGCCACTTCTCCTTGGGAATAGCGAGATTTTTTTGTTTGTTTCCCCCCGTTTAGTCCCGACACGCGTTTACTCCCGACAACCGCTTCTCGGAGAGTTCAGAAACCCCGAGCACACCTTCAGTCATACTCTTTGGATCTGGGCGTGTGCCGAGTGCATGGCTTCTTTTCACTGATCGCCCATTGTTGACTCGTCAAAGCTTCCTTTTCTCGCACCCCGCACTCGTGACGGTTCTGACAGAGCAACTTGGCATCAGTGCGCTCCCAATTGTCGAGACGGTTTCTGTTTCCTGCAACGCAGATGTTTTGAACTGCTCGGAGTGGAAGAGACAAACAAAACTGCGTAAAATAAAGGCACCTTGTGTCCGTTGCGTTTTTCTTTTTTTTTTGTTCTTTGTGCACCAGAGCACCGTTACAGTGGAGAAATGTTTCCAGCGGCGGTTTTTAAAGGAGCCATGAAGACAAAATACAAGTTCGTGTTATTCGAAAGATTTCGTGTTTTATAGTGTCCCCAGCGCTTGTCCGAATGCAAACGATGCTTTATTCACGGAGAAATTATTTACTTTAAGTTAAAATTTTGATTTTCCCGCTAAATTGTGCGTTTTCGTGGTCTGCAATGACATCACAGGAACCGACCGCTCTGCAGCCGATTGGGATGAATTGTTTACCGTTAGTGAACATAGATGGCGCTACCATACCGTGGCAAGCCGTTTTCTGCCTTTCATTTGCTATTTGGGAATGTTTTCGTGATTTTTGACTGTATTTAAACCTGGCTTGTTTTTGTTCAGGGACAAAATAATCGTTTCGTGATACATAGTGCTCGCTCGACAAATATAGTCACGTAAGACACCGTTGCTTGCGTGAATCGGCCAGTGTAGTCTGAGACAACCCCGAAGCCGTGCAGTCCTGTGCAGCTAAACCAAGCATAGTGCGCGCAGTACCAACAGCAGTACGCATCGGTACTTCTATGTTCACGTGTGCTTTCGTAACTTCCACTGTTTGCCCCACCATTCTTACGGCTTCAAAAGGAATATGCCCTAAATGTAAGCGCAAATAGCTCGTTAGGCAAGCTTACAAGCTCTGCATAATGTGCGTTTGCTTTTGCCGCCCTCCGCCAATCGCAGAGCTGCTATGATGTTATGACATCATAGGTTCTGTTGCGGGAAATGAACTAGTGGGTCGCATGGCCAGTCCCTTTTTTTCCTGATTATGTAGCATATTTGAGCGAAGTTTACGTCAAAAGTGGTGTCAGTATGATTCTCACGAGGCAATTGTTTGAATGAACCAAACTTTTGTTTTCTCTTCATGGCTCCTTTAAGATCGCTCGCCAAGTGAAGGGTAGCAATGCATAATCAATGTAACAGGGTGCCACAGAATTGATACTCAGAATTATTGCGGAGTTTGTAGTACAATTGTAATTTTCCGCTGGTGCACTTTTTACTGTTGTGACAACAGTTATAGCGCCTAAGGTTATTTTTATAAATCAGAAGCGTGGCGCTGGAGATGGGAGCGGTTGAGTTTCCTACAGTTAGAAACCACAGCTCAAGATACGATACCCGAGTGTGGTACTTAGCTTTTAGTTATAGACGCGTTACCTCTCCTTTTTGCTTTCCTAGTCTTCTGCCGTCGTAACGAGGCCGGAGAAGGGTATTTACAAAGTTTTAATCTACACGGTAACCGGAGGAGAAGAAGGAATAAACGTTTATTTTCTTCAAATTGAGAGCAGTTGGGTGACCGTCTTTGCCCAGGTAGGCGCGTGCTTCGCCGCTCGGGGGGCCCGGCGAATCAGGTTTTGCTGCTCCTGAATGTCCGAGCTAGCCAGCGTGCATTCTCCATGCTTGGGGCTACCAATGGAGAAGCGTGGTGAGGACAAAAGAACTCGAGACAAGGGGTAGTTGCTGCGTTAAGCAGTCAGGGCAGTTGCAAGTGAATCGGCTGGGTGAGATGTGGTCAGGATGGTGCCGTTGTAGTTCGTTTCAGTTCGGAGACGTAGCCATATGTGGGGTACTACATTGATGAATATATAGGGTGTGAGGACTGGTTTTCTCGGCGGGTGGAGACAAGATATCGGAGTAGGTGGCTGGTAATAGGTGTAGCGTGTCCGTCGTGCACGGGCCAAGTCGTCCGGACTCGTCGGGAGTGCCCGGTAGTGGAGCTCGCGCGCAGCAGCGTGGGCTGGTTCGTTGGGAGGCTTGACAAGGGGTCTAGACGATTGTGGTGGTTGGAGGAGATGGCAGGGCTTGTAGAAGCTTGAGCGCTAGTCGTGGAATTCTTTCAAGGAAACCGGTGATCTTCGACAGGCAGCCGGTGATAATCGTGAGGTATTCAGAGGTTGCTGTATGCGCTGCGAGGACTATTTCCGTAGTTTCATTTGCCGCTGGAGATAGAAGGCGGTATGCGCCTGCGATTTAGATGGTGCCATGGTGCCAGTGGCTGATATAGGATTGAATAGTGAGGTGAGTAAGTGATGTCGGTTTACAGGGCGTCGTTGACCGATGAGTAGTTCTTGTGTAGGTGGAGAACGGAAGTGCTACGACGTTTTTTTTTGTTAAACTCGGGATGCATATGTCTTGGGACTGGAGCGACTTCAATAGTGGCCCGCACATGATCAGGTGAAACTTTTTCAGTAATAATGAATCGGAAACCACTTGGATAATGTAATTAGTGTTCTCATCATGACTATGCAAGTGCATGATCATTCCCTAAAGTCCGAAACGTATCACATTTTCTTGAGAAACAATAGGAACGTTGGCGTACATTCCCCGCTGCTTTTATTTATCTATTATCGGACAAAATAAATCATACGGGGTTTTGATTGGAGTCAAACCCATGGTGGGCATAGCGTGACAAAAAAAAAACAAGAAACAAGCGGATGCTCTTAAAAAGCGTGGCTGGATGAGGTTATATTTTAAATGGCGTTTAGGTTACCGGCTGCTACACCCAGTTCTGCAATAGCACAAAATATTGCCGCGAACCATGTATGGGTTTGTTTATTTATTGTTTGTTTTTACTGCCCGGCCACGCCCGGCTCTGTTATCGGTGTCCCAAGCGAAGCGCGTCTTCCATTCTTTATTTTTATGCCGCATGGGCTATCTCATTCAGATAAGCAGACTGTTTCGTCTTAATGTCACTAGCCCAGAGTAATCTTCTCTGATCTACAACGTTCTGGATGTAAATCGACGGTTCCAGAAACACTCGCGCCGAAAGATAAAAGCCTGCAGAGCAGACGCCGCGGCATTCGATCATCCGACGCTTGCTTGCGCACGTCACTTTGCTGACTACTGCTTCGCCGCATGTGTATTCTTTGAGTTGCTAGGGGAGCACAAGTTCGCTCCAATAAACTTGTTTTCCTTCAAGACAACTGCGTCGTTTTTGGCTTCGTGAAAATGTGGTTACGATGGTTAAAACACGAAATCACGAAATGTGGAAATTTTAGTTTGGGGTTACGAGACCTTACACTCCTATTTCCTTTGTCTCTAAACCAGGGTTAACGATACGGCCTTTTCAAAATTTTCTTATTTGAACCAGCATAAGGAGAGTTGAGAACGTTATTCTCCTTTGCGAAGCTTCAAGCACATACAAGCGTAAACACGTGTATATCCAGCTGTCCGGAATGGTGAGAAACAAATGCTGTTGAATAAACAAAGTCAAGAAACAATAGGAACAACCAAGCACGGAAAAATAAATTTAACTCTAGCATGTAGGGGCGCAAAAACATCGTGATGACGGCATTGTTCTAATGACACTTGCCTTTTTTGTTAGGGAAACCTACAAGCAATTGAACGGGATCATAAATGCAAACATGTAGCAAATGGCTCGGAGGAAAAACTGGACGGTACGAAGTACACAGGACGAATGTTTATTATTAAAGATCACGGGACGTAATGTTTATTGCACTTAAACTGATTATCAGAACCCTGTCTCTTTATTTCCAACTAACATTCAATTGATTGTCGGCGCTCGCTCCGCGTACCATTCGCTACAAAACGCTACCGTACAGAGCTTCGAATTGAATTAGACTCAACACCAGTGGTAGCCACTCATTCGTTACCAAAGCTACCTCGATCACAACAATTCCACAGAAATTGCAGGGTTCTCTTCTTCTGCTCTATCTTTTATCATTCCATGCTACCTTGATGTTGAGCAACAGTTCCCGTACTTTCACCACTACACAGGCATGCATTCTATAGCTTCCCTTATTTGTCATCAGCGAATATAATGGTTGCGAAATATGTTCAGTGGCGCCCAATATATATAGTTGGGCTAAAGAGTACCGCAATCGAATTAGCAGCGCATAAAGCAGCCACAGCAGGGTGCAGTGGTGGCGTAGAGGTAGAGCATCCGTCTCGCGTGCAGAAGGACAGTGGTTCGAATACCGGCTCCATGACTGTTCCCGCCGGACTTAAAAAAAAAGATCCGCGTGTTGATGGAATTGCAGTATGAGGCCTGGCGTGCGGCCTGACCCCGGCGACCATTGCCGGTAACGCACTCCCTCACCAGAGCAGGATTGGCCACCCTGGTGTAGTAATGGCCACAACCTCCCATGAATACGCCAATTAACTACGGCCCTCAGTCTCCAGTGGCTGCGAAGCTAGTGACCACGGCGGCGGTCAGACCTGTGACGCAGCAGAGGCTGCTAAAAATCCCTGGAGCCGGACAGGCCGCCATTGGAATCTGAACCTGGCAACGCTTAACGTGAGAACTTTATCTAGCGAGGCGAGTCTAGAGGTGTTATTCGAGGAATTAGAGGGCATTAAATGGGATGTCATAGGGCTTAGTGAGGTTAAGAGGACCGGTGAAGCCCTTACGGTGCTGAAAAATAGACACTTCCTATGTTACCGTGGTCTAATGGACAGAAGAGAACTGGGAGTGGGATTTCTAGTCCATAAAAGCATAGCTGGCAACATAGACGAATACTATACTTTAACAAAAGGGCATCCGGTCTTGTAATTAGGCTTAATAAGGGGTACAAACTCAAAGTGGTATTGGGCCCCGCACCTACATCCAGCCACGACGACCAGCTAGTTGAACGTTTCTATGAAGATGTGGAATCGGCAGTGGTTAAAGTAAAAACACATTATACCGCAGTTATGGGAGACTTCAATGCTAATGTAAGCAACAATCAGGCTGGTGACAAGGCCGCTGGAAACTATAGTCTGGGCTGTAGAAGTAACAGGGGGGACCTACTAGTCGAGTTCGCAGAACGGAACAATCTACGCATCATGAATACCTTCTTGTGCAAATGGGAGAGCCGGAAGTGGACGTGTAGGAGCTCGAATGGGGAGTAAATAGACCTCATATTATGCGATAACCCTGGCGTCATGCAGGATGTGGAAGTGCTCGCAAGTGTAAGGTGTAGTCACCACCGTATGGTAAGATCTCGAATTAGGCCAGATTTGAGGAGGGACAGTAACAAGCTAGTACTAAAGCAGCCGATCAATGAGCTAACAGTACGACGTAAAGTTGAAGAATTCAGGATCGCGCTGCAGAACCGATATTCAGCTCTTACCGAGTAAGCAGAGTTTACGACATAGGAAGCCAGTGACAATCTTACACGCATTATCACGGAGTGTGCAGTAGAAATCGGGGGCACGATGGCTCTACAGGATACCGGTAAACCTTCCCAGGAGACGAAAGATCTAATTAGAAAACAGCAAACCATGACAATCTCCTCCCCAACTGACAGAATAGAACTAGCGCAGCCTTCGAAGTTAATCAATAAGCGTAACACAGCTGACATTGGGAAGTATAATATGGAGAGGATCGAATATGCTGTAAACAACGGAGGTAGCCTGAAAGCAGTGAAGAGGCGTAGGTGTGGGGAAAAATCAGGTGTATGCACTTAAAGACAAGCAAGGCAATGTCATCACAAATAGGGATAAAAAATAGTCATAGTATCCGAGGAGTTCTATCTGTATAGTATCCGGGACACCCAGGATAATGCCGAAAGAGAAAGTAGTTCAGAGGAGTTAGACATCCCACCAGTAACGATAGAAGAAGTAATAAAGGCTTTGACAGAAATGAAAGGGGGAAAAGCACCTGGTAAAGATCAGATAACCCAGACCTCTTGAATGATTGCGGGCAAATTGTACTAGTAAAACTGGCAAACCTCTACACGCAATGCCCAATAACCGGGAGGGTACCGGAATCGTCGCTGGCGGTCACGGCAGCTCCGGAAGTAGTGGGTGACGTACGATGTAAGATGGGGCCAGTAGTACTTCGCCTTGATTTTTCCAATTGTGCGAGCTGTGCCGAGATGTCCGGAAGACGGGTCATCGTGGCACGCTTCCAAAATTTCGTCACGAAGATCTGCCGGGATGACAAGAAGGTTATTCGTTCTCGTTCCTGGGCTGAAATTCTTCTTCACGCGGACGGAGTTTTTCAGGCTGAATGCAGGTAAGTTGCGTTTGAAGCCCCTGGGCACGGCGACGTTGCGTCCTTGGAGGTAGTCGATCATGACGCGTAAGGCGGGGTCGGCACGCTGCTGGGCCGCTAGGTCGCTCTCAGTCACGACTCCGAAGAACACGGTGTCTTCATCGGAGTCTTGTGGTGGTGGGTCGATGGGGGCGTGGGACAGGCAATCGGCGCCGGAGTGTTTCCTGCCGGATTTATAGACGATTGTAACGTCGAACTCGTGCAGGCGCAAGCTCCACCGCTAAAGACGGCCAGAGGGGTCCTTCAAATTGGCGAGCCAACACAGCGCATGGCTGTCTGTCACAACATTGAATGGCCTAAAATACATGCATGGGCGAAATTTTGAAATCGCCCATATAATAGCTACTAGAGGATATTTACAGTGGTTCCACAGCTACCATTATCATTCATAAGGACAGCAGCAAAATACCTACAAGGAAGGGCATCAGGCAAGGAGACACAATCTATCCGATGTTATTCACAGCATGTTTACAAGAAGTATTCAGAACATTGTATTGGGAACAGGTGGGAGTGAGGGTTAATGGAGAATACCTCAGCAACCTCAGATTTGCTGATGACGTTGCCTTGCTAAATAACTCGGGGGACCAATTGCAAAGCATGCTTTCCACACTGGACAAACAGAGTAGAACCGTTGGCCTGAAAATTAATATGCGCAAAACCAAAGTAATGATCAGTAAACTCGGGACAGCACAGCAATTTAAGCTAGGTGGCGAGGCAGTGAAAGTGGTAAGCGAATATATCTACTTAGGCCACGTTGTGACCCCGAATCCCAACCATGAGGCAGAGATAATTAGAAGAATAGGAATGGGTGGAGTGCATACGGCAGACATTCTCAGATAATGAATGGCAGCC
Organism: Haemaphysalis longicornis; assembly: GCA_013339765.2. Taxonomy (NCBI): domain Eukaryota; kingdom Metazoa; phylum Arthropoda; class Arachnida; order Ixodida; family Ixodidae; genus Haemaphysalis; species Haemaphysalis longicornis. The sequence goes on along the minus strand of CM023450.1, from coordinate 134,210,951 downwards.
TACCGTTTTCCGTGAAGAAGAAAGTGTATGACAGCTGCATCTTACCGGTACTCACCTACTTGGCAGAAACTTGGAGGCTCACTAAGAGGGTTCAACTTAAATTGAGAACGACTGAGCGGGCAATGGAACGGAAGATGATAGGTGTAACATTAAGGGCCAAGAAGAGAGCGGAGTGGGTCAGGGAACAAACGCGTCTTATGGACATATTAGTAGAAATTAAGAAGAATAAATGGACGTGTAGAGGGCATGTAATGCGAAGGTTAAGATAACCGTTGGTCATGAAGGGTAACAGAGTGTATCCCTAGAGAAGGCAAGCGTGGCAGGGGGCGAAGAAATGAGATCAAGAAGTTTGCGGGGATAAATTGGTCACAGTTGGCACAGGACCGAGGTAATTGGAGAACAATGGGAGAGGCCTTTGCCCTGCAGTGGGCGTAGATAGGCTGGTGATGATGAAGATGAAGAAGAAGAAGATGATGATGAAAGCAGCCACATGGAAAATGAAACCACTAGTGCTCGACGTCTCTTATGATTGGGGCATGTCAACAAGAAACACTATATATATATATATAGTGAACTTCCGTTAAGGGGAACTCGGTTAAGACGAATTCTCGCTTACGCCGAACAACGTGGGAACGTATGTATGGTTTTCCATAGACCCAACGCAAAAATAAACTCTCCTCAAGACGAACAGCCTTACACGTACTCGTCGGTTAGGAAAAACAACCTTCTCTGTGACCACCTCGGCTGGTGATTCTGCGTAGCAAACACGGCAGTCTTGTCGGGGGGCGTCGGGGCATCCACGTGACCAGAGGGAAAGAAAAGTAAAAGGAAATTACCGCGCGAAGCGAATTCGCGCCACAGAGGAAGAGAGGGAGCGAGAAAAAAGACAGGCGGACAAAGCTACACTTCGTCCACTGTTCAACCCACGGAGCCAGCGGCAAAACTAAGAAAAACAAGCGAGGGCGAGTTTTATGGCCACTCTGCTCTGGAGGAGAGAGGTGTAAAACTATGAGGATAAAATGTAAAAAAAAAAAAAAGCGATGAAGGAGACTTGCTCTTCGCTAACGTAGCAGCTTTCCTTACCACTGCCGTTTCTCAGCGGCAGCATGTGAGTTCACTTCGGTTCGCGTCGCGAGTCCCACTATGTCACCGCCTAGAAATCGAGGAGTTACCTCTCTGTCTCTGCTGCGTTGTCGCTTGAGGTAGTGGATGTACGCTTTCCGTCGCCGCTTGGACTCGATAAATCCAGGCAAGTGCACTTGAAGGTTGCATCAATTTGCGCACTCAAATAAATTATTGTTTTTGTGTTTTGCCTCCATTGTAATTCCACTTCATTCACCGTCTTGAAGCAAGATATTTGCATACATCTGGGCGTGTTGTGAATTCTTTTTTGAGGGGGGCTCTTGATAAGACGAAAAAGTTAACAAGGTCCCTTCGAGTTTGTCTTCACAGGAGTTCACTTTATCTATATTGTCGCGAAGCGGAGGTCTGTTAATGCTTTTCTGGTTGTTTTGAGTTCTGTGCCCGCAGCCAGGGCTCTTGCTTCCAAGTGTTGTGTGTGAAAGAGCTTCGGACGCGGCTGGGCCCTGGCCCCCTTTTTTTCTGAGAAACGGCTCCGGCGCGCGTGTTTGCCCGTCGGCGACCAGAGACGCCGGCTATTGAGGGGAGCGAGCCATCGGCCCGTCTCAGGTTACCGCGCCCAGTGGCGTCTCCGACCCCCCGTTGCGTCTACGCGGGCCGCTCTGTGCTCCGAACCCTCGGTCTGGTTCAAACGACCGCCTGTCTCTTCCCCTTTCGAGTTTGTATGCACTACTTTATTCTCACCAGTAATTCTTTTGCCGGAAACGGGCGCCTTCGAGTTTGAACTTGGTGTCTTCTGTGTTTGATTTTTCCTTTTCACTTTGGCGGGAACATGGCTGATTGGAGCTAAGAAGCGTCTCGCGGATTGGCTGCAGAAAGCCTTGTTCCATTGCGTCCGCACGCCCCAGGATGCACTTTTTCCCCCAATACGTCCCCCACCGGACCGCTTTAAGCGAATATAACGCGGCTCCTCCGGCTATTGGGGTGGCGGGCGACCTGCACCAGGACTCACTTCAGAAGCTCTGCCGCCCGTCGTCGTGCCCTCCCGCCGGGAGACCGAGATCCAGTCAGCCATGTCGCGCTAAGTACTCTTGATTATTGACTGTCTTTCTCATTTATGTAACAAGTGTATTCGTTCTGATTCTTATGTGCTAAATGTCATCAATGTTACCAGTAAATTAAATTAGTTAACTTTAAAACTTCTTCAACGCCTTGACTGCTTCACTCCGATCGGCATGCTACCGTAGCGGCAGATATGTGACCAAATTACGCCGTTACAATATATATATATATATATATATATATATATATATATATATATATATATATATATATATATATATATATAGCGAATCAGAATAGGAAATGAGGGGCTCGTAGAAATAACACAGAAATAAGGGTTGGCAGTCAAGAAAACCTCGGAAAGCAAAGGGGAGGTTGTGGTAGGTCACTGAAACAGATAAAGAATTTGGAAAGAAAGAAAGAAAGCGGAGAAAAAATGCCCGCCAGGTGGTACCCGAACCCACGACCTCCAGAATACCGGTCTGGTGCGATAACCACTACGCTACCGGCGGGGCGATTCCCCCCCCCCCCCCCCACGCTTTCTGGGGTATTTATGTCAATGTAATTTTTTCCTGTGCTTGGGGATGGTAGCCAGCGCCACTCTGACTTCTCGGGGTGAAGGGGACCTTCTTTTTAATCCCCGCGCCGTGACTCGAGTGTGTACGACATGTCGAGAGTGGGCAACCAGCGTTGAACCCTCTTAGGCTCCCTATGGCACCAAGACTGCCAGCGTTGAACCACCCTCAAGCGTGAGATACAGTTCTAGTAAATATAAATATCCTGGAAAGTGAAGGAGAGCACAGTCGCCCAGATAGCCGAATTGGTAAGGCATTCGAGATCAAATCGAAAGGCGTGGGTTCGGTCCCCACTCTGGGCGCGTGTTTTTCTTTCTTCTTTCTTACATATATATAAAAAAATGTTAACGTCAGTAACCGTAGTAAAAGAAATAGCCTAACAATACCCCTTCGGCTCCTTTGGCGTTGTAGACTGCCGACCTATCTTCCTGTATTTCCTCAACGAGCCCCTCATTTCCTGTATATTATTCCGCGAAAGCCTAGCGAGGGTCTCGGTTCTGGCAGCCTTGATGCCAAGGTAGTATAAGAGGGTTTCCCGCCAGTTACCCGCTCATGACAGGCTGTAGACGTTTGAGTCACGCCCCGGGGGTTGAAAAGAAGGTCCCCTTCTCCCCGTATAGTCAGAGTGGCGCTGGCTACCACCCTCAAGTGTCAGATACAGTTCTAGTAAATATAAATATCCTGGAAAGTGAAGTAGAGCACTGTAGCCCAGATAGCCGAATCGGTAAGGCATTCGAGATTGAAAAAGATAAAGAATTTGGAAAGAAAGAAAGAAAGTGGAGAAAAAATGCCCGCCAGGTGGGATCCGAACCCACGACCTCCAGAATACCGGTCTGGTGCGATAACCACTACGCGACCGGTGGGGCGATTTTCCCCTCCACTTTCTGGGGTATTTATGTTTAGGTATTTTTGTTTCCTGTGCTTGGGGGTGGTAGCCAGTGCCACTCGGAGTACTCGGGTGAAGGGGACCTTCTTTTTAACCCCCGGGCCGTGACTCGAGTGTTTACGACATGTTCAGAGTGGTCGACCAGCGTTGAACCCTCTTAAGCTTCCTATGGCACCTAAACTGCCAGAACAGAGACCCTCGCTATGCATGTAGCGAATCAGAATAGGAAATGAGGGGCTCGTTGAAAATAATACAGAAATAAGAGTGCCAACTCTTGACTGTCAACTCCTATTTCTGTGTTATTTTCAACGAGCCCCTCGTATACGATTCTGATTCGCTAAATATATATATATATATATATATATATATATATATATATATATATATATATTATATGATATATATATATATATATATATATATATATTATATATATATATATATATATTGTTTTTTTTATTGATACTGCGATCTTTTACAAGATCATAGCAGGGGTGGTACAAAACATGAACATCAGTGGTAAGTGTCAAAGAAACAATCAAAACCAAACGAAGTACAAACGTATGTATCTGATAGCTGCAGTGATTCTTCAAAAGCAGAGAATCAACAAAAAGCAAGGCACAAACACAGATAACAATCATTACTGCAGTATATCTTGAAAAGCAGGCAATGTACTTAGCATAACAAAATCATTATGTAGATTATTCCAATCCACGATTGTCCTAGGAAAAAAAGAATATTTGAAACAATTTGTTCGTTGCATCAATGGTGATATAGTCAGGTTGTGTCTCTGTCTTGTCTCGTAACCAGATGAAAAGTGAACTATATGCGATGTGTCAACGGCATAGTGACTGGAAGAGAATCAACTGGACGAGAATTTTTAAGCGCAATAATCGATTTCGATCCGGAATTGTTGGCAATTTGCTTTTCAAGAGAAGGTTTCTAATCGAAGTAGGACCGTAATTGTTATAAATGAACCGAACAACCATTTTTTTCCACCCTTTCAAGTTTTTGGATATCAGTCTGAGTGAACGGGTCCCATATGATCACATCATACTCCAGTATAGGACGGATAATGGCATTGTAAGCAATGAGGCGAACATTTGATGTGGTCGGTCTTAAAGAACAGTCCTAGGAAGAAAAGCTTGCGGAGGGATTTAGCTACTACAAAATCTGTGTGTTTTGACCAGGATAGATTTTTTGTAATCCAGAGACCAAGGTACTTGTATTGCGCTACTTCTGACGGCATTGTATTGTTGGTAGAGTACTGGAACAAAAGAGGGTCTTTTTTTAGGGTAATTCTCATAAAAACTGTTTTAGCGAAATTAACAGGCATCTGCCATTTGTCGCACTAAGAAATTACTTTTAGAAAGTCCTGATTTAGTCTAATTTGATTGTCAACTGAGGTGATCTTTTCATATAAGACGAGGCTACGCCGCTGACTTTATTACGGACTGCCTGCCATACAGGCTTTTACATGTAGGCCTCACAGCTGGTTCTGGTGTTGATGTCACAGCACCGCGTTCTGTCGCGGAGTGCCTACATCTCTGGTACTCCTCCACAGAAAGAGAGTGCTGATCACTCACACGCGACCCGGAAGGCGACGTATCGTGCGCGTACAAAGGCAGACAAGGGGGCCACCAACGCTTGCACCCAAAGAAACGCTTCGATTGAGTGCTCGGGCGCAATGGTGATCCCGCATGTTGACTTCTGAGCTTACAATGGGTGACCTTTTATTGCAGACGTGCAGAGGTGCGCGTCGTCTCTGCCTTTCCGCAAGTGGGATTCTCCGAGGCATGCAACCAAGCCGAGGCAGCTGTGGTTCAGGTGACGGCAGCATTTGGCGCCTCACATTCAAAAGTCACGCGTGCGGAAAGCGTCATTGTGAGGTGCTGCTGACAGGTTCGGCGTCTGTTTTACACAGCATCGGAGTCTTCGTGGGGCGAACGTGCATTTGATTCGTCTCCTCGGCCCCTTTTGTTACGGGCTATAAAGAAACGGCACGCTTTGCGAATCGCCTGGTTCCAGGCTCCAGTTGTATCTGCGCTGATTTTTCGTTTTACAATAGTGGCATATAGTAGTGATTGTTGCATGTTTGTTAGGGGCGAAGCCCCTTTGGGGTTGGGGCGGCTGGCGTCTCCTGTCATCGTCGCAATCATCGTCTCATGTAGTCACGGTACTAAAACACCGGGAAACTCGTATACGCCTCGCGCTATATAGCTTCGTGCTTCAAAGACAGGAGACTTTTGCAGCAGAGCTGTTTACCTCTACCCCTCAATGGTTTCATCTCCGTTGGCAAAGACGCGAAGGCGCCAAGCATACACTTGTACACTGCATGCTTCCCCCCTCCAAAGGTTTCACGTTAGAGGAGATGGCCCGGGATTTTTTTATTTTTGCTGCACCGAAAGTGAGAATTGCTTGGGGGGAGGCCCTATTTCAGTGCTATTTTCTTTGCATAACTGAAGTTGTAATAGCTGGAAAAAGAGGCTGTTTATAGATGAGTTTGACAAGATATACTCATTTCACAGAATATGCATATATACCTGGCAAGAAACTGCACGACATCGAGCCAACGGAAATAGTCTATAACTTCTAAAATTTCATTACGCTCCATAACAATAGCAATATTATATAAGCGCAATGCGGATGTGACTTTCTAGTCACCGGATTCCCGTATACAACCACGCTGCGCCAGAATTTCAACTACCAAAATCTCGACCACGCCTTTAGTTAGGTGTAGTATGATTAACCAGTGACGTTATAAATGTGATAGTTCTCCAGGCATGTGATGTTTATGGTCTTAAATTTTATTTTGTTTCAGACACTTCGGCTGCAGATATTCCATGCACGCACCGATCATTCCATATTCACTGAACAGGCGTCAACGGAGAAATGAAGTCACAAAAGGGAGTGAAATAGCTGGTTTGGAAGTCCTTAATGACGTACCTTGCGTTTTACACGTCAGCCTCAAAGTTTTGCATAACCCGCTTGAGTATCGGCGGCAATTATGCGGTGAGATGGGAATTCGCACCAGTATGCATTGCTGCCATTGCTTTAAATTGCTTTCTGTTAAAATGCCTTATTTTCGGGCGAGTGCTTTTACCAATGTACCACGCGGGTAACGAAACGCCCCAAATGAAATATAAACCATTTCCCGAGAAAAATCACGCATAGCGATAGAAATTGCTGTGGGGTAAGTACGTTATGAATCTCTTCGAGCACAGTTTGACAAGAAAAAACGAAAAAAAAAAAAACGACGGCAGAAGCACTTGAGACTGCTTACACGTATACAATGGGAAAGAATAATAGTCCCACGCGTGAAATATCTTTGAGTGATGTTTTCACGTGCATTAATATTGTTCTGTTATACATTTATTTGTTCTACATGTATTAATTGTTCTCGTTAAAGTTCTACCTCACTGTTATACATTAATTTAATTCTTCTATATGTATTAAATCCCATGTTGGTAGCCGCCATGTTCCTGGGTGCCTAGAGGTGCAGATATGACCGTAGCACTGGCAGGGAGTGCGGCGTTACGCTGGGAAGAGTGCCCTTGATAGCTTGCGACTGCTGCGCCGCTAGGTGAACCACGTTTGGGTGTGAAGTTCGGCTGAAGGAGCCGCTGCCTAGCAAATACGCTGAATGAAACTTGGAGGGGATACAATTTTAACCCTGTGGGACAAATTTCGGGCTCTCCGTTTCCCTAGCGCGTTGTCGGCATCTTACTGTCTTGTGAAACACTAAACCAAACCATTTGACCTCAATGAACTGCAGTCAGGTCGCATTAAGCAGCGAGGATTCCACGTAGGTCTCTCTCCCCCCAGAACGGGTAGGCAACGGTGAGCGCAGGAAGGCTGCACGTGCGTGCACAACCCCCCCCCCCCCCTACCCCCCAAATGCACGCATAAAAAAATGGCAGAGGGGAGATAGACACCGCGCGTGGGGAGCACTATTCGCCGCGAGATCGACATGTAGGTGGCGACAGCGTCGCGCTGCTAGTGTGGATGCTCCGCTGAGCGGCCCGGGAGAATGCACACTGTGGGCGCGCTTCGTGCCTTTCTCGCGCGGTATGTGCGCACGAAAGGCGCAGACAAGAGTGGTATGCTACAGTTTGGTTCCTCAACGTTCAATGTATAGCATGAACGCGGCAATAGGATTTCATTATTACGCCAAAAATGCGGCGATCCATCGGGAATCTCAGAACGGCCGCAATAATGACAATGAACTTGTACGCCGTGGCTCGTAGCAAGCTCGATCTTTCAAGGCTATGGCTTTGAGCCTTCAATAAAATCATAAATAGAAACAAATCAGGAAGCCTCGATCTCCGGAATTCAGTTTACAACAGCAGTTTCAATCGCTTTCACTGGTGGCATGACGCATTCTTGCATTTGTGGGATGCCCTGAAATGGTAACACCACTTCGCTGCCCCGACATTTTTTCTAAGAGCTTACAATGTTCTTTTTGTGTATTCAAAAGGCAACATAAAATTACTGAATTTTAACCAGCGCAGAGATATAAATGCAAACCATTCTAACGGGTCTTTTGCGCGCAGCTTTAGTTAAATGAAATTTTAGCGACTCTGACGGCAGGTTTGATGAAATAACGGTGTCGGATCACTTATTTAAGGCTTTCGTCGCAAGTGAATTTGCGAATTAAATGGCTAACGTGCGCAGTACAATCAATATCTCATTTTTAGCTATTCTTGCAAAGTGACAAGCAGATTTACAGTGTTAAGCCAAGTTTTCGGGACCTTACAGTGAGCACAGATTTTCTGTTACGGCTGCACTGTTGACCATTTGCGTTCCTTTAAAATCTAACAGGTGCCTAGAACAGCGAGATGTCTTTGCATTCTTGCGTAATGTCGCTTACGAACCATAAAGATGGCAAATGAAGTTGCCCTGTTGGAGATGTAGTAAAATGTTCACTTTCCATTTCTCGTTACGAAACAGCGCAACGGGTTCCCGGTAACTACCTTGTGCTGTAAAGTGAACCTCGCATTTGAGTCTTGGCATTTAATTCTTCAGGATTGGCTAAAAAGGCACGGATAAAAGTTTTCTGTCCATTTCATTTTTTTTTTTGGTGGAGGGGGGGGGGGGGGGCGACGTTCTAAGCGCAGCTAGAAGAGAACGTATGTAACGCAAGAAGCCAAAAGTTGGTTATCAGTATTGCAATTGAAAGTACGCTAGGCGTCGTGTTCCGTAGTGGTGAAAAAGCAGTACTTCAACGAGTAGACGCCACTATTTTCAAAAATATCCAGCGAGTCACTGCACACCCCCTCCACGCATGTGGGCAACAACGTGCATTATATTACGCGATTTTTCCTCCTTCTTTAAACTTAGGTCCACCTTAGGAGGTTAAGACGTGACCATATTAGGCATTTGGTTATGCTAATATGGCATTTGGTTAGGGGGGGGGGGGGGGGGAGGGGAGAGAGGAGCATAAGTCTGGCCGTAACGATACTCCCTCCGTAGATGGCATGCTTCACTGCACAACACAAAATGTGGGAAAGACAGCTTTAAAAAAAAAAAAAACTAAGCTAACATCTATTTTATTAAAGTCAGCTTCACCGTTACACACAAGTGCATTGCTGCGGAGACATTTTTACGGCCAATATCAGGCATGAAAACATGGAGGCCCTAAGGCATTTTTTTTTATTTCCTATGAATTTTCATATTCGCTGAACGCAAGTCCGCTAGTTTTCCTTCCACATGCCGAGTTTTTGTTCCACGCGGGCGCTGGAGCTAGGAAGGGATTATACATATACAGCTTCGCTGTAAAAACCCATGAAAATGATCGCCTTGGGCGCGAAACAAACCTTTACCGAAAACACGACTTCATATCGCTCTTTTTCGTTGGGCGCCATTTAACGTAAATGCGCGCCAATGATGAAGGAAACTTCATGTGCTGCTCCATACGCCTGCAACACCATTAGCCATGTCTGTCACGTGTCTGGATAAAGTAGCGCAGATATAGGAGCCATATAAAGTCCAGCGGACGGACTTTGCAAGGCAACCAGCTTCAAATGCCCGTATTGTGGCAATGGGAGTGATGTGAATCTCTCTTGGCACCCGTTACGTTATAACCGGAATTTAACAATAATATCGCCTGATATATTCACCTTGTTAAGACTTCAAACCCTCTCTCGGTGATCTAGACACGCGTTATATCAATGGAGGACGCTGGTGTGGAGCAGCTGTGGTCTGCTGCACAGGAAGGTTTTGCAGTTGAAGAGAGACTGAAAAAAAAAAAAAAAACCCGGACCGTCTCCACTAACGCGAAACCTGAGGAGGAGCGAAGCATGCAGTGTATAAGTGTATTCTGGGTGCAAACGAGTGTTCCGGAGTTTTTTTTTTTTTTTTAGGCGTAAACGAGTTTCCCGGTGTTTTAGTACCGTGACTACATGAGACCACGATTACGACGACGACGGCAGGAGGCGCCAACAGCCCCAGCCCCTAAGGGGCTTCGGCCCTAATAGCAGAGAATAGTTGAGAACGTTTCGCGTCAGGCCTAACGGGTTCTCTAGTCCGAAAACACTCCTCGGACTGCCCACGGGTTATCCGGGACCGATACAGCGAGAAATCCTCCTATGATCTTCATTAGGGAGCACAGCTGGGCGAGTCCGAAGAAGGTGTTTGCCTCTTCGTCTCCCCGCAACAATTTCCCAGTTTCTCTTTTCCTTCAAAAAATCGCCCGCAGAACCGAATGCACGGGAGCAACGAGGGAAAGCATGCAGCACAGGAGGCGCGCGAAACAAACCGCCGACGCGTTTCGTCGTCGCAGATTGAGACCGCACAATGAGCGACTTTTGTGCAATGGGCGGGCGTCGCTTTCGATTCCGGCACTAGCGCCTCTCCCTCGTGTTCCTGCTTTCTTTTCGCGCTAGGGGAAGAGGCGGAAGAGGAGGAGGAGGAGAGGAGGAGGTTTGCGTCGCGACCGCGTTCTCGCCGAGGCACAAAGAAGCGAGGCGCTACGTTGGGCGGTCCGCGCAGCCCGCCCAGCCGTTCTGTAATGACAGATAAAAGCGACTCCTTACCGGTCTCAATAGAGCGCGCACCCTCCAGAAAAGGAAAGGCGTGCGCGGCCGGGAGAACGAAAATGCCATTAATTCGTCCCTTTTCTTCGGGCGCGTCGGACACACGGCGAGACTGACGAACGCACAGCGGCGCTCTTTCATTCGGGGGCCAGTCTGGCTGCCGCTTTCTTCGCTGCTGCGGCGCATGTATACGGTGTGCTACCACGCTGTATTCTCCGTACGCCAGCGGCCACCCTTTTACCCGGGCACTTTTTATCCTTTTCACCGACGTCAAGTCCCGCTATTGGCTCGACCGGGGACAAGAGATGCGACGCGGTGCTCGCACACCTCCTATTTTCTCCCTTCTTTGGAGCCTTTTCGCCTTCGCTTTGGGAAGAAAAGAAGTCGCGGTCTCCCGTACGCGGAGTTGCGACGTAGAGGCTGCGTGCACTGTGCTTGTTTCTCGCAGCATGAAATGAGTTTAAACGTACCAGTTACGTCGCAGAGATGGGTCGAGCGCATTGGGTAAGCGAAACGCGCTGGTGGCGTAATCCGGCATAACGGGAGAAAATATACCCTGAATAACGACTAATTATTTGCCGAAGACGTTGTTGGCGCCATATTTGAAATACCTATCGCGGTTAGGGGCACTTAATGTCAGTAGCGGCGGAAGTGGCATGGGGGAGCGAGTATGTATGCCACTCGGGACGCACGGTCACTGAAGTAGTGGTCCTGGATCGGGTGGCCCTCTAATTATTACTTCCCCAACAAATGCTTCCGAAACAGCCCAACGTCGGGCTAAATAGTTCCCAAAGGGAGTTCATCCTGATCTCTTTCTTTTTCTTTTTGTGAGAAATATTGTTTACTGGTCGGCTGTACCTTTTGCGGCAAAGACTAGCCATAAATTGATCACTCCATTTTCATTCATAGTTCTGTTCAGAAAAGCAAAAGAAAATACCTCGCCACTTAAGGTAACGTACGTATTAGCGGATGAATGACTAACACGAAGAATCACGTGGGTGTTCGTAGCATTTAGTATTGTTGCGCTCATGTCAAACAGAGACTCAAGTTGTCTGATGAATGCTCGCTGTCCCATGCCAACCGATAAGGCGACTAAGGAACACGAAAACACAAGGAGCATGGTGACCGAAGCATGTGACTGAAGAGGCATGCCACACAGTTTATTGGTTGCAAACAAGGTGTATACAAGTGACTCTATTTGTGGAAAATGCTACATACGGCAGGCAGATATAGGTGCATTAATGGCAGGCTCCGAGAGCACTGTCCAGCTGTTGAAGCGATCGCTGCGGGGGCCATTTAGGTGACCATTGCCGCCGCTGCCTGTGCGTACCACACTGTGTTCCACGTTTCGAAAAGACACTGGTATTGCGCTGTTTTGAGGACCAGGACCGCCGTGAATTCTTTGAAGCGTGGTGCATCATGAAAACTGGTGTAACTGTGTAAGCACCTCATCTATGTGTTTGCCAAAAAAAAAATATTATCTAAATGAGCACCTGCCACTTGCGTAACAAAGTGAACCACTTGACTTCGTCGCGATTTTTTTTCTTGTTGCTTTGTTCAGGCAAGCGCCGTTCCTGTATATTTTCTTTTGTGTGTGGTAAAAATGTCAGTTGATGTCCAGCGCCAGTCCTGTGTGGTCTCTTCTTTGTTGTGCCGTCAATACCGCGCTACATGTTTCACAGACCGCAGCAAGGCGCAGGAGCCGCTGGACAACGCTTCTTCTGCGTTGTCTTCGCTTACCTGTTTCAACAGCCTGCTGCATTACATGGCACGTACTCACGCAGGGGAAACGGTGCGTATGCGTCCATCGCGTCACCTCCACTTCAAAAACTAGCGGACTGTGTAGAGTTCTACCATCATCATCATCATAATCATCATCACCACCGGCCCATCTACGCCCACTGCAGGGAAAAGCCCTCTCCCATAAATGTACTATTATCTCGGTCCTGCGCTAACTGCGACCAATTTATTCATGCAAACTTCTTGATCTCATCTGCCCATCTAGCTTTCTCCCGCCCCCTGCCACGCTTGCCAACTCTAGGGATCCACTCTGCTACCCTAAATGATCAATGGTCATCTTTCCTTCGCATTACATGCCCTATTCACACCCATTTCTTCTTCTTAATTACTACTAATACGTCGTTAACACGCGTCTGTTCCCTGACCCACTACGCTCTCTGCTTGTCCCTTAATGTTACACCTATCATCTTCCGTTCCATTGCTCGCTGAGTCGTCCTCAATTTAGGTTGAACCCTTTTAGTGAGCCTCGAAGTTTTTGCCCCGTAGGTTAGTACCGGAAAGATGCAGCTGTCATACACTTTCTTCAGGGACAATGGTAGCCTGCCATTCATTATCTGAGAATACCTGCCGAATGCACTACACCCCATTCTTATCATTCTAATTATATCTGCCTCACGGTTGGGATCCTGGGTCACTAATTGGCCTAAGTAGATATGTTCGCTTACCACTTCCACTGCCTCGCCACCTAGCTCAATCCGCTGTGCTCTCCCGAGGTTATCGAGCATTACTTTAGTTTTCTACATATTAATTTTTCAGGCCCACAGTTCTACTCTGGGTAGTGTTCTATGTCGCCAGACAATTCTGAACGTTACCGGCGGAAATAAGAAATGCTTACCCAATCAAGAGGAACTAAAAAGGGTTACGTAATTTTTATGATTTTTAGTCATAAAACTTAAAAGCTCGCGAATTTCCTCGCGGAGCTGTCAAATATCAATAGACGTTAGTAGCAAACAATATACATAGAGGTAAAGCAATTTTTATTTCTGCTTTAGAGTTAAGGCATTACTTGTTACGGGGCCTTTTGTTTAGTGACCGGAGGGGCCGAATTCGAAAGGACTTGCACACGATGCAGTTAAAAAATCGCCAACATTACAAAACAAGTCCTCGGCACACTACAGTTTGCTTACTTGCTCTGACGGCGAAAGCCTGGAAATTCTTACTGAGAACTTCTTTACTGCTACATAGCGTTTGCGTCTCTTTCTTTGCTCTCTTTCTTTTCAGAGAGAGAGGATAGCTTCTGGAGAGCTGTGCTGCGCACGCGCGAGCAGCACTGGATTGGATTAGACTGCATTGGATTTGGATGGGATCGGAATGGAGTGAAATGGATTGGATTGGATTAAATTGACTTGTATTAGATTGGAAATCGTTTTAGCAACAGTAAGCACTCTCACAGGTGATTCACGGTAAGAACGATCCCTAGTGCTTCGAATACTCGTCCTGATCCACTTCGTGGAGATGCGCAAATTTTTTGGGGGGGTTCGAGTTTTAGGCCCGATCGAACTTATTAACTATCAAAATTCTGACAGTTTCAAAATTAATGTTAACCATGTATCGGGACATAAAATGTCAGTAAATTACATATTCAGTAGACGATGTAGGCTTTCTCGGAATTAGTCAACTTTATTGTGAACGTGATTGCAGCCTGGGATAGCGGAAAAAAATAATAACGTTCTAGGTGCCGGTACTTCACACGGCTTCGCCCACTGTCTTTAGGGATTGAATAGCTGGTGTGGAACATAATGTGCAATGGACAGAAGGTCGCTAGCGTGGGTGCATATACGAGGGTTGTTAATAGCCATGAAGTCGGGAGGCGTCCCGAAAGAGGAAAGAGAATGGCGAGAAATTTATTTTCCTCCGATACCAGCCCTTTCTGCGCTTATGTTAATAGCATCACCACAGTAGTTTTTTCCAGGTCTTGGCCATTCGAATTAATACTCGTGTTCCTCCGCTTTGTCACGTACCATTACCTTTCTGCAGCGGGATCCTTAACTAACTGGACATTTTTCATCTTTGTAGATTTTCTCAAAATGTCTTGTGTCGCAGGATGATCGTTAAGGAATCTTCCGAATGCTCCCTCCACTAAGAAACCGTATTGTCGAGAATATTTGAAAACCCTGTAGACTTAATCGTCCTCTTAGCATCCCAAACATGAACATCGGCCTGTTGTCATGCTAGAAGAACTAAACCGCCAGTGTATGCGACAAAGCTTCTACGATGAGAATAAATGTCGGCAGTAAGAGCGCGAAGGGTCAGAAAGTATGTCCACGTATTCCATTAACGGCTTCTCGTCGACTTCGTGCGCTGAGATGGGCTTACGCACAATGCTGCGCCCAAAGAAACAACTATAATTACTCTTTTCTCCTGCCCTATATATGGTCCTATTGTAATGTATTCGAACGTGTGCGTTAACAGGCACGCGGAGTAAACGTCGCCGATAATATGGTGGAGCTGCAGCGTACTGCCGCTAATTGCCATTCCGTCTATGGTATCTCCTTCTTTCTCTCGTCGAATTTACTATACGCACACGGCTCCCACTCTCTTTCCTCCTCTCCGCCTCCTTCGCTCTTTCTCTACCGCCCTGTACACACATAGAAGCACAATAGGCTCATAATTACGTCTCCATAAAGTCCCTCGCGTCTTCTTCTATGCCTGAATCAGATTTCGTGTCAACAGACTGAGGACATAAGGCTCTTTCATCGCGGCGTTCTTTCGTATACCAAGTCAGGCTGGTCTGTTACACGCCACTGGGGTTTCGTTTGACTTCTTTACGCACCGTAATTCTTTAACTTCGAGGGCTTGTGCGAACGAATCACCTTTCTCGTGCTGGACGGGTAACACAATTAGTAGATTCTTCTCTTCGCGCGGTGGTGATTACTGGGACGGCCTCCTTCCCCGATATCGTTTTTCGCTTTCGTGGAGCGCTGACTCGACTTGCACGGACGCTGCAGGAAGTTGGCGAGGCGGCGGTGTAACAGACCGTCTCTCAGTGGAATTACATCGTGCCTTTCTCCCGCGCTAACGCTCATTCCAGCGCGATGCGTACGCGTGAATAGCAACAAGGAACTTAAACGGGCCCTGTGTTTAGAAACAATCGTTGCTCATTTACACAAAGGCTCGTGTTTGGCGTTGTTTCCTATAGCGTAGACGGGAATAGATTCCATCTACAGATTTATCGACCTATGGTATAGACAAAGGCAGACACTGTTGTTTCGCTGATGCCAAGCTGGTAGAGTGACGCCACGGGGTCCTAATTTTGAAGGGACTCTGCAACACTTCCGATAAACGCTTTCACTCTCTCTTTTGTGTCTGGAAGCACTGCGAAAGCTAAAGTTGTGGCCAGCACGGAGCGCCACGGCGTGATTTGCTCGTCGCAGCAGATACGCCTTCCGTTTCTGCCTTGCTTTTGTGGCTTCATTTTTTAAGTGGCTATCGAATGCGTTTATTGCTGCAACTGAAGGGAAGCCAGCCAATAGCCGCTACGTCGCCGCTGCAATGACGTAATTGCATCGGTCGGCGAACTCCAAGGCCGGGAAAGAAAACAAAAATCTTTTGAGCAAGTTCCTAAGTTATCTGATGGACATAGAGCAGCAATTTTAGGCTGAGGTACTTTGCGACTCCCTAATCTAAAGACTGAGAGACAAGAGAGAGAGAGAGAGAGAGAGAGAGAGAGAGAGAGAGAGAGAGAGAGAGAGAGAGAGAGAGAGTAAATGTTTATTGAAAAGGAGAAGAGGTCGGCCTGAGAAAGTGATCTTGGGCATGCTACTTCCCACTGGGGGGAGGGTACTGGGGACAGAAAGAGAAATGAATGTATATGGAAGGTATGAGAAACGACAATGAAATCGACCAATGAACTATGTACAACCAGTAAGCCATTAAACGTCTCACTTACAACGGAGCGCTGAGTCAGATGATTACAGTCCACTGATGTTTTGGTTTAGTGCGTTCTGCGAGCTTTTGAAAGGGCCCTAAATAGGCTTCCGAAGGTCGCGATTTTAAGCGCGCAATCGCTAGATTACGCGTTGACGACAACATATACCAAACATTACCCTTAATTCTTCATAAAGCAGGGGCCGCACAAACATGCAAAAAAGATATTTTTCACTGGATGGCTCTTCACTGGAGACATTTTCGTGAGCGTCACGTACGTTTTAGACGTAATTACGCTGTTACAGAATGATAAACATTTATCTCTGAGAGATGCGATTAGAATGTGCATCCGAACAGGCATTACGACTGTTTTTCTCGCCTGTCCACCCACTACCAATCCTTTCGAAAGGGCAAGGTGGCCCACGACCGCAGTCCCCACTCTGTTGCAGCCGACGGCCTTGAACTATTCGTCTGGCTCGTTCTTAGATATTTACTTGAACGAAGGTGTGTCGGCTATTTTCTTCCCGTCAACAGAACCAATCCAAAACATATTCTTAAATTTACGCTAAACTCAATCCGTCCAAGTCTTATGTGTGGCTGCATTGTGCTATTTCACTAATGGAATCCCTTATTTGGCTGCTGAGCATGTCTACAGGCTTAATTCACCTGTAATAGGTGGCAAAAGAGAAAGCACCATGCACCACTCGCAGCCGTCGCTTGAACATTCGCAATGACATCACAGTGGTTCGTATTGCGTCGTCGTGCTGTTTCAGTCACCAAAAATTTGGTTTCTGGGCCACCTCACGGGTAATAATAATTCTTCTGTTCTTTTCATGCATGTTGTACAAGTTAAGGACACTGGAAATACCTTCAATTTAGCCCTACGAACTTGCTCGTTAGTAGTTATAGTCGTCATATTCAGTTCCAAGATAGGTAAAGTCCGGTGCGAGGCAGAAACAGCGATTAAAATTCTTGATATGCTGCTCCCCTCCGCTAAATCGGCCTTAAACGTATCAAACGACCCTTATTCACGAAATGAATGCATAGAATTTAGCTAAGGGAACGTCTTAGACCTCGCAAAAAAAAAAAATTGTTGGCCCCGTATATGCTCACTTCGTCGCTGCAAATGTCGTTGAAAGGCGATAGTCTTCTGATCCGTCTGCCATGTAAATGCCTCTCTTCCATCTCCCACACAGCTCGCATGCTCTTTCCCTCCCTTTCGATCGGGGTTGCCAGGTCCTCAGATGGAAAAGCCGCCAGGAAGCGGCCGAAAGTAGCCAAAAAAGTCGCCACATCAAAGTGAATGTTTAAAAAGGAGCCAGAAAAGTCGCCATTCTCGGCAAAGTGATGCTAGTACTGTTTGATTACCTTCGCGGAAAAAATTAAAAAATTCCCAGAAGTAGAAAACGGTATTACAAATTTAATTCGTTGGCCGTGGTGCGGGAAAACGACAGCGGTTGACTACTGTCTACAAAAAAGTTAAAATATGCGGTATACATAAAGCATTCAAAGTCAAAGAACACGAATGACTTGGAATGGGCGTTTGTTGCAGACCATGTGCTACCACTTCCGCTGCCTCTTTAATTCCCGTGCCTAATACACATCATCAGACACGCCACAAACTACTCTGCATGACATCTCAAGCCCCAGTAAACTACTGAAGCATTACACTTTAAACCGATGGCGTTGCTTGAAGGGTTTGACGCTATTCATAGAACATCAGGTGCAGGATATTAAAAAGATCAAGGCAAATTTTGATTCGTGCCCGTAAGTTGCGCTGTACGGTGGTGTGTTTGAGTGGCTGATTAGCCGGGACCTCTTCAGGACTTTTCCAGAAAACCTTCACCTGCCTAAAAGCTTATTTTGTGCTCTTTGTTCAGTTTGTCTTAATGGCTGAAATTGTCACTGAAAGGTATATGAGGCCCCTTTGTGGAAAGAGGGACAGCGGAATGGCCCGGAAATATAGAAAATCACCGGTGGTTAAAGGAGCCAGAAAGTAGTCAAGTCGCCACACTGAAATTTCCATCGCCATGAGTATCGAAAAGTCACCAGTTTGGCGACAAATCGCCAGTCCTGGCCACCCTGCTTGCGATCCTCCCACGATAACCACGGAGGAGGTTTGATAAAGTCGATTCAATTTTACAGCGCTTCAGTGGTCGCGGCATCTACTGGAACCTTTTGTTACTTTTGAGAGTGAGAGGGAGGGAATAAACTTTATTGATATAATCGAACTCGGAAAGAAGTCCAGACTCGAGAGAGCTCTTCTTGCATTCTTCGTTCAAAATATTTTTTTCAGAGTGTATTTTTTATTTGATATCGCGAATATCAAGCGAACATCTGTTTTTAATTAAAACACTGCGAGTATCAATTGTGCATTAATGTGTTGCCCCAAATATGGCCAATGTTTTCTTTTTGCTCGACAACGTGGAGAAGTATGAAATATGTTTTCAGATTTTGTGGTACGGGAAGGTCTTGGATATATAAGCTTCTCGTTCCACAGTTCTTTTAACTTTTGGCCGGATGGCTGAATCGCAGGACAAACAGACAGCCAGACAGACAGACGAAAATTTTCGGGTTTAAGTAGCTCAAAAAAGGATTATCGTCTTAAAAAAAATGACGGGACTTCGACAACAATGAACACTGCTAGGGCTCGAACCCGATTCTGCCGCTATGCCTTTGAGGCCGAACGGTAGGCTTGTTTTAGCAGTTGCTCATGAGAATAGCCAGAATGATCAAAATGAACCAGTAGGTGGCGTACAGTTATACAGGAAGGGCTTAGCGTGTACCCACATAGGAAAGGTATATCGCAGCAGCAAACCAGGGAGTAGGTTGTTGTTGGGGAAATGACACTTTTGAATGAACTTGTATAGCTTAAAGTTCGAGTACGCAGGCCAGAAATGCTCGCAATTAACGCGCGCATTGTAGACTTTATTCTGGTAGTGATAATAAAGAATATTTGGCAGCTCAATTGTCATTACCTCCTTCAGTTACTTGCTTTAGCAGAAAAGAGGCAATTAAAGTTTGAATAATAAGCAGACTTATGGTGCCCACTATCGGCACCCGATCTGAGGCATTTACCTCCGGCTGGCTAAAACGCGTTTTCTTGTGGCGTCGACAGAATATCATCGGTAACGTACTTAAAAAGCGAGCTATGGTCATAATAAGACACTAAGGTACCATCTGGAGAAAGCACACTGTTATTCTGGTTCCGCAAATGCCAACGGTTTCGTTAGTTTAGCTTTAAGCAGCGATTTGTACTCTTTCAGTCCACGCAACGCAATTTTCTCTTGGTTGTTTAGTGTCTTTAAAGTGATTCTGTTGAAGACTGCAGGTATGATTCAACAATGCAGGAGAATTTCCCCGGTAAGCTATAATGAAGCAGGGAAAGAAAGCCTCCAAGTCGCTCTTTCTGACAACCTTCAGGCGATATTTGAGTGGAAGTTCTAATATCAACAAAAAACTAATTTAATCAAAGCACATACAACCACAGCTCTGGACATAGAATCCCAATCCACAGAACCTCCTTAAAAGAAACACATTTGAAGGTTCCACCGACCCCCGTCTCATCCTTCCTTATCATGGACGCAGCCCACACAACCATTGTGCAGATCACAGGAAACTGGAGCCGAGAGAACACTTTATTCGGTCGATAAAAAGGAGATCCGAAGATACGAACACATTTCCTCACCGCTTAGAAATAGGCTGCCTGGCAACACCACGTGCTGGGCGAGAAAATTGTCCTCCCGAAGAGGCAGCGGGCACCTTTTCCTTTCTTACAACGGCACCCTCGACGCGATCGTCTATTTGGGCGCCACTGCCGCGGGAGGCTGGTCACAAAGGGAGCCCAGCAGCGCTCACACCAGACAGAGGAAAGAATGCGCTGGTTCTGTGGCACTCGGCGTTGCGTATAAAGCTGTACGGCAACCACCGCACTTACGTCCCCCTCGTCTAACCGCCCCTATCCCGCCTCTGTAGTAGCAACTCCCCCCGCAAGCGACGTTCGTATTCACGCACACACACTCGCGCGCACCGTCAAAGCACGCGTGCCATTGCACCGCGGGACGCGGCGCTTACGCTCGCACGCACGCATACAAAGAGGCTGAAAGAGGAGGCCCTGTGCGATTCAATATTTCCAAACCTGCCAAGGGAGGCCGTGCTGGCGTCGCGGGCACAATATAAGCCACCTTATCGTGCCACGACACTCCTCGTGTGTGCGCCCCAACGGGAGAAGCAACGGCGGCCCCCGGCGGCACCTCGTGCTGCGGCCCGGCTCTCCCTTTTCTCCTGGCGGCCGGAAGCGACGGCCTGTCTTCCGGTGACTGAGCTGCGGTTTGGGATTAGAAGAGACCTGCGCTCCCGCCCCTGCTTCCTGGCTTGTTCACGTCTCCCCTCCTTCCCCACTGAGCCAGCTTTTCTCTTCCTCTCTCCCACCAGTTCGCGAGCGTTGCTGCTGGCGCCAGGCCGCGTCCGGCGATAAGCGGCCGCGGACCCGACCCCGTGGTGCGGCTTTTGACACCCCCGTTTCTCACCTGCGGATAGGGAAGAAAGGGAGCGCTGACGCAGCTCCGGCCAGCATGGCCCAATTTGCGCTTTTCACGCGCCCACAATGAAGCCAAGGGGAGAGTCGTTCTGTTGGCATAGTGAACGGCCGGTGTGGTGCACAGTTCCATGGCGGGAATTAAGTGGGCAGGGTTTGGCTGGGAGCCGCATTAAGAGTGCGCGATGTTGTGGCTCTCGTTTACGCGATCGGGAAGTGTTCACCACCTTGTGCGGCGGCCGGGGTGATATATCTACGGACGTGATCGGAAGTCAGATCGATCACCTCAGCTCAGCGCTTGGATTAGTACTATGGCACATTCTATGCAAGGTTGACCTCGGTGCAACCTGAAACTGTTTATCCATATCCCTACATCTAACTCTTTCCTAACTTTCTCCTTTGATTCCTGACAAAAGTGGGGCAAACCTGTACTTGCGATTTCTCCAGAGCCTTCTGGGAAAGCCCGTACAGCCTCACCTGCAAGTGGAAAAGACACAAACAGAACCACAAGCTCCCCAAGAAAACTAGCCATAATGAACAAGCACGCACTGAAACAGCCACCAGACTTACGCAAAGAAACTTGGCTGCAGCTTCGGGAAGGACTGTCGGGAGCTCTATCCACGAGCAAGACCAGGCACGTGGTGCGCCACTTTTTCGGCCCGCTGTAAAGCAGAGACATCAGACCGAAACACACACTCGCGCACTCAGGGCATTCAAGGGCACTACAGATTACCTTTTGAAAAATTTGTAACTCAAATACCTGCTCCCTGAACGTAACTTCTCCCCTCCATATTTCACTGTGAAACGCATCGCTGAACTCGACAAACAGATAAAGCTCCATGAATTGAAGGGAGCCGTGTTGAAAACGCCCCAAAACCACACCAGGTTACCTATGAAGTTCTGGCTAACTTAGGCAACAAAGCCCTCGAACCTCTAACAACGCACGTCATCCTGAACTGATGGAGGCTGTGCAAATCTGCGTTATACCGAAACTAGACAGTCCAAGCACATCCAAACCTTCAGCCTGATCTCGCTCACAGCATACATAGCAAGGATATAGAGAAGATAATATGTAAGCGTCTCCAAAAGCACTTCCACAAAACTCGGAAGATGCCGCGCACGATGTTCGGCTTCTGAAGACCCATCGTGACCCAGGATGTGTTAATTCAACTGAAGCAAGTATTCGTACATTCCGCTCGTTACTTCACGGGGGTCATTCTGGCAATATCTGAATAAATCCTTTGACAACGCGGCGGCACACAATGCACTCATCTCGACGCTATCCAACCGTAAAGACATCGTCAAAATAAAGGAGGTCACTTCCGACCCCATCATTCCTGTGTGTCGGAGAACACCTCAAGGCTCTGTCTTCTTCCAGCTCAGTCTTCAACATGGTGCCTCTGAGTATCCTGGGCTGCATTCTCTGTCTGATGCAGTCAAAACCTTCGCTAAAAGTGCGTCCAACCTTCGCTGAAAGCGCATCCAATCGATCGTCAAACCTTCAAAATCCCAACGAAACCAAGAACAAACCCATGCGACCATTTTTCGTTCACTATGTGACCGCATCTACGAACGATTTTAATGTATACCGATGCGTGATTGATGTGATAAAGGTTTATTATCGTACTCTGTCTTCATGATGGACGCCTGTATTGTCCTATCTATTAAGACGTTCCGTTTTCGCGACGTTTATGTAACCGTTTTGACACAGGTGAAGTCCGGTTTCACGCACGCGGCCAATGTCCAGAGATCATATCAGATCTTTTCGGTTGACCAGTTGGCGTATGGGGAAATGCACTAGTTTTTTTTTTTTTTTGACAGAACGTCACCGGTCCCACTAAGAAAGCCTTCGCTTTAAATATTGTCAAGAAGCCAAAGACGACGCAGTTGTCTTCAAGGAAAACACGTTTATTGGAGCGAACTTGAGCTCCCCCAACAACTCAAAGAATACACAGGCGGCGAAGCAGCAGTCAACAAAGTGACGTGCCCAGGCGAGCGTCGGCGAGTCGAATACCGCAGCGTCTGCTCTGCAGGTTTTTATCTTTCGGCGCGAGTGTTTCTCGAACCGTCGATTTACATCCAGAACATTGTAGATCAAAGAAGATTATTTTAGGCTAGTGACGTTAGAGCGAAACGCTTTCCGTATCAGAATGAGATAACCCGTGCGGTATAAATATAAAGAATGGAACACGCGCTTCTCTTGGGACACAGATAACACAGCCCGGTGAGGCCAGGCAGTAAACACAAAACAAACAAATAAACCCAATGCATGATTCGCGGCAATATAGAGGTATGAAGAAATACGCACTAAAACGGCTCGTAGGAACCTTCGTAATTAGTAACACATACTGCATTCGTTTCCTACAACTCAAAAACCGACGATACAATTAAAACTCAAGGCTGAATTAAAACGGCTCATAAACAGTTAGATTGCACTTATCATTGACAACGAACGTTTTGAAGCATTAGGCATCCACAACTCCATCGAAGAAGTAATCGAACCGCAACAAACAGCCCAATTGGAACACCTGTTCAACAGAAAAACGGAGAGACACATTCTGCAGCCATTCGGAATACGAATAGGAAGGTCCTTCCAAAACAAAGTGGACCTCCCACACGGTAGCAATTCGAAAATGCATTCAAACCCGCCACTTCCCAAAAATGTGCACCCAGATATAAACGTGGAAAAAAGGCAAGATAGAGCATCAGCACTACATAGACATACGTTTCGGAAACCATTGTGATCCACGGCAAATTGCCTACGTAGGCGCTGCCGACTACTACGACGGTGGTCTTGTCTCAACGCCATATGGCAATTGCTGTCGTCAGCAATGATGGAGTCACAGTGGAATCGGCATCCACGCCGGCCAACGATCCAACTCAGGGCGAGGAGATGGCTGTAGCTTTTGCTCTAAATACTACCTGAGCGACCACAACCATGAGCGACTCGAAGTCCGTCATACTTAACTTCGCGAAATGCAGGGTCTCCCTTACACCGGCCTCGCTGCTAGAGGAGACCCTCAACCAATAGAAAAATCTTTTAATATGAACTCCGACCAATCTGGTCTACCGGGGAATAGCCTGGCCCCGCAACCGATCGAGCTCTTGCTAACCGAGCTGTGTCACCGAAGACGCGGCGACAACCACCATCATTCCCATGCCGGACAGTACAGGAAGGCCAAAAACGAGCACACATTACTAGATCACACAGAGACCGGCTAGCCACATGCAGGGATATTTTAAAGTACTACAGTTTAGCCAGATGCGATTAGCCACCGGCCCACCACACCCTTACCAGAAAAGAGGCAACCACGTGACGACGGCCCTTTTTCTCTCAACCGTCGCCATCCAGACCATTATTCAAACCTCTTCACTGTGTGCAACAGCAGAGCATACCTGCAGCACATGCGGTCCTGCCATGAGCTCCAAAGAAATACAACCGACAAATAGCATGGTAGACGAGTAAAGCGCAAAAAAATTACGCAAAGGACGATGGAGGGCAACAGGGCAAGCGCTTGTCCCTGTTGTCCTCCATCGTCCTTTGCGTAATTTTTTTGCGCTTTACCCATCTACCATGCAATACCAACTTGCCAAGAAGTCCTCCTTAATAATATCAAGTCCAATGTGAATACACTTAAAAGATATAACATTGAGACTATAGAGCAATTGGAGAATGTTCTGCTCAGCTCCCCACCAGAGCCAGAACTCACAGCAGTCGGGATTGGCGACGCTGCCGCTGGGAACCAAGGAATGCTGGCTCATGCTCGGGAAGGGGGGGGGGGGCTGTTCAAGACGTCTAGCTTTCAGAACCCATCTCGGGCATTAATTGAAATCCTTTCTCTCTCTCTCTCACTCTCCTTCGGCGTCACCGCTCGAAACGAGAAGAGAATATCCCAGTCATCCTTGAGAATGAGGTAATTAAACCTTGCAGATCAGTTCGAATCCAAGGCGTTCTAATATAATTTATTTATTTATTTAGTAATACCGCCAAATAGTAATTGGAGTAACAAATAGTAACTGTCTAGTAATTGAAGTTGTTTACAGGCCACCGGGGGCTGATCTTACGGTGTTAGAAAGCCTCAAGCGCCACGTCACTTTAATAACATCCCGAACTACAAAACTTACTTTATGTGGTGATTTCAACTTACCCACAATCAATTCTTCTTCTTTCACCACCGGTAGTAATAACACTAATAATAATGAAGAGCTCATTGATATTCCCTTTCGTTTTGACTTAATACAACTGCTAAAAGACTAAACCCGGGTACAGGGCAATAGCAAGTCGATTCTTGACCTCGTGTTTGTTCAAAGCAATATACGAGGTGAAAGTGATTGTGAAGTAGTAGATGGAATTTCAGGTCATAACGCCGTTCTAGTAAATTGCAGCTCGATTAAGGCCAAGAAGGTTGTTACATTCACTCGTGTACCTGCTTTCTCGTTAGCAGAGGATGCTTCAATTTTGGATAAATTGGAGCTGGCGTATGATGAATTTTCTTCTAGTGCCCACTTGTTTGACATCAACACACTATGGTGAAAGTTAAAGAACACCGTCCATGCATGTATTCAGCTGTTTGTCCCATTTAAAAATAAAAGTGTAAATTTATGCAATCCCTGGATTACGAGGGAAATTATTCACCTCAAAAGGAAAATCAAGCGGCTTAGGAAAGCCCGTAAAAAAGCTGTTGACAGAAACTTGAATGATAAAATTGCTTTTCTGTCACGTCAACGTAAGGATAAAATAAAAAAAATGCAAAGCACAACTTTCACTACGTACGCTTGAGCAGCATGATAAAAGAATCCCTTCTCGCTTCTGGCGCTTTATATCACTTGAGGTGTCGACGACTGACAGTTTTGTCATCAATGACGTTTGTACTTCTGATGCCAATGAAATCATTCATGCTTTCAATGACCATTTCCAGTCAGCCTTTACAGACGATAATAACGTAAGGCCAGCGTTCGATAAATATAAACGGATACCCCCAATTGAAGACCTGTAAATTTTCGAGGCTGGAATTTTTCCTTTGCTCTTGAATTTGGATATACGGAAATCCCCGGGTGCTGACCGAATACCAAATGCTTTCTTAAAAAGATATGCCGAGTGGTCCTTTAAAGTTCTGGCTATTATGTTTAATGCATCACTGTCCATGGGTAAATTGCCGGCCGGCCGACTGGACGCTGCTTGGCGATAAAACCACTACACAAACAAGGTAGCAAACAGAATATTCTGAATTATCGCACGATAGCTCTGACGAGCACTTGCTGCAAACTGCTAGAGCACGTCATTCACAAGCACAATTAATTCTGTCTTACACCCAGCATGGCTTCCGGCGCGGTTTTTCCACAATAACCCAACTTGTTGAAACTACCCATGATTTCGCTTCAGCCATAAACGAACGATCTCAAGTGGACGCAATTTTTCTGGATTTAGCGAAGGCTTTCGATAAGATCTCCCATCTAAAGTTGCTCATCAAACTCACGGACCTTCTAAAAAATTCCCAGCTTTGTAATTGGGTTAGTTCTTTTGTCACGGGTCGTAAGCAATATGTATTATAGCAAGAAACTACTTCAGAAGTTTTGAATGTGTGCTCTGGCGTACCACAAGGTTCAGTACTGGGCCCGTTACTATTCCTGAGATCTTTATAAATGATGTTGTAGACCAATGTGACGTCAATATAAGACTGTATGCAGATGCCTGTGTTATATACTCTGTAATTAAGTCCCCCAGCGATCAACTAAAACTAAACACCGACCTAGGTAAAATAATTCAATGGTGCAATACCTGGCAGATGTCCGTAAATTAAAAGAAATGTGCTATTATGTCTGTTACTAACAAAAAGCCCCCTATTCTTTTTAACTGCACCGCCAATGGTAATACGTTAACACGGGTCAAATATTTCAAATACCTCGGTCTTATCATATCCGATGACCTCCATTGGGACAAACATATCGATAATATATCCAGTAAAGCAATTTCGACACTTTACTATTTAAAAAACAACATTACGCAACGCTTCAAGTGACACTAAGCTCCTGGCATATGAAACCCTTATTCTTCCAATTCTGGACTAAGCAAATATTATCTGGGATCCCTACACTGCTGTTAATCCTCGCAAAGTAGAAAGGGTACAAAATAAGGCAGTGAGGTTCATCTTCAACAGCTATGGAATAATATCGGTTTCTCAGTTAGTTGCCAGAGCAGGCTTAGAACAAATTTCCACGCGAAATCGTATTTGTCGATTGCTTTTCATGTTTAAATTGGTTAAAAGGAGGCTCCACAGCAGAACATCTGGTTATGTTGAATTTTCCCCAGGGTAGGCCACAAGGAAACGACACGCGTTCAGTTTAGTACCATTTAACACCCGAAACAATGTATTTAAGTACACCTTTATTGGTCGGACCCTAATAGACTGGAATGACCTAAAGGCACACGTAGTTACAGAAGATGACATTGAAAGATTCCAGATTCATCTTGAAAGTTGAAATTTCTGTTCTCAAAGTGTATCACTGCAATTTTGCTCTATTGGTTAGTAGATAACTGCGCGTACATACATTTCTGAAAAAATCTTAAATCTTTCTTCTAATTCATGTTACTCGCGTTGTGTGATAAATGCACTTTAGTTAAATCTCGAGGCCGAGCTCGGGAGATCGCTGTATTGTTGGCACTGAAGTACTGTGAAGTTGTTTTGATGTTTTCTCATCCAAACGTGTACACATGTATCTATGTATTAACCACTCTGCTGCAACCCCTTTCATTGGGGTTAGCAGTATTACTAAATAAATCAAAAGTGAAGAACGACTAGCTGATACAGCGGCTCATAAAAACATTGTAATTGGTGCTGCACGTGATCAGAAGTCACCGACCGACACAGAGGCTATGTAGGAGAGAAACACTGTACATGGTGTATCTATAGTACGGGCTTTCGTGCTCTCCAGAATAACGTACTCGGTTGCATACGCAGTACTAACACAGAAGTCAACAACTGAACTAGGAAATCAATAAAACCAGCCCCTGCCCTTCACACTTCCATGAGAGCATGCACAGGTAGGCTTAAAGCTGCACAACACAGTTGGCAAGCTAAGAAATAACTTGCTCAGTCAAAAAACCTCACCTCTCTCAAACATACAAAAAAAAACTCAACGGTTTTTTACAAAATAGAATGGCCCTCACTAGACACCGTCGTACCAAGGAAACATTGAAGAAACGGTTGAAGCACTACAGGATCCGTTCAGTGGCCAAGAACAAGAACACGGGTCTCGGCCAATAAATGTAACGAAACACTAGAGCAAAAGCCCTGAACAAAGTCTATGAATTCTACAAACAACGCTCTGCGCAGTGGCAGCGACTTAGAGCAGATGACAAGCTAAAGTAGGGGGTGGGGGTGACAAGAAAGACAGACGGACGCCGCCACCTTGCCGCGAGCCCCAAACAAAAAAAAAAGGCAGAAGAAGCAGTAGTCTTAGCTCTCTCACAAACAAGAAGAAAAGTCACAATTACAGATTTTCGAAAGATATGCGCGAGTCTTACGTCGGCTGCATGGCCCCAATGTCACCGTCCTCTATAAGAGCCATCAGACCGAAAGTAGACGTGATGTGCAAGCCGAACCTCTCTTTCTTTCCTGGAAGGCGATGAGCAAGCCTGCCACAAGCGGTGGGATTTCGACGACCGTGCCTTGGTGGACTCATTCAAACGCACACCCCCAGGCTTTCCCTAGAAATCACGCAGCATTGCAGACTCAACCGCAAAGAACTCCCGTTGCCGCACGCACAAGTAGCTGCTGGAAGACAACACTGTGCCTATTCAACGCAAGTTCATCTGCTGCTTCCCAATCATCACGGAGACCAATGTAAATGCTTCGTGCAATCAGAAATGAGAGGGTCATCCTCGAATGTAAGCATAAGTCCGACTTACCACCCCCTCGTTATTCCCCTGACAACTGAGCAACAACCCTGCCCCGTCCCCGCCCCCACGATGAGCTCCTGCTATCGGTAGCTGTTAGGGTGGCGCAAGGCTACCTATAGAAGGCTCAAATCCACTAAGACTGCTCAATAAATGTTACTCTCTCTCTCTCTTGCCCTTTCCTTTAACAGCGTCAGACAGTAAGAGATAGATTGAGTGAAGACCTTTCCCTTTAGTCTCTTAGCCAAGGAGTAGTCGTGTGGGGAAAGAGAGAGAGAGAGAGTAAACTTTGTTCAATTTGCCAACTGTTATGCTTAGTCTTCGGCCGTGAGCCCTTGGGCTCTGGCAGCGTCCTCAGCCAGCAGTGGAGTGGACTGGAGGAGGAGGAGGAAGTAACTTTATTGTGTCCAGAGGAAAGGCCTAGTTAGGCCGGTGGTGCTTCAGACGACGGCCAGGATGTCTTGGCTCCTAGCGGCTTCTTCAGCCCTCTGGACGGCCCAACGCTGGATGGCAGGGTCCTCGCTAAGCAGCACGGTCTCCCACTGCTCTTTGGTGTTGATAATAAATGTTCCCCTGTATTGCTGAAGTCTTTTCTTTGTATAGCAGGGCATTCCCAAAGCATGTGTGCCAAACTTGCAAGCTGGGGGCAGTTTTACCGTCACGAATTTCTGGGTGGAAGTGCCTGTAGAGGCCTGGGTTGGGATATGTATTAGTCTGAAGACGCCTCCATGCAAGAAACGTTTATTTAGCCTGCAAAACCGACGCGACGTGAGCCGTGGCCCGCGTTACGCCCGTCGACCAGGCCTAGGTCGCCTTCGAGGGAGCGTCCCGATCCTGTCGAGCCGCTGCCTCTCGTGCTTGCTGGACGGCCCAGAGATGGTCGTCTTGATCGTACGACGACAGCGCCGCTTCAAGTCGCGCCGGCATAGTCCCTGTTTTTGCGTCTTCGCGATGCTTCTTGCAGTCCCACAGCACGTGCGTGAGAGTCGCCGTCTCCCTGCGGCAGACCTTGCACTTGCTGTTGGGGTAGGTCTCGGGATACATCTTGTGCAGGAGTAGTAGTGTCGGGAAAGTCTCCGTTTGCAGTTGTCGCAATGTTACCGCATGGGCTCTGTCCAGCTTTTCGCTGGGTGGAGGGAGCTTCCTTCTAGCCAGTCGGTACGCCTTCGTGATCTCGTTGTAGGTGACCATTCTGTCCTTCGTGCTGTGCCAGAGGCTTTCGGCGTCTGCCTCATTGCCGGCGGCGCGGAGAGATAGTGCGCGTGCCGCGACGTGAGCAGACTCGTTCCCATTTTCCTTTTTGTCCGACACCTTGCCCTCGTGTGCTGGAAACCAGACGAGGCGCTTCTTTAACCTAAGGTCGGCCCACTCCAGGATGCGGGCGGCGGCGGGCGATACCTCCCCTTTGGCGTAATTTCTAATGGCTTGTCGAGAGTCGCTGAGGAAAAAAAATATTTTCACGTGGAGTGCGAACACAGGCACAAGCAAGAAACTAGGAAAAAGATTCGACACTCAAGTGGTCCTTTTAGAAGTTTAAGTTGGCTGTGACATTTTTTCCACGCGCACCATGAGAGCTCAGAAGCGCTGCCGCCGTTCAGACTGGCCCAGTCAAAGGCATGTCGCTCACGCGATGAGGCGCGTAATCTGCTTCACCAGACGAACCGAATCAGCTCACCAGAAAATCACCGGAAATTCTCACCATGCTCTGAACCGATATCCTCAAGCATGTCACGATAACGCCCTGCTTCCGAGCATCATCCTTGTCCCCCCACTCGACCGGGGGACAACGCACATATGAACCGGCTATGTAACGGTCGCTGATCTGATGCCACTGCAATAACAGCTGCCAATTTTAACAGAAGAGCTGCTTAACTTTGTAGTTCCGCCGTGGTGCGTTACCAGAAAACTCAGCCCAGCTGAGCGCACGTGAGCGTGGGCCTCGTGAGGACATCCCGGCGTCGTCCAGGCTTGCGCGTGGGCTTGCGCCACGTGAGTAGCTCACAAAAAAAATACCAGTGAGCGTGCGCCTCGTGAGGAGCGACCGGTGTCGGCCAGCTGGACATTCGAGAACACTCTGCCCAGCGTTCGTGGCGTGATCCCTGGCGTGCTGTTCTCCTTGCCAGTTCACGAGCGTTCGCGCCTGACGTGGGGAGCACAGACGCCGAGTTCGCGCTACATATAATAGCTTTGACGGCGTTGCAGCTAGGTCTGGTAATAAACTTCTACTTGTTTCTCAAATGCGCGTTGGGTGGATCTGGCTAATTTCAAAAAAAAAAAAAAACGCCTCACATGTACAGGGGCGCTTCTGCGATAGGAAATAAAAATACGCGTTGAAAACAACGCATTGACCCAAAATATAAAAAGCGCTTGCGCCCCTGGCTCGTGCCTTGTGGCAGAATTCCAAGAACTCCCGCCGTAATGAAATGTTCCAGTAGATGACGCGAGCAGTGAAACGCGAGAAAAACGAGTGGAATTTAGTAAACTCCCTCCGCGTTTATAGTGAGGGATCGAAATGGAGGAGAAAGGCATGAAAGTTTGGTAGGGGAAAGAAAAGATGCGTTTACGTGGC
The DNA here is from genome assembly GCA_013339765.2 of Haemaphysalis longicornis. Taxonomy (NCBI): domain Eukaryota; kingdom Metazoa; phylum Arthropoda; class Arachnida; order Ixodida; family Ixodidae; genus Haemaphysalis; species Haemaphysalis longicornis. The sequence goes on along the minus strand of CM023450.1, from coordinate 134,179,644 downwards.
GGTCGCCGCAGAAGACTATGCGATTTCGACTTCATTTGCGGCAAAGGGAGCAGATACGCGGGCAATTTTTTTCGAACAGGGTTCTGCTTATACTCGATCGTATCCCGTGACTTCCGCAATGCCAAACGAAGAAGCTCCCAGCTAGCCTGGAATTTTATTATGAAGTCATCATGATCTGAGAATTTTTTTCTAGATATAAGCCGGCTTCAGAATTTGGTACATTCCCAATGGTACGATTCTCACCACTGATCTGCTTCGCACGTAAACTGAGGCCCTCTTATGTCTCAATCCTTTGTTAGGTGGTTGTATGAGCGTCCGTGGTGTAGGCAGGTTCAAAGGGGCTTGTCAGAACTCTCTACAAGGCATAGAAACAGCCATGAGACCTTTACAAAGTATATCAGTCTTCCCGCTGGCTGGCTGGCAGAAAGAGGGGCTCCCAGGACGTCAGTGGTAACTTCGCCTTCGTTTCAACAACGCTGCAGTACGCTGGAGTGACCATTGAGGCGACAAGCTGCTGTAAGCAACTTTAAACGTCTCGATTGGCGTGTGGGCGTCTCCGGCGTCACTTGCGGTTTATTCTCACGCTCGACCACAAGGTGGAGAACGGTACACATTCCGCTTTTAATGAGTAGGATTTTTTGCCGAGTACCTCCACAGCCAGGACCATCTAACGCCCTGAATTTCCACAAAAACGCAGATTTGCAAAAGTAACACCTTTAAAGGGGCCATGAAGACAAAATACAAGGTTGTTTTATTCGAAAGATTTCGCGTTCTGTAGTGCCACCAGCGCTTGTCCGGAAGCAAACGATGCTTTATTCACTGAGGAAATTAATTAATTAAAGCTAAAATTTTGATTTTCGCGCCAAAACGTGCGTTTGAACGATGTTTGCAATGACATCATAAGAGGAGGTCTTTCAGCTAAACTTGGTGTGGAGCGAAGACTTGCTTACTGTTAGTCAACCTAGATGGCGCCACCAGACCGCGGCAAGCCGTTTTCTGCCTTCGGTTTGTTTGTGACCGTATTTAAACCAGGATAGTTTTCGTTCATGGAGAAAATAATTGTTTCGTGAAACATGGTGCTTGCTCGACAAATATGGTCACATAAGACAATGTCACTTGCGTCAATCGGTTAGTGTCATCTGAGACAACCCCAATACCCCGCAGTGCTGTGCATCTATTCTAAACCAAGCATAGTGCGCGCAGTACCAACAGCAGTACGTATCGGTACTTCTATGTTTACGTGTGCTTTCGTAACTTTGTCCCACCATTCTTACTGATATAAAAAGAATGTGCCCTAAATTTAATCGCAAACAGCTCGTTCGGCAAGCTTAGGAGTTATGCCGCATCGCAGAGCTGGCTGGTATGACATCATAGGTTCTGCTGCGGGAAATGAGCTAGTGGGTCGCATGGCCATTCTCTTTTTCCTAATTATGCAGCTTATTTGAGCGAGGTTTACGTTAAAAGTGGTATCAGCATGGTTCTAACGAGGCAATCTTTTGAATGATCCGAACTTGCATTTTGTCTTCATGGCCCTTTTAAGCATTATAATCGCCTAAATGGAGATAATTGATCGGACAGTAGGAGGAGGAGTAGGAGGATGAGGAGGAACAAACGTTTTTTTTTTTTTGTATATTTAGATCATACGGGCGGCCGTCTTAGTTTAGGTAGCCGCATGCTGTCATTGCTCGGGTGGCGCGCTGTATCAGGTTTTGCTGGTCCCGCAGGTCCGAGCTGTCAGCGCGCATTCCCACTTCTCGGGAGTATGTGCGAGGGGAGTGGGGGAACGGTGGTCTGGGCAGGAGAATACGAGGTGGGGGGTTGTGGCTCGGGTGTGGCAGTCAGGGCAGTTGTAGGTGAAACGGCTGAAACGGCCTGTCCACTTCTTTGCCTTAGTCTTCATGTGTGCGTGCTGTTAGAGAAGATGAGGGAGATATGAGACAGGATGGGGTGTTGTAGAATATATTTGTTTGGAGACGTCGCCAAATGCGGTATTCTTCGTTGGTGAGTGCAGAGTGTGGAGGTGTGGCGAAACTGCGCTAAGATATCGGAGTAGGTGTCTGGTACTGGGTGTAGAGTGTCTCTCGGGGGGTCCAAGTCATCCGGCCTCGTCGGGAGTGCCCGGTAGTGAAGTTCGCGGGCCGCAACGTGGGCTGCCGGGCAGAATTTTGAAAAAAGAAAAAATAAGAATTCAAAAAAATGCAAATTTTAACAATAGTGGTCTGACGAAATAAAAAAAAACAGCAGCTTATACATATGCTCCCAAAACCGAACAATAAACGAAAAAATCCTGCGTGAGCACATTGGAAACACGTATGAAAATATCGTAAACAGACCAACTCTGCTGTACGCCTTGGATTTCCGAAGGAAAAAAAAACATAATTAGCGAAGTAAAGGCGTTTCATCGCTATAATGGTATAAATTCATATCATTTGCGAAAAGAAACGCAAGAGAACATCACTAGAATAAAATAATCCAACTTCTTTCACTACTGATAGCTATATGTGGCTGTAAAGAACTCTGACTCTATACAGCCGGCGTAAGAACGCAACGCATTAGTAGGCAATTCACTGAACTTCTGCACAATTCTTTCTATACAAGATGAAGGTTCTGTATGTTCGCGTGGCCGCCGTGATGTCCTCTTTCAGCACCGTACATGGAGGGTCTCAAGTACTCAAGTGTAAATGAAACTTCACAAGTGAGGTGGCCATGTGTTGCAGGTTGGCTATCAAGGAGCTGCTTGGACCGTGGGTCATCCCCTGGCTGCCAAGCGTGACAACCTCCATGCTGCAAGGTTTCTCTCTGACATCGGCTGTGGCTGATCATCGCCATGTTCTGGGCCTATGGCTGAGCAACATCGTGCACCTGCGCATATGGCATATGCATAAATTGAGTGCTCGATTTCGCATCGATGGACACTTTTGATCGTTCATGTGCGCCCACTGACTAGGGATCACGTTCTAGGTCTTCTTCTGTGCGAGTGTAATATATGTTTACAACGAAGCTGGAGGGCGACTTTTGCCAAGATCTTTCATGTCTGTAGTCATTGTTTACAACGTAAATTCAAACCTTAAAGGGACCCCGAAAAGCTTTGTGAAGGTGGCAATCAAATGCATTCAGGTGGTAGAACACATAACGGGGGATTTTTGAGCCAAGTGTGAGCCCCATACGTTGTACGGATATTTTGTAAACAATTTTTGAAGATCGCCTTCCCCAGCCGATGAGCGCGACGCCGCAGCGAGCCGACCGCGGCTGACGCAACGGCGACCGCGGCTGACGTGCGGCGATCGCGGCTGACGCAACGGCGAAGGCGCCCCCTGATTCGCCCAATCGCCGGCGAGGTCGGCCGCCGGCGAAGTCACTGCCATTGGCTTCCGGCTGCTCTTCCTCCTTCCTGCGCGATCCCGAGGCAAAGGCGGCAAAGGCGGGTCCGCAGCGATTGACGCGTGCCTAGGCGCAGGAATGTAGCTAGCGCAGAACGGAAGTCGAGCGTCGCGATGTCGGTACGTCACGCGGCGGCCGTGACGTCACGGAAATCGCACGTGCTGGGTGTGGCCGGGAGGGTGGTTGGCAAAACATTCGGACCGGCGCGCGGCGCGTATGCAGTGAGGCTGCATTAGACGCGCGCAAAAGTGGAATTTTTGCTTACGTGTTGGCTTTTCTGATGCCGGTGGGCTGCTGTGCTCTCGGCTACCCAAATTTTGCGAGCAAAATCAGCGGCATCAGACTTTTCGGAGTCCCCGCAGAGGTAAATTCGGCGTGTATTGTGGATGCGCGCAATGTGCCGAAGAGGCTGGCAGCCAAAGCAGCGACATAGTCTGCTCTTACTCGTAGCAACATTTCGCATTCTCGAACTTCAGCTGTTCTCCAAAGCGCAGTCATACCGTCTACATTGGCAGTCCGCGCTGATTTTTTGTGCAATGAAATGATACTGTTTATCAACCATCTGCTATCATGCAGCACCAGCAGAAATTTGCTCAAGTGAAATAGGGGGGGGGGGGGTGTTGTGGGAGGAGGGGGCAGACGGAAATTTTCTTGCTGCGAAATATTGTCATGTTTTGAGGAGGTAGAGCACTGTATTAAAAACACATTGAATGCCTAACCTGCTTAGGCGACGCGAAATAAATGTTTCGACGAGGGATCCGCGATAGCCGCCTGCCGCCTGATCGACAACGACAAGTTTGGTCTTTTGTTATGGGGGGATCTGTTCAAGACGAACGAAATTCATTGCTTGTAAGTACAATAAATTTTTACCTTGATCAATTATATTCTGCCTTGAGGATGCCGGAAAACTGAGATGCTTGCCGTGCTCACATGTAGCATCGTGCCTTCGGGGCGAGATGGGCCGCTCACGCGACTCGAAAAATGTGTTTGCCCTTAGCGAACAGACTCAGTGAATGTATTCATTTGTTGCGGCCTCCCGACGCTGGCGTATGCAGCGGGCGTACATGGACACTAACTTTAACTATCATGAAATAATGACTACCGAAAATATTTCAGTGCCCTGTCGCAAGATATACGCACTAACCATATGTGGCTGCTATGTTACTCTCACAATGACGATGAACCATTTCGAGATTTCACTGGGGTAAAGGTAAGAAAACAATCGGTCAATCTCGTAGAGAACGACATCATCGCGATATTTTTATTGGAATAATTTTTGCCTTTTGCTCTTCATATTTTTGTTTCGTTGCTGCTTATTTTACTATTTAATCCTTTCATGATTTACCTTCCTTTTTCCCCTCGACATGAAATCGTGTGTACGCCACTGTCTCCGGGCGACGCAAAGAGACCAAGACAGGGAGCGTTTAGCTGCCTGAGGCACCGCGCTTAGCTTAAGCGGACCTCGAAAGCAACAATAAATTAGCTTTCCTTGCTATGTGTCCGAACACAAAGAATCTTAAAAAAACATTTTGGGATGCGTCGCAACAGCACCAACCTTCAGAATGACTCGTTTAGGTTGTTCTGCCGCGCACTGATTATCCGAAAGTGTCGCCCTTCAGTTGACCGTACGGTAAACGAAAGTGTTGCGGAGGTTGTAGATGCGGAAAGCTATATGGAGGTGCGACGGCCACAGCTAGGATAGCTAGACCCCCACCTGCAATGTGGGAAGCCAGTGACGGCCCGAACCAACGTCACATCGTTCCTTTCGGGCGCCGCGCGGCCAGGCCGTGCCGTCGGCGCAGGCGCTTTCTTCCAACCGCCACCTCACTTCGCGGCCGCCAGCAGGCGCCACCCGTCGCGCACGTGCGCTTAGTGACGTCACGTTGTTTACATACAGGGAGAGGTCCATTCTCAGTGTTTCCAGCTGCTTTGAAGGAAGCAGTAGAGGGAGGAGGAGTCAATCGGCAGTGGGGAGAGGAGCATTTAATTGCTTCTGGCGCAGCTAATACTCAATGTGGATCAATAATTCCAACGGCATTGCATCGCTATATTGGTGCTACGCGACAATACAGGCCTTTTGCTAACTTTTACAGAAGGCTTTTCTGGGTGCCTTTAAGAGTAATAAAAAATTACTCTTTTACGCTTGAGTCCTCGTGATTTGTTGTATCCTTCTCCTCTGGTCCATTTAGGGCATGTATGCTGTCTAATCGCACATTCAGAGGGAGGAAAGTTTACAGTTAGCTTGTATAATATTCTTGCTGAGTTTGCATCCGCTGATTTCATGGATGCGGCTGTCACCTCGTCAAGTGACACATCTCTTGCAGCATACGCGAAACAGCTGCACTGCGGTCCCTGGACGTTCTTAGCAGTCATTTTACGATGGGTATAAGAACAACTGCCACCTTTTCCGATGTATCCTTTGAAGCACGTTGATTATGTGCCACGGCTTCCTAATAAACTAGTTGGTCCTTTTCGATGTTTTTTTTTAACGGGAGAAGCAATAAAAGGCCATCAATGAGGCCTTAGCAACTACCTTTACAATTCGCATCGAAGCAGCCAACATAAAATAAAAACGACGCACTGTAAATATACCGTACCACAGACGGCCCATACATATTCATTAGGAATCAATCGAGACGGGAATGAAAGGAAGAATAACTACCAGTTACGTTCCGTACCGCCTTCATTTCGAGCTATACTAATGCTACGCGCACGACGCCTGCTTTGGCAAAGGAGAATTAGCCCGTGCCCGCCCGGCCCTGCAATGTATAAGCACACGCCGAGTCCCACAATAGATGCGACATCGCCCACGAGAGAACGATTATTCCCCGGGGCGCGTGAAAGGCCCCACAGTCTCGTCTATCAGCGGGTGAACGCTTTGGTCAAAGAGGAACATGCGAGCCCGTCAGCCGCCGGCGGGAAAGTCCAATGGAAATAAAAGAGCGTCGGCCTCGTTCTCCGCCATTCTGCGTGCCATTCTTCGGGCGTCGAGAATGAATGCCGATACAGCCGCCATGCGCCCTTCGCGGGCGCAACGTGGTAAACTAGAGTCGTGGGTGGAATACAAGGCGCGGAAGGAGAGCGAGGGGAACGTAAGTGTCGCTTGACACGGCACCTGCGAAAAGCACCGCTGGCCGCACGACAGAGCCGTGCCTCCGCGCCGCCACCTTTCTCAAGCCGCCCGGCCCCTTTCCGTGGGTTCGCCCTCGCCCCCCACTGTCGGTAGACCGGGGGCGCTCGCTTCTCGTTACGTCCATATTGTGGTCGTCTGAATTCTTGGTACTTAACCCACAAGGCAGGCTAAATGCGGCCGCATTGTCAAAGCCACCGGGCCCCCTTTGCTTCCAGCTTCGCCGCTTCCTTGTGTTGTACTCCGGACAACGCAGGAACGGCCGGTCGACTGCATCATCGGCGCTCGCGGCGTCGTGCTCGAGGGAGGAGGACCCGCGGGTCGTTTGACTGCCAGGGTAAAATCGCCGAAGCTGCATGGGCCACGTTGCGGACGGGTGCATATGTATGCGGAATATTCTTGCGCCTCGTGTGCGCGTGAGTTGCAGGTATACGAAGAGCTTTGTCAAAGGACGCCGCATAACAAAAGCTCCGTCCCGAAGCCCTCGCGCCCCTTGCCTACACCATCCACCTTCCCCCCGAAGAAGGGCCCTCTTTCCCCGCTCCTTTCTTCGTATCGAGCCGTGTTGTGTGCGTACTCCGGTTTTGTCCACAAAAATTGCGCCGGGGCGGTTGGTCGCGGCTCGTTCTTGTCTAGTCGAATGGGAGAAACGATGTCACCGCTCGCTGGCTGCCCAAAACGCTGTAACTGGAGAAGACCCACCTGCCTGCCGCTGCCAGGGAAAGAATGCCTGCGTGGAGCGACGCCCTGGCTCTGTGCAGTTTCCCAGGTTCTTGCCGTCACAGTTGCACTGCGGGCTCGCCTAACTTCGCCGCGCGAGACATGCTTACATGTTCAACAACGAGATCCCTGAAAAATGGGACCTTTTAAATTTCACACAATTTTATCACTATGTCGCCTAAAATAAAATATAATTTATTATCATTATCCTAGCGAACTACCGCACCCGACTAGGAAAGTAGTATGGACAGAGCCCAATCTGGCTTAAATTTCTTGGACGCAGCTTTTGCTATCTAGTGCCATAACCTATAGCGAGTAAATGTTATTTCGTAGGAGCTGTCACAAGTAAAAGAAATCCAGCAGGAGACACGAAGGGGGACAGTCTAATGCTTGACGTCAGGTATCGAGGTCCAGCGTTGTTAACCACTACCCGCCCCTTGAAGGGCAATGAGTTTGACGTTGTTTGGCACGTCGTCAGGTTCAACGTTACGGTTTCCTACCGTGAAGCCTGACAAACGCGATAACGCACACCCGCAGATATTGAGTTTCGGCTATTCCCAAAACCCACGCAGTGTTAATAAGAAAGCATTAGTTAACTACGTTGTTAAAAAAAAAACCCGATTTTCGACTGCTAGGCAACCAGGATGGTCGCAGCAGTACATTGATTTCGCGACCCGAGAACTCCACCACTGCGCTCCGTGAGAGTTTAACAACTACAACAAGCCCGCACTATTCGCGTGAAAGGAACGCAATACAAAAAAGCGCGCTAATCCACCCTGTCAAGGTGGTTTAGCGCGCCCACAACGATTACCTATGTGACGTCACTTCAATTCACACATGTCGCTCTACAAAGAGTGAAACCAGAGACTAGTGAAATGCACTTAACCACACCCTTTATTACTTCAGAGATATTCTTTGCTAAGGTTAAGTCAATGCATGATTTATGAACGGTGGTTGGTTGAGTTGTACTGGTGAAGCACCTGAATGGAAACTCCTTTTTTTAAAAATTAAAGGAAACTCAAACCCGATGTTAGACGATCTGACTTTTCCTCCGTCTCTGCCGCCGCCGACAGAGGAGACGAGATCGGCGGCAGAGACGGAGAAGTGAGATTCTATGCGTTGGTGTGAGTCTCCTTTAATTTTATAACTCCTGGCGCATGCGCAAGCGCGCCAACGGCCGCTACAAGTGCCGTGGATGGAGCGCACAGCAGCGCGAGAGGTCGCGTGACGCTATCACGTGTCCTTCAGCTAGTACGCAGGGAGTAAACCCGCAGATGTGCTCGGTGAGTGCTCTCCCCCGTCTCCATGGGGGCTCGCAGCTCAATCGGCAAGACAATGGCCTTTCGCTCCGTTTCTCTATTTGTTCCAGGCTCAATTCCTAGTGGGGCCAGTAACTTCTTTTATTTGTTCGCGGGAGTTTTATGTCGACACCAACGGTCGCGACAGAACCCTAGGGGGTTGAGGTAAAAAACTTCGCTTTAATACTGTGAATGTGTATAGAATTTCTCGATTACCCTCTTTTTACGTTCGCTCTCTCGCAGGCTATGTTGATAAGAATAATAAAAAAATATCGGTGGAAATCGTGGCAGAATCGTCCGGTTTGCCTACGGGGTTTATTGAATTCAAAATGATCGCATCCGCGCATATTGCGGAGGTGTTTACTGGCAATGCCGCGAAAACTTTCAGGCAATTGCGTGTTCTGCTTATTTATTCCACAAAACTTTGACAAGTGATGGATGATTGCCGCACGCCGAAAACTTCAGGGAAGAACGTACCAGAGGCCTCTTTTTCTCGCGTGGTTGTTACCGCTGCCACCCCACAAGGGGAGTGATGTGAGGGTGTGAAATGCATCAGCTAACAACCGCACACGCGCCGTCTTTCCACGCTGGGTCCGATAAAGGCACAGAAGAAAGTAAGATTTATTGCCAAGCAGCAGGCCTAGTCTTCTTTTATACTGATTCGTTCAGACCGCAGTTTGTACGGTATAAGCCGGCTCTGGATGCGGGCGCACATAAGAAGGCGGGGTGTGAAGGGAATAGCACCGCTTTCTATTTTCTTCCGTTTTGACGGTTAAACGCGCTCAGTGATCCCTTGCAGGCCGAATCTCGTCCTTTTTTCGGACCTCGCAACTCCCCCTCCGGGCCTCCTTATCCCGCGCTTTCTGCTACAAACATTGGACACAATCCTGCTAAAGGCGAGTTTAGTTTGTCCGCCACCACCGAGCCAGTATGCCGTGAGTGTTCCACAACCGAGCACCCTTTATTTTCTAGCATCCTCCCTGAATTACTGCACGTTTCTCATCCCGAGTAGTCATGTTTCAAATTTCGCGCGCATTTTTAAGCTGCGTGCCATCTGATATCGTTCGACGAATCACGTCGACCACGTGCGGCCCTGATTTACGTCAGCAGTGAAAGTCCCCACGCCTCATCTTCGAACACGAGCGCGCATATCGCCCGCGCACGCTCGTATCAAGCGCAGAATGGGCGCTTCTGCACAACGCGTCTTCGCACCATACAGGCTCGCTCACTCACCGACGTGTCAAACATAGCCGCTTCTCCCGCGTAGTTGCCTAAGCTCGGTATCGCTTCCAACGACGGCGTTCTTTGGGCTCTCCTCTTTTTTCCCTCCTGTTCGTATATCGTGCATTCCTTCTTTGAAGCCCCTAGCGAGAAAAGTGCGAGTTGTGTTACTTGCAGGGCCGCACTCTATCACCGGGCCTTTGCGGGATGAGCGGCGCTCGTGATGGCATTGAGTGCTTATGGGCCGCAGATAGCGAGTCCCACGCGCGGGTCTCGCGCGCGGGCGGGCGGTTTTCTGAAAGCTCGCGCGTTTCAGGCGCACTTTATCCTCAGAAGCTTATTTCTCGACGCCTACAGCATCGCTGTGTTCACAATGCACAAACTGCGCGGCCTTCCCTTCTTCATTTTTAAAGTTCTGCAACAAGCACGTTGAGAAAGATTTTTTCTTTAGAATGGCGAAGTTTGCCTGAAGAGCAATTTCAAGACGAACAAAAAATAAACGCTTCCAAAATCGCGTACTAGCGCTTTAAGCGCGAGTGCACGCTATGAGTTGGTGGTCGCGTAATCGCTCCGAAAGTGGTTTTAACCCTCGTAATCTCCAGCTAAGAGCGGGGGTTGCGCTTTTTTCCCCTTTTCAGGAAAGTGCGTTGTTGGATTGCTGCCACCATGCACAGCGCGTGCTCATATCGAAGAAGCAGCGCTATTTGGACGGTTCGAAAACAAGATTAGACGATTTCTCGAAAAAGAGGCGGGCTTCACAATAAAAGAGGAACGCAACACAGTCTTTATACCTTTTTACTGTTAGAAATTATCGCCTTCACTGCGGACAATCTCTCGCTCTCGCGCCTTGAAATGCGCGATATTTTCTTATTAAGACCGTTCGCTGAAAGGCAAGTGATTTACGACGTGGGCGAAGAGAGAGCTAAGTAAGTGCAGTGAAGCTCCCTTAGTTCCGATATCGCATTTCCGAGAAGCCGTAACTGCACCATGCCAAAAAGGAGGCGAACCAAAAGGAGAGAAGGCGCTGAAGGAGAAGATGCAAGTTGCTTCGCTCTTCTTGAGAGCGCAAGTTTTTCAGCGCGTGCGATAAATGTCCGCGATACGTTTACGCCACACTCCTCAGCATTGCTTCCTCCGATGCCGTGAGCTCTGTTCTTTTATACCGGGGATGCTCGTTTGTGAAGAGCACCTGGTACAGTTATAAATAGGATAAAAAAATGCCCTATAATGGTGGTAACTCCGTAAGAGCAATGTTTGGTGCGTTTTTGTAGGCATATTCGTGCCCAAAAGACGTAAAGAGCTAGGACTGCATGCAAGCGTGCCCATGGTGTAATCCTTCTTTCTGGCAGTATGTGGAGGCGCAGAACAGCACGAACACTGAAACGCTGCTGAATAAAGTGGAAGAAACGGGGCACCAGTAAGAAGGAAAGCCTTGAGGAGGAAAAGAACGCCTGTTGGAGGAAGCAACGACGTACGAAACGTCCTAGGTCTCGGCGGCACATGAGTGTCGGCAGGATTGTATTGAGTGGAAAGAGGGAGAGAGTGGGGGAAAGGGGCAATTTATTGTGCGGATACGGCTTGGGGTGGGGGTGGGGGAGAGGAAAGTGCCCCTCTTGCATCCCCCTGCCGACGCCATGGTCTTGGCAGTGTAGAGTGCACAACTGCTCATCGTGAGGTTGTTTTCCCACAGTGCTACTGTGTAATGTAGTAAAGCGTGTTTTACAAACACTGCTGCAATTTTGCAAGATATGGTTTTCTGCAGGACCCTATTGTTCTGTGCCGAAACTTACATTACAGGACCCTGGTGTGTAGAAATGAAGTCCACTTGTTTCAGCTCGCTAATCCTCACGCCAATTCTCAATGCAAAAAAAAAAAAAAAACTTTGTTTGGGATAAAAAGGTGCCGAAGAGAAGCCAGATAAAAGCAGAACAAAGCAAAGATAACAAAAACAGTTTGTAATGCGTTGTGGTGGTTTAAACCGCGAGAAATCCGGTCAACTTCTCCAGCTGCCATTAGGGACCCTAAGAAGGCGTGATTTCAAGCGTGGTATTGCTTACTGTGTGGTACTTTCTTTCTGTGTTTGCACGTGAATTCTCGTCGCTATTCAACAGGGAGCATTGATGCAGCTTTTCGCGTGTGTCGTATCCTCTGTGACGCAGCTGGCGCTGAAAACTAGGGCGTCGCTATTAGCGGGTTTCATCAAATGCGGCTTTGAGGGAAGCCGATTGTGGTTCCCGCGGTTCGGACGGTGTCTATACAGGTGACACTCATCTTTGTAGGGGCGAATGTCGATCGTCGCCATCTGTCACACGAGCTTAGCTGAGTTTGTTGATATAGTGCGTCGTTTACAAGATATGAATAACCCTGAAAGGCACGGAGCGTCTTCTGCAGGGGGAAACGCTATGCACGCGACCGCGGCAAGCATCTGCACGGTGGACAAGGAGCGGGCACGAATCGGCATACACCACGGCAGCTAAAATTTGTAGCCGCCCGCCAGAGCAGGACAAATGCTGAAAAGGAGTTTACAAATGCGTGAGAGGCGGTGATAGAACGGCGAAAGATTGCGCTGAGGATCTTCATCGGCGCGGCTTCATAAAGCGGTGAGAAAATAACTGCGGCGACGCTAAGCCTTTTCTGCGCGACCCGGCAGCGGCCAGAGGTACCTGTTCGCCGCGACAGCGCCGCATGCAAGAAACGCAAGCGAGCCGCTAGTCAGTGGTGGAAATCTTCAATTATCGAGCGAGCATGTTGTGTCTGGGGTAACCCTATCTGGCCTTAAAACACTAATTTCCTTTATACTGGAACTCATATGCCGACGCTAGCACGGCCGATGCGAAAAGCAGTGCCGCGCAGCCAGTAGTAGACGGAGCATGCGCGTCGGCTGCTCAAAAAGCGTGACTTGTACCGCCAAGCGAAGCCAATGGCTGCGCGTATCTTGTTGCGCAAGGGCCCTGGCAAGTGTCTCTCGGTTGACTTGCTTCCCGCTACTACGGTGCTTTGAGGCGCGAGGAAAGAGCGAAAGGACCAGGCCTTATTGCCTTCGCAACCCTATTGAGGGCCTCCTTAGAGAAGGCTCGGTGAAGATCATTCACCAATGAGCGCTACGCATTATATGACAATCTCCCTATGCGGAGTACCGTCCCAAATTTTTGGCTTATTGGACAATATTGTTTCGTGGGGGGCAGGACACAGGAAATGAACAATGGAAAATGCGAGCGATGTATTTACATTATACACACGATGTCGGCCGTGAGGGAGCCCGCCCAGCTGGGTCTTTTTCTTCTTCTACGGAGGTTGTGCCGATAGCTCTCGTTGTCTTCTTGCCGTGACACATCCCCCTTGCCGAAAGCGACCGTCCCGACCGAGGCCTTAGTAAATGTACAGATGCGGTGACGATGCCCGATGAGAGGAAAAAGGGAGTCCTTGCCGCCACGGATGAGGATGATTCGTCGTGGTGAGCACTGGCCCCGAAACAGCAATGTCCGCCGAGGCAGTGAAGCAACGTCCAATGGTCTCGGAGGGGTGCTGGAGTTCAGGGCAGGGGAACGGTGTCGTCTTCTGTTCAGGTCGCGGCTGGTCACGTCGTTTGGTTTCGGCAGGTCACAGGCTGGGGACACGGGGATGGGGAATGGTGCGTCCATGGCTCACCGGGGCTGGGGCGGGCCGACGCGATCCTAGAGCCTTTGAGCAATGTTCAGCAGCCGAGACGAAGCGGGGCTGGGGCCAGGATGCGGATGACCTCCGCAACCTGCACCAAATGGCATGTTACGTGGCGGCAGGACACAGGAAATGAACAATGGAAGATGCTAGCGATGTATTTACATTATATACACGATGTCGGCCATGAGGGAGCCCGCCCAGCTGGGTCTTTTTCTTCTTCTACGGAGGTTGGGCCGATAGCTCTCGTTGTCTTCTTCCCGTGACAATATCTTGTTTCAGCTAATTCGACGGGGAATGGACGCTTAGATTAAGCTGTATGACTAATCTATTGCAGCGAGGGAAATGACAAGGTCGACGAAGACGATGTCAACATGGGGCACGCAAGTCATAGCAAACTAGAAAGCCAATTTTTGAGGTCGCCTCCGCTATTTGGCTTTCACTAATGCAAGCCTATTCACAAGTCTTGAAGTGGAGGTTCAAAGAGAGAAAGAGAGCGAGAAAAAAAAAAAAACGGGGATGGGAGGAGCGGACTGCTGTGTTCACTGACGTCAAGATACAAGAACTGTAATTATTTATTCAAGCTTGTTCGATCTGCCGAATATTTTTTTTTCTACTCCCAAGAGATCAGACTACCTTGCTACGAAGACACTACCAATATATATGGGGCCCCTTTAAGTACCGTCTGAAAGTAATTGAGATTCTCTTCTTCGGACTCTGCCTAGATTCGATTCGGCGTCGGTATACGCCGAGCCCTCTATCTCCTCTATACACGGACGGCACTAAGGCCGCAACAGTGGCATTATTCGCCGGCAGTCCCGAAAGCAAAATGGTCCAGCGTTATCGCGAATTGCAAGCAAGGGCGTCTTGGCCTCTCTTCCCGTTCTCCCTAAGTCGTCCTCCATGTTGCCATTGTTGTCCTTTGTTCCCCTTTTGCAGGAACCCGGAGTCCCTTTTCTGCGCGCGGTCTATTGCTGCGCCGGGGCTCGGATTCAAAGAGAGAGCTTCTCTCTCCGGAAATCCACTTGGCGGTGGAAAAGACGCCACATTCGCGCAACTGTCGCCGCCGACAACAGAGGAAGCAGCAGCCGGCGGTGGCCGCGACCAAAAAGCTCCCGATCGACTCCGGCCGCCGAGTCTCTTCTTGGCTCGCAGTCCCTCACTGGGCTTTCCCGAGCCCAGATCCTTTCATGGCCTCATATATAGCCCCGGCGTCCTTGCCGGTCCTCCCAGTCCCCCGACCGAATCTGCCTGTTTTCCTCTTTGCCGCTCCGCTGGGTTCTACTACAGGGCGGCGGCAGCGGCGGGCATTATAACCCACTTGTGTGTATACAACCCCGGTCGACCCCCATTTCAATATGAAAAGAGACACTTCTGGCCCCGGTCTCCCCTCGCCGCCGTTGCCGCACTGCCACCGCCACTCGGCGGCCCGCGACAAGTTCTTCTTTCAGGCAGCCACCGCCACCAGATGCGGCGGCATGCGCATTCTGCCGCGTTTTTTCCGGCCCCCAACTCGTACGACTCGGTCACTTCAGTGACGCCGCCGCCCACTCTACGCGAATCCGCGCGAATTACCTCATTCATGAAAGCGGGGAGTACGCGCCGACCCGTCGTCACATGCTTGCAGGGTCCGCATCCAAGCGAGGAGTTGTGTGCTGCTTTTAAGAAAGGGTGTCGGAGGGGAAGGGGAGGGGTGTTCGTGTGCGTATGCACAGGGCTCCCTCCCGCACCCAATCGCAGTGTAAACGCAACATCACTGTTGCTTGCTCTCCTCGACACTCCACTCCACCCCATACAAGAGTTACTGCACCAAATAAAGAAAAAAAGTGTACGTACTACGACGCTAGATAAAGCAGTTTGCTGCCCTCTGTATAGCCACGCGATTTCCCCCCAAAGCATACACGGCGTCCTTGTTTTCCCCGCTTACGCTGAATTTCGTCACGAGATGGTTTTTCGATAGACTGAGCATGAACGCGCTGCTATCCCGCCCCTTCTTCAGAAACCTCGCCTCCGCTCGAAGCGAGAGGGCTCACAAACGAGCACGACTTCTTCGGGAATCTACACGACCGAAGTGCACGAGGAAAAAAAAATGCTGCATTCCTTTCCTGGTGCTCCCTTTGCATTATTTTCTTGACGTACAGTGCTTTACCGGAAACAAAGCAGGACCTTCTTAGTGCTAGAACCAACAGCACCGTGCTTGAAGCCAGTCTCACAGCACAGCCTTTGAGCAAGCTGCGCGGTGAAACACTCGCGTGGCACGTGACCCTACGTGCATATCTCAGGTTCGTCATGTTCGTGAAGACTACCGGCTAAAGAAAGCATTTCCTAGGCGAGGAAGCCCTTGTTCGTCGACGCCACGCGTGCGGGGCCCGCACAGCGAGCTTCACCCAACCGAATCCTTCGTGAGTGAGCCGCATTCTCTCTGTGTAGCATCGCCTGCGCGCACAGCGACAGACGGGATGGATGTGTGGAATAATGCGCTTCAGACGCCCTTCTTCTGGGTTGCTCAGATGGGACCCGCTTCGCTCATCTGCTACTCGGCGGTTGAAACGACGACGCCGGGCTCAACAAAGGGCCGATGTACTTACTCGCGTATGAGCCCCCCCGCCGTCACCCCTTTCTTTGTCGCAGTTTCTTTATGCTTGGGGTGTCTTGTCTGTGGGGTAGTCTCGGCCGCGCTTGTTCTCTCCTGGCCTGCTTGAGGGCACCCTTTGCTGCTTTTGTCCGTGCTCAATATGCGCTCACATGCGCTCGGGGAAAACGAGTCCCGCGATATTGAATGGCTCTGCCAACTTTTCCGCACCACTAAAGGAGGGAGTTGTTCGGCCTGACGAGACCCTCAAAGCACGAGGCGCTTAGCTTTCATTGGCTTCCACTTCGCGGAACAGGCACAAGGGCTCACTCCGTCATCGTTGGGACTCGGCTGACTAAGATTTCGCATTCAGCGGGGTTTCTTTGCCACGTCTTCTTTTGTGTTCGGCTAATCTCATTTGTAGGTTTTCTATGGAACAACAGATAACTTTCCAAAGCACGTATATGCTGAGTATAAAAGACATCTGGCCTACACTAATAAAAATGACATGATTGGTTATGCAATTCTCGCGTACTAGCGTACTTGTACCGCTCACTTTCTCCAGCTGCCGTCTTACGCTGACTGTTTCTAGCGCAAAGGGCGGTAACAACTTCTTCTGTATGAAGTTCTTGACGCCATTGCGCCTTGCGATGTCTCCGAGTGCGTAGAAAATTAATAAATGGCATAACCGGTCCCTAAAAATAGGAGATTACCAAACGCGAAAAGTGACCACGTCGTCTTCCTCTCCGAAAACACGAATGGGACTAAACTGGCCGCTGCAGTAAAACAAAAATAAATGCATAAAAACACATTTGTGTTTATGTGAAATTCTGATCCCTGTCCCTAGAACAAGATGCAACTGCGCTAAGCACTGCGCTAACTCGCATGGAATAAGGAGGCCACCCTAGAGACTCTCTTCTAGAAAACAGTAATATGCTTACTCTCTCTCCCCTCCCCCACCGCCACCGAAGTAGGAACAAAAATGAGCTTAGTACGTGCCGTGTGGAAGGGGAAAGTATCGGCACGGGAGTAGAACAGGTTCGCGCGGAGGAGAGCTGTGACTGTGGGGAGCTTGCGGAAGAATTGCGGCAAGTGTGCCTGTTGGAGTAATTTGCGTAAAAAAAAAAAAACACGGAAGAACAACTATGGAGGCTTGCACAGACTGAATCCCTTCCCAGTAGGGTCCTCCTCCATCACATACACCCCTCAGTTTATCCCTCTCCCTTTTGCCCACTATGCGGAGACAAGGCCACAGTGCAGCATCACATGTGGGCCTGTCCATATGATCCCCTCCCTTAAATCAATTCCTCGGAGCTCTGGGAAACAGCGCTGAGCTTCTCTGACCTGGAGAGACAGAAGATCATCATAGCCCGGGCTGCGAAGGTCGCCGCACAGCTCCGGCTGCCGGCCACCTCCCTCGCTTAGAGGTATTCTTTAATAAAGTGCTTCTCTCTCTCTCTCTCTCTCTCTCTCTCTCTCTCTCTCTCTCTCTCTCTCTCTCTCTCTCTCTCTCTCTCTCTCTCTCTCTCTCTCTCTCGAAAGCAAAGCAAAGCAACAAAAACGAACCAACACCATGTAACAGCGAAGAAGTCTCTCGTAATCGCTAGGCTTTCAGCTTCAAGTCGCGTAAGAAGACTTACGTTCGCGAGAAATTGTTCAGTTAGTCCTTAAGACCGCGGACATTGAGCGGCAGAAGGGACCAGTAGAAGAAAGGGAGGTCAGCGGGGAAACATCTACAGCTCTGCAAGCTGCTTGGAGGAATGTTCGGTTATCACTGATCCCATGCCCCACTTAATTTTATCTGGAATTTGACTTTCTGAGAACGAGCTTGCCGACATAATCCGCGACAATAACGGTTTCTTTTCGGATAGTGGAGCGCATTTTGTTATCACATCTAGCGTTTTCATCGAAATTTTCACAACGGCATCAAGGGCGAGGAATGGATAACCATAATGAAAAGGTTGCCGATATGCTTCACTGCAAAATTATTCGTCTATCAAACAGTACTTCGTGATCTTTGTGGTTCTAGTACAGAAAGAAAATTCAGGGATTCAATGCCATTCCACTCTGTGGAAGTGGACGACGAGTGTAGCTGTCTTCGGGTTGTTTGTTGGCCACAAACTCCCACTCAAACGACGGCATCGAGCCGGGGAAGTTTTCTGCCTTGCAGTATTCGAGCTCCCGACGGGCATCCTGATTACGCTTGGCGTCCGCGGCCAAATCGTCGTCGGTGGTATTCTGCCGCGTTCGCTTGTTTATTATAAGTAGCAATCCTTGCAGAATTGGCACATTAATTTCTAAGCCAGTGAGCCCAAAACTGGGCCCGGTCCTTTTTAGACAACCGACCCTTACGTCTAAGCGCCACGTATTCTGCAGGATGGAGCACCAAGACATGCTACTTGGACATGGGCACGTCTCAAGGCTGTATCCTTCGACCTGCGCCTTTTAATTCGGCCATGGCCCGCGTTGCACGGTAGCTGGAAAAGGTTTCTGCTGCACGATTCACAATCATGCAGATAACCTTACTGTATGGACCGAAGACCAACTGAATGCATGATTACTGAGTTGCAAGCGCCAGCCCACAGCCTCACGTCGAACCCTACCCGGCTACTGGAAAAACCGAGTCCTTCGTGGTGCGCATACAGCATAACTCATTCCTACCGCCTAATGTGCAGCAGCCGATCTATCTATCCGAAACGCGCATGTGCAGCAAAATTAGACTGCTGGGTCTCCCTTTAACCAGTCATAACAGCCCACAGTGCTGGATAAAGCAACTTCGAAGCAATTGCAAGCCTTTACTTCATATAATCTCTAGAATGTCAAATAAGTATACGGAGGGGCCTAACAAGCGGATTGTGTTACCGTAACACGAGCAGTGGCCCTATAGGCAGCCTTCGCAACAACTCCCCAGTCTATACCTCCTCAAGCACTCACAAGAAGCAATTGGCATTACAGCACAGGGTTTTGCTCCGAGCAATAACTGCATTGCCGTGACAAACACGTTCCGACGCCCTCGAGAAGGCGGCTCCTTTGCCTATCCAACGGAAGCCTGGCCCTGAACAACGGTGATCTCTCACGAGCCAGGGAGCGGCGCTCGCTGCGTGGGGATTCCGGAACTGTGCTGCCACCACCCGAGAGCCAGGCTGACCAGCTCTCGCCTTGAAGACCAGCTACGGCTGGTGCAGAGGGCGACGTCGGCAGCAAGCTCAACCGGGGTCCTGGACTAAGGGCTCCGCCCACTGGCCGCAGTGCTGCTACAATAAAATTCCCCCTCCTCCTCCCCCCTTTCCCAGGGGATGGGGGAGGCCCCTTCTGACACCCCCTCATAAGAGACCCGGCAATCCCAGAGCAAGGATACGTCCACGCCAAAAGACCCTTGGTGGCATCCTGGACACGAAGGCCCCAGATGAAACTGACATCTTTAGCGAGGCGAGCATGAACCAACACCGAATGGGCGTCGCGTGACGTTGCCCAGGGAAACCCGACTGACGGCTCCGTTGCAAAAAATATAGTTTCTACGCCTCCTACGTAGGTCTCGGAACGGCTATCATGCTGCCAGTGCTGTTAGCGGTGCGTGGGTTATAATAACCCTAAAAGAATTGAAAGTTGGGCGAGTTGGCAATGATGCATCACAAAAAACAAAGTGCGCGCAAATTAACGGGGACAGGAACACATGAAGACAGCCCTGCGCTTGTGCTGTCTTCGGGTGTTCTTGTACCCTGGTTTTTTTCTCATAATAACCCAGCATTTTTCTTTCTGTCCTCTTTTCTGTCTATCCCTCCTATACTCAGTCTGAATTGAGGTGCCCTCAGCCTATGACTGAAGCTTTCTGTTTGTCCTTTTTGGAAGCACATAATAATACTAATACATCTACATACATCAATACGTACATACTACTCAACTACTACATAACACATACATCCCACTACACATACATACATACGAATACACTAATACATACAACATACATACATACAAGCATACATACGCATACATACATACATACATACAACATAATACGACACTAGATACATACACACATACATACATACACATACAACATACATACATACTATACTACATACATACATACATACATACATACATACATACATACATACATACATACATACATACATACATACAGACAGACAGACAGACAGACAGACAACTCACACATACGCGTCTCTCACAGAGCTGGTCTCTTCGGGCAGAGTGCCAATGGCTGTGCGTGAGTCTGCGCGCGGGCGCGCGCGCTCTGGCTCCTTATACAGCGAACTGTCCATTGCTCACTACCTTCCAGAAAAAACGGAGAAACGGAGACAGAATGAATGTTGAAGCTTTTCCTGGCCGTTTTTCCGGCAATGCTTGGGAACATCGCTTGAATAGTACCGCGATCGTGAAGTTTGTGCACGTACCCACCCGCGTCCCCTTTTACCCAGTGTTTTCTCAGTTGGCTTCCGAATTTCAATCCTTCGTTCTATACAGCAATATGTCGCTAAACGGCCTTCATGCCGCGTCATTGTGTGCGCTCTTCACTTGAAGTCGGTAGAGTGCGGCATGTCAGACGAGCGATTTCCATTTACGATGGCATCTCGCTGTTGTTGCCCATTCAGTGTACATCCGAGTTCACCCCCCCCCCCCCCCTTTCTCCACGAGAAAATAACCCACACTTGTTCCCGTTCCTTTCTGCCTTTGTGCAACAGAACGTTTTCGTGGAAAAGTCTACAAACAGACCCAGACCCAGTATCCTCTTTTACGGTGCTCTGATGTCCTATACTGGAACGTGTTCTGAATGTCATGCCTTTGTTCAAGGAATGCAGCCTTCCGGGTTTAAATGCAGCCTCTCGGGCAGAGAAAACGAACCATTGCATTTCGCTTTCTCTGCAACCAATAGACCGTATCGAGGCCTTCATGCGACTGGAGTGTAGGAGGCGGGCTTTGAAAGCGATTCGCGGAAGAAAAGCAAATACGTTGTTTTCATTCCTTTTATATTTAAGGCATGGAACTACTTGAGAAGTGGCCTAGACGATTTAAAAATGCTGTTGGTGAGGCCACACGTACCGTCAGCATACTCCCTAATGCGATATTTGGGCGCAGCAGAAGTGCGATAAGGCAGCACTCACTCGTGGGTTCCCTCCACGGCAGCGATAATGAGCCTCTGCATCGGCGGCGCGAAGTACGTCGCAGGAAGGGACCGCGAACTGCGTCTATAGCGAACGCAGCTCATAGTCACGCGCACGCCCACCTCACGTTTTCGCCAAGTGTCGCGCCGTCGAGCGCCTCGTGCGGGCACAGCATACTCCCCCCTCTCCTCCCCCACCACACACTTTCGGAGAGCGCTGGCTGGCGCTGCCACGGCGAACTGCCCTCCCCTCCCAATTTCGCGACAATCTCCTCCTTTGCGTTCTTTCATCGTTCGCTTTTTCTTTCACTCGTTGGTCCAGCCATCGTTCGCTCGGTCACGACAACGGCGATGCGGCTCAGCCCACGAACGGGCGACAAAGGGCTGGGCGCTAAAACTGCGCAAGGAAAGGTCCCCTTGGATGTAAGCTGAATGCGGAACAGGCTAAAGTGAAACTGAACTCGCCCATCACTTGGCACGGAGGACGGGCTTAGCGTTTTGACAACATCAACACTGTCGTCAACCCGCAGTCATGCTGTTCGGACTATCCTAGCAATGGACATCCAAAAAGCGTATGACAACATCAGTCACGCTGCTATCCTGGGCTCAACTGATATGCTCCACCTTCCCATGCGGGTACGGCAGTTCGCCCAGTCATTCCTTCAAGACAGGACATTTGCCATACGCCTTCACGGACAAGCTGTTGGGTCCTTCGTTCCTGTACGTGGTGTGCCCCAAGGATCGGTATTGGCTCTGACCTTGTTTAAGGGCTTGATACCACTGGCATGGCGTCTTCATGGTGTACCGGCTGTTAAATTTCTCCTTTACGCTGATGACATCACCGTGTGGAGCACTCACCATGACCTGGAAACTCAAGCGAGTTCGTTGCAGTCAGCCCTGGATGTCACCGCAGCCTTTGCCTCTTCGGTGGGCCTTCATCAATCAACGAGTAAAACAACATACACATCCGTTGCCAACCACTGGGGCCGCCGAAAGCTTGCTGCTTGTCCCATCCGCCTTCATCTGTCGGGGCAACCACTGCAGGAGAGCCCAGCAATCAAAGTCCTGGGATTGCTGATAGACCAGTCAGGAACGGCGACAGCTTGGCTTGCTCAGGCTAAACACCAAGCTGCTCAAACGCTGCCACTGGTACGCCGTATTGCTCCTAAAGCTGGTGGAGCCAGCTCACACGTGGCGCGACAAATAGTGAGAGCAGTTTTACAACCGCGCTTGGTGTACTCTGCTCAGTTCCAGCATTTGACGGCAACACAGTGGGATCGACTGGAAGCGATTAACAGAGAGGCTATGAGAGCAATTACTGCGCTTCCACGCATCACCCGTATAGTTGCTCTCCAGGAACAAGCCCAACTGAACACGTTAGATGAACTTGTTCATCAACGTCGCGAAGCTCGGAAATTGAAGAATGCACTGTGTGATTCGGCGCGAGCATTAATTGCTTACGCAGTCTCTCATACGCTACCAGCCCTATCGCAGCGAGTACTTCCCCCGTGGCAGTTCGTGCAATTGAGCGGCGACAAACCAACTGACCTTCGTCGGCCAGATTCCAACATTTCGGCGTCTGCCCTCAAACAACGCATCGCCGACACGGATAGCCTCCTTCCACCCGGCTCTACCATATTTTATACTGACGCCAGTATACAAGAGACTGTGATTGCCACTGCCATTCATTGCATTAGCCATCCAGCCCTCAGCAAGACGTCCAGATTTAAGGTCTCGGAACCTCCATCATCGTTCTGTGCAGAACTTGTGGCCATTAGAGAGGCTCTGATTGCTGTAAGCGGAATCACTTTGCAGCCCGGGGCGCGCATCGTAGTTCGCACCGATGCTCTACAAGCAGTCTGCCTACTACGGTTAGTTAGTCGTAGCCCGGTGCTGGCTCAGAGTATTCATCAACTTGCGGCAGGAATCGCTCACAAGATTCTGATTGAATGGGTTCCACGTGACCTACTCACAGAACACTGCAAGGCAGACGTAGCAGCCCGACTGGCAGCATCCGTTCCATCTCCGACTTCCCCGTTAGAGCTGGATGATGCCACTCTCCTGGTGACGAGAAAAGAACACCTCCGGCGCCGCACACGTGCTCTAATTCCACCGTGTGCTGCCACCCTCCTCCCGGGTCTTACCCGCGCAGAGGAGGTTGCGCTCAGGAGGATTCGGGTGGGGGTGGGCTTAACTCCCGTCGTGACCCACTACTGGTCTCAATACCGAGGTTCCTTTATAAACCCCGGTTGCCCAGTGTGTCACCGCAGCGACGCGATCGTCTCGCCTTGAGGCCGACGAGACTGCGGCACGTCGCGGCGACGGGCCTCCGCGTAGACGACGCCTCCGCATACGCCGCATGAATACATGGGCGCCATCATCGTTCACTCCTTGACTTCATCCGCGAAGCGAACATTTTCATTTTCATCTAATCACCATCACCTCATAATCCCATATATATGCCCTGTGGCAAAATAAACGTTCATAAAAAAAAATCATATTTGGAGCTGACAACTAAAAAAAAAAAAAAACTCTGAACACGTCCTAATTATGGCCTAGGTGGAATCCACTGGTCGTACATATGTCTAGGAACATTGTTCATTTTACAAAAGTGGAGTTTGGAAGGAATCACCGGGTCGGTGCACAACTGAAAGCGAGGTGTTGTGAGTGAAGCGGCATACTGCAGCACGAGCATCGAATAGAATCACATTCCGACATCAATTGCAACCATCCGAGATCACGAATAGTCTAAAAACGCTTTTAGCTAATACTGTATGAGTAGGAGCCGCATCACTGTAATAACTGCATATCAACTGCCTTTCTTTTGTAATTTTCTGACGTGCAAAAAACACTCCCCCCTGTAATACCTCCCGGTCCTCAGGGTACCAGTAAATTAAATGAAATGGAATACTGCTTCCGCGACAATTTAGGGGCATCCGGCATGTGTGACAGTGCTCTTTGATGTGTGGCGATGCTACAAAGAATTAGGTGAGCTGAAATCACTCTACAGAACTATGATAGCCTGCCTGTAATAGGGGAGCAAATTTTGTGCCATTACTTAGCGCATTCCCGTAGCCTTGTTCACATGCACAATCACGCTTCCGAATTCCCTCGATATTTCACGCCATCAGAAGGCTGCGCTGCAGCGTTTTATGGCGCGGAAGAGGACGTTCTCCACTTTCCAGAAATTGATTAACAGCGCAGCTGTCCTTCGTCGAGGCTTTAGTGGGACGAAATGTGAAAACGCGGTCGCGGCGACATGTACAGGACACAGCCCAGCGAGGAAGAGAGCAAGCGCCAAGCACACATGAAGCAATTTAAAAGACTGCTTGAACGATACACTTTTAAGGCAAAGCTATTCTAAACCATTAAATCTGGAGGTAATGTTTACATTTGCCAACATTGTTGAGTAAAAAGAAACTATTAGGCATGTTTGAGCAAGACAGCAATACACAAGCGATATTTGCAT
Organism: Haemaphysalis longicornis; assembly: GCA_013339765.2. Classification (NCBI taxonomy): domain Eukaryota; kingdom Metazoa; phylum Arthropoda; class Arachnida; order Ixodida; family Ixodidae; genus Haemaphysalis; species Haemaphysalis longicornis. The sequence goes on along the minus strand of CM023450.1, from coordinate 134,155,071 downwards.
TTTAACAGCGAAGCTGTTCAGAAAATCGCAATTTATCGGGTCAGCAGTTCAAAATACTAAGAATTTGCCGAGCGCGCTTACTAAGCGCGAGCCTCGCGGCGACCGCTTGGCAGTTAAGAAAACCAAGAAAACGCCGAGCGCTCGCGTGTGCGTGCCCCCGCGACGACCGCCCAGCGTCCCCACATATTTGTCAAGCCAGTCATACCCACTTAGGGATACTGGCCGAAATTGACAAAAAAAAAAATACTCCAGCATTCACCGTAATCGGGGCAATACAACACTTGCTCGGAACGAGAAAAACACGTCACAGCATACCCCCCCCCCCCCCCCAGGTGATGTCGATGATTATCACTTCCAAAAAAATTAAGGAAGCTCACACTTATAAGCAACGATATGGAGCAAAGGTCGTTGCAAAAGCGAAGAAGAACCAAGTGGGCTGCAATCGTGAACTTGAGCCGTCGTGATGGTCGTGACGGTTGAGTTACAGCTTTGCTACCTTCAAGTTTTACGCGTTAGTGTGAGCTTCGTTCATTTTCTTTCTTTCAATAAAAAGTACGTGGTTGCTTGATTTTTGTGATAGCACATGAAAAAAATACGCCGTGAAAAAATAAAAACCTCCCGCAGGTGTCCCTTCGTAGCAGTGGTCCAATTCCAAAAGTAACAAAAGGTTCCAGTAGATGGCGCGGGCAGTGGAGCAAGGCAAAATCCACACAAAGAATTAAATGCTATAGAAGCTCAAATCCTGAGGCAAATACAAACAAACACGCACCCACATAAATCACGACTGGCAGAAATGTTCCCCAATTCCTTCCAAGAAACGTGCACAGAATGCGGAGGGATAGCCACGCTATTTCACGCGACCTGGGCGTGCCCGCGCATCTGGCCCCAGGAAAACAATAGTATACAGATTAATCCTATCGAGACATGAGAGGCAGCCCTTACCAGCTCATCTCTCGAAGATCAGCCGTTGCATCTGGAGCCCTGAACGTCGGGCCCCACCCATGAACTCCCTCTCAACTTTTCACTCCCGTCCCCTTCCCCTTTCTTCTCACAATAAACGTTCTACTATACTACTACTAGGCAAAATTGAATTGGCGCCAACGGGAATCGTCAACGGGCTTGGGGAAGTTCTCTGAAGCTTAGGCTTGTGATTAGGGAACGCCAGGAAGCTCCGCATTTAACATAACGGTTCTTGACGCTTAGTTAGTGAAGCTAGTCTAATTTTTTTTATCGTACAGTCTGACACATCGCTGCCCCCAAGCGCAAGAATGTTCGTTCGTAAAAGTGTACACGCACGGGACGGCAGGCTTGTCGTCATCGTCACCATAACAGTGGGGAGTCTGGGTGAAAACTTTGAAGAGGAGGGTGCCCAGCTTCTACCTATATACTCATTATTCCCTGTTAGTGAGGTTGGTAGGAATATTTACAATATTGAATGCAAAAGTAATTGCTTCTACATTGCGCTAAAACCCGGTTTTCCCGTCGTCGTGACTCAGATATGGTTCGAAAATTGGCCCACAGCGCAGAGGGAATAAAATTGTTGGAAATAGAACTGAGCTAAGTTGTGTCTGGAATTCAAACCTGGCGCCTGCAGAATCCGAGTGCGGCACGCATTCTTTTCTTGTGCGTTTTTTTTTTTTTTTGCCTTTTATTGCATTGCCTAATTTCTGTGTTGCTGCAAGCTCTGTGCTTCGTGCCACCCTTCGTTACACTTCTTCGTTAACTCTTGTGAAAAAAAAAAACTGTTTGACGCGTATTTTTACGGTTCCTGTTTCTGTAAATAAATAAATAAATAAATAAATAAATAAATAAATTTCTTGCACCAGGGCCGATCTTCGGCCTTACATAACCAAAGGTTGACGCAGTAATGCCTTGTCGCCTTCGACTTTAAAAAAATGTGTTACAGTCGAGCCCGCTTATAACGAACACAACGGGAAACCGAAATCACTTCGTTATATCCGCTTTTCGCTATATCTGGACAGAAAATCTATGTATACCAATGTTAACGGGAAAGGAAGATTTGTTCGTTATAGCCGCTATTTCGTTAAAACCGGGTCCGCTATAAGTGGGCTACACTGTATTTACGTGCGCAGACAACTACAAGAGTTATTTGAGCTCGCTAAATGTAGAATTAACAAAACAAGTTTAAGCTAATAGCTTATATGGAGTGCTTACAAGGGTGAAGACGAGGAACGCACGAGGAAAGAAAAAAACGGCGTAAAAAAAAGGATCGTAATCATGGCAATGAGAGCGCATAATCACCCTACTGGAAGCCTGTAGGATTCATTGAAAGGTGCCAAGAACACAAAATACAAACGTGTTCAATTTGAAGGTACTAGTCTTTCGTAACTCCCTTAGATATATTCCAGGCACAAACCAAAGACGCATCAAATATTGAGAAACATTAAAAGTTCGCGTTACATATACGCGACTGCCTGTGAGCTATGACCGAACAATTCATCCATGTAACATCTTCGGCAAACGTTCTTCTTACCTGTAATTTCTGAAATTCATTCTTATTAGATGTAGCTTCTTTTAAAGACGATAGTCTTTCTTGGGCTACTTAAACGCAGACAATTTGGTCTGTCTGTCTGTCTGTCTGTCTGTCTGTCTGTCTGTCTGTCTGTCTGTCTGTCTGTCTGTCTGTCTGTCTGTCTGTCGGTCGGTCTGTCTGTCTGTCTGTCTATGACTTCATTCAGACAGCCGGGCAAAGTTAAAATGAAGCTGCACAATACGCATATATAACCACAGCCAAATCTAAACATCTAAGTCAGGTGGCAGTGCTCATACTTGTCAACATTGTTGAACAAGAATAAAACATTACGCTAATATGAGGTAGAAAATCAATTCCTTTAGAAACAATTCATTTTTGCGATAGCAAATGAAATTCTACATCCACTTCAGAAAAAAAAATTCAATCCGTCGCCTGCTGTCGTCCGCGCCACTATAGCTTCTGGCGGCATTTCAGGAAATGAAACGGCAACTGCTACGAAAGGTTCTACTAGATGGGTTCCACGTTCCGCTTGGAACGCACGCGGGGAAGGGCAACGTGGTTCTATAAACGTTGAAGCAGGGAGCCTCGAATTCACGCGTGTCTCCGCCGTGCGCCAGCGCTGGCGTCGGGCACCCGGCCTGGAGCAGTGGAACGCGGTAAATTTAAATTGGCTTGAGCAAACATCTAGCGTGTTCATCTTGGGAGGAGCGCGGCGGGAGAGGAACAGCATGAGAGAGCAGGAAAGCGAAGGGAGACATTTATACGTCAAATGTCGACGAAAGACGGTCGTCTTTCTTCGACATTTGCAACGAAAGGAGCAGATACGCAGCCATTTTTTTTTTTGTATGAGCTTCACAAAAGAGTTGCTTCTAAATAATGAGTCCGTGTCCTTTTGCGGTGTGTCCCGAGTGCAACTGCAACCAGGCAGCCGATACAATTCTATCCCCCCGCCCTCCCCAGAAAAATCATTAGTGCCCTTCCACTCTGTGAAGAAGGATCGCAATTCACGGAGTGTGCGAAAAAAAAACACGTTTGTTTGTAATTTGCGATCGAGTATACCACACTGTATAAACTAGCCGTCACTTTGACTGCCAGGTCACCGTTATTTTTGACAAGTAGGCGCGTAAACGGAGAAGACTTTTCTTTCGCCGTCAATACGATGGGAGAGGGGACAGATACAAGGAGCGAAAGAAAACATGCAAAAGTATTTCGGTAATACAGCACTCTGATTGGCTACCGCAGGCGGCTCCCGCCGGTGCGGTCATGTCCTTTTTCTTGTGTTTGACACCCGCTTGCCCAAGAATGCTTCCGTTGTAGGGGACGCTTTCCGAAGACGCCACCGCTGCTCGTTGGAGGAGGGGCTGCCGAGAAAATGTGGCCGAGAAAACGGTGAAAAGTTCAAACACGCAGGTAAATTCTCAGTACGGAAGACAAGGGAAAAAGCACAGTTCGAATATGCGAGCTAAAGTCAAGGCCGGTTAAGGAAAAGTCCACAATATGTGTTCGCTGCTGGAACGAAGTCTTTCTGTCTCATGTCGCCGAGGCTCAGTCGTGGTGTTTCGATGTTCAAAGGTCCAGGTGACGTGTCGTAGCAGCAGTGCTAGAGCGCGCTCCGAGCTCCCGCCGCATTGTAGTGGACGCAGCTCACTTGCGGCGTCGCGGTCCTCTACCGATGTCCGACGACCCGACGTTCGTGAGGAGGAGACTTCCTGGGGGTTACAGTTCTGGAGGACCTCTTGGGGCACAGCACAAGTCCGGTCGCCCGACCGCCGTGCATCCCGGTCACGCGCCATGCACCTCCGACTCTCTCTGTTCTTTTTTTTTCCTTTATTACCATTCTTCAACACATTGTACACCATAAAGAATAACCACACTCTGCTTGTGGTACGACAAACACTAACACAAACCTGCCAGCCGTTACTCCGGTTAGGTTTTGTCATTTAAACATCACTTTAGAGTAGTTAACAGCTCTACAAAGTCCAACCAATCTGGTACTGGCTGCTGGACTCGCAGCACCTCAACGAACTGCATTACACTGTCCCGCAGAAACTGCCGGGCCGGTCGGTCATCCACGTCGCCATGGAGCCAGGCAATGCGCGCCCTCCATATGATTAGCATTATTAAATCGTAGGTGACTCCATAAGGAACATTACTAAATCGTAGGGGACTCCTTCGTTATGTTCTGTGGGTAAATACCGTATACCATGCGGGTTAAGTGGGAAGTCTTTGCTGTAAAATTCGCTGCATAACATCCCAAAAGTGAACCGCCATCCAACAGTGTATAAAAACGTGGCCTCTGCAATCCGATTGTTCGCAAATTCTGCAGTCGGTAACCCACAGTGAATATAACCCCGTATCTTTTAACCGTGTTTTAAACCCTCTGTGGTGGCTCAGTGGCTAAGGCGTTGTGCTACTGGGCACGAGGTCGCGGGTTCGAATCCCGGCCGCGGCGGCCGCTTTTCTCATGGAGGTGAAAGATTTCGAGATTTAGGCGCACGTTAAAGATCCCCAGGTAGTCAAAATTAATCCGGAGCCCTCCACTACGGCACGCCTCGTCGCCTACATTGCGTCGGCGCGTTAAACCCCCTACAATCAATCAATTAATGGTAACCATGTTTGCACAGTAAGTGTCTCCAAATGAAGTTTGCAAAAAAAAAAAAAAAAGGACCTCAATCCCGGTTTTACAGCCATACGCTTAATTCTTTTCAGTACGTCCTGCCCTGGGCCTCCTTTGTACAGTTATCTGCTTTGCGGAACCGGGAACAGACTGTGGCAAGCATCTTTATATAATTTTTTACGGGACTGTACTCAAATAGTCCATTATTCAAAAGCGAGTTGACAGAAACCTGAGTGACATAACTTCTTTAAAGTATCCTGAAATCCTTCCCTGCATGTGCAAACTGGATACGACAAATTCCGGCAGCGCTTGAGACCGCCGCACCTGGCAAATTGTTCGCAAAAAAGCATCGCTTGTATCGCGAAGAAAAAGGGGCCTATTCACCAACTGGCGGACAAACAGGTGCGCCATGCATTCCAAGACCGTCCTCCTTGATGCGTCGAAAAAGGTTATCTCTACTGCACCTTTCCCAGGTAGATGACCCGATAAACACAGTAAATGCGCGATGCATTTTCGGTACCTTCAAACACGAGCAATGCAACACTTGCATCACGTACCACACTTTGGCAATAAAAAATACATTCCAAGCGGTCGCTTTAGCAAACATTGAAAGAAAAACCCCTTTCCACTTTCCTGCCCTGTCGCGTATGTCCTGCGTTCGGGCACGCGAATACGGTTAGCTGTCCTGGTAGCACTCCAGTGGCGTCCCTAGATACTTAACGGGACTGGTTTTCCAACTCACGTTGACAAAAAATCTCGGATTGTCAAGAACCACGTCCCCATGCCAGAAACGCAAACATTTCCCCCGGTTTATTTCACTACCTGTGATTCACCCAAAACGTTTAACAATGTCCACCACTTTTGTTACACTTTCCTTGGTCGTACAGAAAACAATGTCGTCGGCGTAGGCCAGAAGTCTGACCTCTGCCTCGCGTTGCTGAAACCCGCGAATGTGTTCACTTTCAATTATATTCAAGCACAGCGTCTCAATATACAGGCAGAAAAGAAGTGGGCTCACAGTGCAGCCCTGGCGCACCGACCGCTCCACGCTAATGGCCCCCCCCCCGCGTCTTGTTCACAATTAATCTCGTGGTGCACTTCCGGTACGCCAGAGCCACACCCTCCTTGATGACTGTTCCTACGTTCACATGATCTAAAATCCGCAAGAATAATTCATGGGACACACAATCAAACACTTTTTCCAAATCAAGCTGGACAACAGCCACACAAGCGCGGGCAGCGCCGCAACACTCCAGCACACATCTCGCCTCGTGTGTGTTTGAAAAAAACGTCCTTTTATGCCACACGTCCGGTGTGGCCCTACAATCTGCTTGATGACTGACTCTATTATTTGTGCAAGCACCTCTGTTCTTCTACACGGGATCACTTCTCGTTTTGTGTTTTTGTCGATGGCGCTTTGCGATTGGCCGGTTCGTGAGTGTGAATGAGTGACCCCACAAGACGATGATGATCATGGTGACTCTCGGGGTGTTTGGAACGTACCCCGTGGCGTCCTTCTAGGTTATCATAGTAGTCTTTTTTTTTTGGCGACGATAGTCTCACTAAAACGCAGAAATTTTGGTCGGTCTGTCTGTCTGTCTGTCTGTGACTCGATTCAGCCACCCGGCCAAAGTGAAATAAATCTGCGCAATATTCTTCTATACCAGTGCTACACGAGCGTTTGGAAGGACATTTCAGTCGAATGGCCTTTTGAATTTCAGATATCATTACGAACCGGAAGGAGTTCTGTCGATCAACACGACCATTCTCAAAGGCAGTTGAAAGTTTCCGTGTTCGCGCGCCATGTTTTGGTGTCGCCACTGCTGCCATGTTTTGCTCTTGGCGGAAAACTTTAATTTTAGAGTTAAATGGGCAAAAAAGCAATTATTAGTGATCAATTTGATAACGATCTACAAGCGCGCACAAAACATGCACAAGGCAGCCAGTTTCTGTTTTTTTTTCGCACCGCCGGTGTTGAGAGTACCAAGTTACATCGTAATCGGTAGAACGAGTGACAGAGAACGAAAACAAGTGAAAATTATGAAAGATCTTGCACTTCCAAACACCATGGTTTACTCGTAAATAATTGTTTTTGTTATTACGGCTTGCAGAAAACTGAGCCCGAGGGTACGACCAGTTCGTGTTTCGAAGGCCTTTGAGACTCTCAAGGTCAGGTTCTCGTGCTCCTGACTCAAATGCCATGTTTAACCCAAATGCTTTGAAAAACGTCGTGTAGCAGCTCAAGGTGTCATTTGAGTCAAATTACATTCGACTCGAAGGCCTTCGAAACGCTCGTGTAGCAGGGGTATTGTATACTCACAGCCCAATTCTAAACGTCAAGTCCGGTGTCATGTTCCTACTTGTCAACATTGTTGAACAAGAACAAGAGATTACACAAATATAAGACAGAAAATGAACACATAAGTGACCATTTTGCAGTGGTTTTCTTTATTTAAAAAAAATCATGGAGCTTATTTTTTTGCGACTAGCAAATGAAATACGACATCAACGGCAGAAACCGTCGCCGCTGTTGCCAGCCCTACTTCCTGGCTGCCATTTAAAAATCAAACTGCAAAAGCAACGAAAGGTTCCACTAGGTGGGATCCATGTTACACTTGGAACGCTCGTGCAGTAGGGCGTCGTGGTTCTATAAATGTTACAGTTGGGTGCCTCAATTCACGCGCGTTTCCGCCGTACGGCAGCGCTGACATCGAGACACCCGACTTCGAGCAGTAGGACGCGGTAAATTTAAATTGACTTCAGCAAACCTCTGGCGTGTTATCTTGGGAGGAACAAGACGGGAAAGGAACAGCATGAGAGCTGAGCGGAAAAGAGACGGGAGGGCTTTACTTGGCAGGAGTGCCAGTCGACTATCGTCTTTCGGGGACATTTTCAACGAAAGGAGCAGATACGCGTCCATTAATTTTCATTTGACTTCATGACACCCCCAAACCCGGGGGAGATGGATATAGTTCGTCTATTTCTCTCGCCGCCTTTTTTTTTTTTCTTTTAGGGGCTTCTGCAGACACAAGACAGGCACAAGGTGCAGGTGGTACGGCGCCGGCCAAACGCCTGGGTATGGTCCTTAGAAAGATATAACCTCAGGAAGAGCGTGTAACCGCAGTTCGGCCACTTCACCATTCTGTGCAGGCACTTGCGCCACTCCATTGAGCGTTCTTCGCCCCGGGCCAAGGGCGAACCATTGCCTCTCTGGATGCGGAAACGGAAACATGGGGCCCTTCCATACACGGCGTCGATGAGAAGACCAGAGAAAAGATGTGGCGCGCCCTAAACCGCTGTCAGCGACACTGTGCAACTGCGCCCTCCTCCGAGAACGGCTTGGCCCTGAAAACTGCATCCGCTGCTTTTGTTCCTGACCAGAGAGGGGAATCTAAGCACAAGGGAACAGTCACTGATGGAAAAGCTAGCTCTCGCGGTGAGACCTGTGCCCTCTGTTGAGAGGCAAAACTCTTCGCCATGTAAATATTATCCGTTACGCGCGCTCCCAAGAAAATAGTTGGGGATAGTCGAGTTGGAATGGAACCCCCCCCCCCCGCACCAATCTTTGGGGGGGGGGGGGGGGGGGGGGAGCCTAGGGCCCTCCCTCTGGCTACGGGCCTGTGATAGAGGTAAGTGAACTATTCACCCCGTCAACAGATTTTTCACCGTAAAAAAAAAAAAAAAACTGTGAACGCAATACTTGCAAAGAACGCTCAAGTGTGCGGGATATATTGGCTCGAATACTAACCAAATAAAATAAAATCAAATCTTTATTTGAACATCAACAACTACAACAGTTCTACATGCTGGGGGGGCACAATCAAAAAGCCGTGGCTCGGCTTGACTGCGAGAGTGCGCCGTATACAACGCAATATGTAGGGAAATGCATGAGACACATAAATGAGTAAACATTTCACACAACTGTGCAAATTACGCACAACTGTGTAAATTTCACAGAACAGTGGAAATAAACGTACCATTCAGATACAGAGAAGTACACCGGCACATTCAAGTTCAATTTATACAAAATTTACACAGCCAAAAACAATCTGGGCGTAGGTTGGCGCAAACGAAAAAAACGCAAAAAGAGGAAAACGGTTATGAACATGGAATTGTTTATCAATGTTTATCAACTGAGGCAGCTGGTAACGCAACATATGGAGGCCGTAATTAGACACTAGGAGGACATTCGTGCCAGAAACGTCGAACCGTGTGTCTGTGAACCAACGAACCGACAGCTTCTAAATTCATGTATTGTTTCCGCGCCTTTTTTTCTCGTGTGTCACCGTTCTTGTGTAAAGTATGTGAAGTCGAAACACGAGATTGTCGCATCGCCCCTTCAACTACGACGGTGCGCAAGTGCAGCAATTTTGTCACCATGCAGGCTCGAGTATGGGTGACATCCAGCGGGTCTTCATAGCAGTCGACGGACACGACAACAACTACTACTACGAAGCAGGCAATGTTACCCTTCATCGTGGATTCTTCATGTTCAATCTTTATTACCGACCCGGCCGCCCTAACTCCCACTATGGTGTTTGAAAAGTTGAATAAAAGTGATATAATTTCGTCTCGATTACGTTTGAAATTTCATTAATTGTTCCATCGCTGCGGCAACGTTCTAAAGAAAATGACCGTTAAGTTCTGTGGTTGCACAGTACGGTGTGGCGTACTAAAATCTCGTGTTTATTTTCTAGCTTTTTACGCGTTGGCTTTATGCACATACAACGTGTATCGAGCCTTTATCATTTTACTTTTGCACAGTATTCTTGAAAAGTCGCTATCACGATAAGGATAATAAAAAATGCTGTTTCCATTGGATTGACATATTGTAATACTTGTTTCCATTTCAAGTTCTTTTGTTGCCCACCACCTTTTTTGCGTAGGTTGAACCCTTTTCATTGTCTCTTTATGAAATTTCGTCAAAATTACATTGGTAGCACGCTTACACTAATCACAGTAGAAAAGCTAGAATATGGCCCGTGGTTAATGTTGTGTTCTTATTAAACTTCGCGGCTAACGAACTCGAAGTTTCTCGAGACACTTTCATGGTGCGTGACCACGCCTCTCCTTCGCAGGTGTTCCTTGCACGTCGTGGGGTAAACCGTGACTTTCTTCTGTATGCAAGGTGGAACGCCAGGCATTCCTGAGCGCGCTGGCGTGCCTGGCAATGAAGGCGCACATGAAGCTGCTCGAGATCTAGTCCAACCCCCTGCGGACACACTGCCAGATGAAACACCGGATGACAGAGACCCACTCACAACGTATACAGAAATCTTGTACCACTATAGATGCAGCAAGAAAAAGTATCCAGAGGCACACGACAATCTGAATAGATCCCAGGCCACCGCTTGGCGACAAATACAGACAGGAACTTGCCCTAACCCACTTCTGTATAGCTACTACTACCCCGGGGCAGTCAGCGATCTTTGCAAAACACGCGGGCAAAGGGCAGACCTCAAACACACAATATGGGCGTGCACAGTAAAAGCAAAAAGGCACACAACGAACAAACATCTTTAATGAGGAGCATTGGGAGACGGCGCTGCTCAGCTCGGAAGAACTACTACAGCGACTACTGATCCAAGAGGCTGAAGAAGCCGCCAAAGGTCAAGGATTCCTGGCAGACGGCTGAAAATAAGGGCAGGGCAATCCCGCTCCTTCCCTTCTGGCTTTCTGGAAAAAAAAATTAAGTTGTTTCTCTCTCTCTCTCTCTCTCTCTCTCTCTCTCTCTCTCTCTCTCTAAGGGGAACGTGTGCACTTATACTCAGGGGCAACTTCCTGTTGCAATGGAGCGAAAGCTACGGGGGAAGGGGCGCTAACTGCTCTGTGTTACTGCGCCAAAGTAGTTCCCAATAAACTGGTTTCGGTTTCAGTTCCGGCGTGACAGATACGCGTTTCATACAGTTCATTTCTTCGCATAAGCTCCGTGGTTGAGTGCGCTGAACCGCGATCACCGAGCACGCAGTCATATTGGCAACTCCTTCCACACGCTTCATTTGTTTGTAAACACAAGCCAACACTTTAAATGGAGAACTCAGACCGACCGTAGTCTGTATCGCTCACAAATGAAGTGAACGTTGTCAGCCCTGCAGTTTTGACCACTAGCAATGATTTGTAAACTCTTCTGCAGTTCGAAACTGGGCAGCACCAGGGATATGTGTAGCGTACTTACATAGCGCGGGCGCAGTATACCTGAAAGAGCAGCACGCACACACACTTACACACACGCTCGCTTACGCCGGCAAACTGGCTAACCTAACGGATTGCGAAAACAGGCGGAGAGTCCCGGTTGCATCCGTCCCACTTCGGCGTACACTTTGCAAACCCCTCGCTTCGTTTGTTCAGACAGCAAAGCTTTACAATTCCTATGCGGAGAATGAAGTGGCTGAGCTGCCAAAAGACGCGTCGGCCAGAACGCCTGTTTTTTTTTTTTTGGAAGGGAACCATTGCGACGCCAGCGGTAACAGCCGCAACCATAAAAATCAGAAAATGTAAAAAAAAAACCCTCTCTGTTTTATATATTCTGCCTAGCAAATTAGTGGCATTATCAATCCAAGTATAAAACATAAGAACTATATATTCTTGAATTGCTGAGGTTACAGCCAGCGAATTATTTTTGTTAAACTACTTCCAGGTGCGCAGCGAAAAGGTGTGGTTCGGCTCCGCAGCCTTGACGGCATGGCCACAGAAAGTTGTCCTCGAGTATAAGTATAAATCCGTAAAATTTGCTGTTTGCTTTCTTTTTGTCGCTTATATGAAATAATAACGTGATGTTTGATAATCTGCTGGGTGGAATTTTCATCATTATGATATTTAAGAGCGTGGTCACCGTGGTGGCCATGATCATCATTGAGAGAGAGAGAGAGAGAGAGAAAGAGACAACCTTTAATAGAAAAGGATGACCACTTGTCACCAAGGGGGAAAGGAATGGGGAGAAACGGTAAAAGAAAATAAACAAATTAATGCTGATCGTTCTCAGTAGACTCAATAACTGGGCCAGTTCTCAGTTCTTGAAACCTGCAATTCATGGGCCAGTTCATGGTGATTGCAATAGGGTTTGTGCACAGTACACCAGTTCGTTCGGGGGACGACTCGCCTCAAACAACCCGTGCCAGACCGCTTTTTAACTGAATAAACCGCTATTTCATATAATAGTTGCGCATCAGTTTGTTGTGGATCGGGATGGGGTTGGGGAGATTTAAATGTACGGTGCGTGGAAAAAGCTGGGCACCATCAAATTAGGTGTGTGAGGTCTGATGGAGTGGTGGTACGGCAGTAAGGATATAGAGGGGGCAGGTGAGGGGTATACCACTTGAGAAGTTTTTCGGGTGTGTACGCTGAATTTGCAATATATATTTGCTAATAAAATTTCGCCTGAGCGGGGAAGGAGGTAGGCGGCTGAGGTAGCAGCTGGAGTTCGCTTCAACCTAGAAGGGGCGTTCTCTACTGGTACACAAACCATTTCGTCGCAGCACCAGGCGGGTGGCACCAGAGACCGATAACTGTTCTACGACACCTGCCCGCAAATGGAGCGTCATCTCCATGATGCCTTTGTTCAGAAGCCGGCTTCCTCGGGAGGCACCACTCCCTACCCTGAGCAGCCGGAACCAGCGGCGGGCGGACACTCAACTGTTCGATCGGCGGAACTACTTACACCCATGGGGGATGCGAGTTTGAGACTAATCCTGCGTCGTCATCGGCCGCTGGAGTCAACTCCGCGCCGTCCCCGTGCATCAGGTTGCCGGCCGCTGCTGGTCCTGACCCGGAGAATTCTCGGCCGGTCACTCAGTCACAGCCGGATTCCTCGGGTTGATGACTGATCAAGGAGGAGTGCGGAAGCCCCGCCGAAAGAGGCCGAGGCCGCCTCCTGCGACGACCGAGCCGGGGAAGCAGAGCCACCGAACGCCCACCTCGAGCCCTGTGGCCGAAGGCTCATCCTGCGGGAGTGAGCTTTTGCCCCGCAGCGGCAAAGGAAACCCACCTGCCCCGACCGATGCCTTGTGCACCCCCAAGTCGACGAGTACCAGCGAACGTGGCTTCCCCGGGTGCAGTGGTATTAGCGGTACACAGGGCGCCAGCGGCGATCATGCGGCCCTGGATACAGGGCAGGTTATGTGATGCGAGTGTCGTGGGAAGGCCCTCTGTCGGCTCCAAGCCGCTGTGTCCGTGGGTACCCCGTCGGACCATTTTTGGGGCGTGCAGCAGCAACACCGGCATTGCCAGCGGAAGCCGCCCCACATGGCCCCGATTTCGGTCCTCTCGTACAGCCACCAGGATTGCCCGGCATCCTGTCGGACGCAACCAGCCCGACATGAAAGCGCGTGCGGGACCATCGAGTGCGCACCAAGATCCGGCCCGGAGCAGACTGAAGGGCGTTAGCTCGGGCACACCACAGGCTCACCAACACGTCGCACAACCGGGCACCGCCAGGCGTCCCTCGCGGAGGTTCATCTTAGCACAAACCCAGTTTCTCCGCGCTTTTGTCGTCTTTGCTCGGGCGACGGATATACCGTTGGGTATGCTGCGCTCCGAGATTGAGGAGCTACCGGCCTACCGCTTCAACCCTGGGGCAAACGACTCGGGCGAGGTGATGTGCGCGGTTTGTCTGTGCCACTATAGGGCCCAGGAGCTAGTGCGAATTCTTCCCGGCAGCCACCGATTCCACGCAGCATGTGTGGACAGGTGGGTGGAGAGTAACAGCAGGTGCCCCGTCTGCCGCACGGATGCATTAGAAGCGGAACCGGGTGCGAGTACTCGAAGCTGCCCCGCGACGACACATGAGCATCACACGACCCCGGAACGCATGCGCATCCGAAAGGGACAGCCCCCTCACCTAGCTTACCACCCCGAGGCCGTATACCACGAGAAGAAAATAAAACTTTACTGACGCTTCTGGTGTATGCCTTAGACATCTTATGGCGCATTGTGAAAGATTTTGTTATTTGCTGTTGCGTTACGTTTCCACCACGTTCCATAGAATTGTAGCTGCATTGTGCAAATGAAAGGTTAATCGGGCTTCAGCCGAGCTTAGCACACTGGTGTTGCTTGTCGATTCCTCCTTTCTTCTAAAACGCTTTTAACATGGGTTTGGGATCTAGAGAGTATACCTTCGAGACGGGCGAAAAGTTTAGGCGTTGTTCCATAATTCGAAGTGAAACGAGTGCGGAATAATATGCTGATACTTGATGCGGAGGAGCATAGTTGTGGAAACACATCGAAGCCAAAGGACTAGGCAAAAAATAATATAAATGAAGGTCGACAAAATAAGTCATTAAGATCCCTCAATTATAAAGAAAAATCGTGAAGATGGGATTTTTAAGAACACCGTGAACACCGCTGATTCTGTTGCGATCGACACCGCTACTCATTCTGGATCTTCCAATTGACTGCGAGGTAGCTCTTACCAAAAACCTCAGGTCTAACAAGCTCGCAAGCCTCCTTTCGACAGTTTCTTCATATTCACCACACGTGATCGGTGTCCCTGAAATATGTTTGCGCGATGGAATTTATCACTCGGAATTTACTCCCCCTGGCTACGCGGCGGTTCGGGCAAACAGACAGCATGGTAAAGGCGGTGGCGTTTCACTTCTTTTTCTTTCTAACCTGAACTTTCGCCTTCTTACTTCCGCATTGGGTGCAGAGTCTGTTTAGTGCAAGCTACACCTCCGGAAGACGCACGTAGCAGTTGGTGTTTTTTATCGCGTGCCTAATCGCGTCATGTTAGCCATTACGCAAGCAAACAGAAGCTTAAAGGCGGACCTCCATGCAGCGAAATATCGGTGAATATGCGGCAACGGAGCGTATGCGGAGAACGACGCCCGGCGGCGTCTGCTGCGCCGCCAGCGTCGTGAAAACGGCCGTTCGCCGGCGATCTGCGCGGCTAGACAAGGTAAATGTAACTGGTAGCGAAGCTTTGGGCTAAAAGCGGTTCACGACCTATTGCAGTGATTCGCAGCCACTCGACGAGGTGGAATTTGAGGCGTGAACGGCGGCAACTGCGGCGCCTACGCGTTCGGCGACAGCAGCTTTCCATGGTTTTTACGCTCATTCGCGCGTAAGGCTGATGACGGCGCTACCGTAGATATCAGCCTATTGCGCAACTTGTAAAAGACACATCGATGGTGGCGAGAAGAATAACAGTTATGAGGGAGGGATCGGCGGTTGCAAAGAGGAGTGTCGAAGCGGCACCTAGTAAAGTGGTTACACGGGAATTAACAAGGGGGCGGGGGTGGTTAGACATACACTGCTTCGCAGTAAAACAACGCTTCACTGGTTCAAGCTTTAACGCCGACGGCAACTACATAAAGGGCAATTGGTGTGGGCAACACCCCCCCCCCCCTCCGCCCCCGGTATAGTAGAATCGACATCTACTGACACACGAGCCACGTCCTTTGATGACCCTCAAGACACAATATTTTGGAAAATTTGCGGCGGCGAAAAGGGTTCTTTTTTTTCTTAAAGGGACACTGAAGTGAATTTGTCAAGCTCCCGTTTTTGCTTGCACTGCGTAGACGGCTCAAATTAGCACATTTTTCATCGTTTATCTGGTTGACAAATCGGTAATTATTTTAAAAAGCGCGAAAGAAGAAAAACTACCATCGGGGGTTTGCGGCGGCGCACCAACAAAGGGTGTGACGTTGGGAGGGGGGGCGCCGTGATTGGACGATCCCCAAAGGTTAGCAATCACACAATTTTCGGTTTCGGTTTCGGTTCTGTAAAACATAACCTGGCGCTGTTGGATGGGCATTCTCAATTTTCTAATCATCGTACCGCGCTTCTGCCATTTTGTCGGCTGTAAAATGCACAAGATAAGCCTCTCAGGACGCTGTAGTCGTAGCATTCACTAGCCGGGGCCTACGCAGTGCATGAACGCCCTCCGGGTCCCCGCAGCGCCCAAATGCATGCGTTTTTCCCCCCATATTTGAAGCTTGCCTCCCTCATGCCTGTATCGTAAAAAGCGTGTTCGCACCGGGCCAAGGGTCTGTTCATTCTGGCCTGTGCCCACTGCCGCAAGCAGTCGGGCTTATGGCAAAGCACGCCAACGAGAACTCGCTAGCGCGCCAGTGCCAGCCTGCGCGCGTTTTGTGAACTAGTTCGTGTAGCCATGAACGTTGCGGCCCAAAAAAAAGGTGAACTCGATATAGAAAAAATCGGCGAAAAAAAAAAAGTTAACTTACAAAAAAAAAGCACGCCCCCGGGGATTCGAACTCGTGACTTGCAAAACATTTGCGGGACATACCGCGCCCCAGACCACTGACCACGGAGCGGGACGCAAAGGCCTTGCAAAATAAGGTTGATATTTTACAACCGGTTTACATTTTATTTAGTTTTTGGCATTTAAAACAGCTTAGGTGACTATTTGTTGTATGCGATGTGCAGTAAGCGTCGCCCGAGTTTCCACAATAGCTCCCTCTAGCAATTGCATTTTTTAGACGGAAAAGCGTTTTGCAGATGCGTAGTCGGCTGCGACCGCTGTGTTTTTCGCCCCGCGCAAAAAAGTGCTTCCCCCGCCCCAGTTTTCGCTGTACGGTAAAAATATCAGTGATTTTATTTCCTTAGTACCCCTATTGACTTGGCTGACTCTTCTCCCGCCTTCAAGAGGCCTGATATTTCCCACTGGCGTACCAGTAGCGAAGCGTCGAGCGCTTGTGTGAAACGACCTTGATTGGAGCTAGAACAGTGTAAAAAAACTAAAGAAAGGACATTCTTCCATTCACAAACGTGTCCTGGCTTCGTTTAATAAGCGAACGAATTGCGACCAAGCAAATTTTTTTAACCTCCTTGATTGCGACGACCCGCCGGCGGCCCGGGGGCGAAACGCTGGGCCGACTGACTCTGTCGGCCGGGGGGGGAGCTTGGTATCATCTTGGAAGGCACCATTTTTTCGGGTCAGCAGCTTCGGATTGCTCCCTTTTCGTGTCAACTTGAGTGAATACCTCCAAGCACGCTTCACCGTGCACACAACCGTCACGCGGCGAAGCGCACCCCTCAAATGGACGCAACGAAGGCTGTGTTTCTGACATCTTATCTTGAAAAAAAAAAAGGCTCGAAATACACGCACGTGGTCCTGGTCGAGCAATAAGCGAAGAGCGAAAGTTCTTCAAGTTTTTCTGACAGGCGTAAAATAAAAAATGCGAGGCAATAGGATGCCATCATGCGAATTACCAGCGCAACGTGCAAGGACAATTTGGCGTCATGATCCATACGACAACTTCATTATATAGCTTCGAAAGAACTAGCCCACCAGTCAACAATTGTCACAACAGAGACATTTGCACCACTGATAGATTGTGACAAAAAACTGGGGAAAACTCCGATGAGTGAGAAAATGCCGAGTGCTCGTAAGCACGTGCCTCGCGGCGCCGTAGCGGCCGTAGCCCGGACTGCCGTGTTATTGACTGATGTGCCCGGACTGACTCCTCATAGCATTGTCTACATCTCTAACACTCTACTTCATCATTTCATTCCCCCTCTACTTCTCTCCCCTCGCCCTGAGTTGCATGCAGGTGAGCTCCCTGCCTAGCTCAAAAATATCCCCAGTGCACTTCCTTTCGTTTTCCTTGCCCACAAACCACAAACAACAAAACAACGGTGGCTTTAGCAAGAAATCCTGGGCCATCTGGGCCCACGTTAGTGGAGATGGCCCAGGAAAAGTCCTGGGCCATCTCCACTAACGTGAAACCTGAGGAGGGCAATGCATGCAGTGCATCAGTGTATTCAAAGATTGTAAGTCTCTCTTTCTCGCCACACGGCGCGCGCTGATTGGGCGCTGGAGAAGCGCCGGTGGGAGGAGCAATCGCGTGCTTGCTTATGCGGTGGCGCCCTCTCTTGCGTTGAACGATATTTAAGCAATTTGCATTCCCCATCTGCCCCAGTTTGAGGTAGTGGCAGACGTCAACGCAAGCGGACTGCAATGCCCGGGCCTCGCCCTGGTGGCTCGTCCTCTTCAAGAAAATTTATTAATAGCCGATACAAAGACCCGCTGTGCTAAATACTACACGGGTCGCCTAAACCATACACACTGCATCTATCACTTCACTCACTACACCACTCACTACACACACAGTTCACTCCACACTTCTCCACAGTTCACTAGTACTCACACTATTAGAAGCACAATTACTCTGAAAGATCACTGTAGATCACATCCTCGAAAGTTCACGACAACACGTCAAGATCAATACAACAGTCAATAGGGTAGAATAGACACTTCTATTGTTTGTTTACCACACGGATAAACCGTGTGGACCACTGCTGAAGGAACTGCTCTTCCCCCAACGAGGCGAGCTCAGCCTCCAGGTGATCGAACAGACGCGAGCGCATTTTCCGAAGCATTGGAAACATGTACTTTTGCGGCCGCGCTCTGAGAGCCGCAAAGCCGCGCCTTTTCCAGATGATCTGGGCACCAACGCACAGTAAAAACAGAACAAATGCGTCGCACGACTTTGTGCGTGCGTCGAGCTGTGTCCTCGGTGATCAATGAGGCCCCGGCACCAGGTAAGAATGCCTTTTCTTGCTCCGACCGACCACCCGAACCGATCAGGCCTAGCGTCAAGATCCGGTTGGTACCTGAGGGTAGCACAATTATAACCCGTCTACAAACAACTTCTGCTTGTGCTTGCTGATTGCTGAAGCGGACAGGAAGCGTTCCACAAATAATTAAATCATGTTAGTTTATTTTGAAACGGTTTCATTCATTATGCACTTTACTTTTAGTACGCGTTACGTTCTAGCGCGAGGCGTGGGAAATGAGTGTCCCGGTGTTTTAGTACCGTGACTACATGAGACTACGACTACAGGAGACGCTGACAGCCCGAGCCCCTAAGGGGCTTCGTCCCCAAAAAATAATCGAAGGTTCATTGGAAGATCTTTATGAATGCGTGAGCACCTATGCTCTCTCCCTTGCTAACTTCAGCCTCGGTCTGATTTGCACGCCTTGCTCGTGCCACGGCCGCTAGATGGAAACAAGTTTCCATCGAGCAGCTGTGCTCGGGCTTTATAAGTCCGCAACACGGCGTTTATAGCACGACTCCCGTACACCGTTACAACCGTGCGTTGGGCTGTACCCATGATAACGGTTGCGTTTGCTCGCCTCAGCAGCGATATCAGCCACCTGCATGTCGTTATTTTGTCAGCCACGAGTACCGGCGTTCCGTCGGCGTCATTTCCATTCCTCCCTCTTTTCCCGCCTGCATTGGCTGCACACTCCATCTACAACACGTGCAAGCGGTGACGCTACTCTAAGCTGGGTAACCCTTAATAGAGGTGCACATTTTCGAATTTTTATAACCTATAATTTATAAGGTCCAAAAGTAACCTATATCGTAGTAACCTTTATATACGTATACACGTAAGGGTTACTTAGTTATAGGTTACTTTGGAGCTTTCAGCATGTATTTTATTTTATTTTATTTACAATATACTGCGGTCTTGAAAAAGACCAAGCAGGAGAGGCACAAAAATTAAGTGGAAAACACACGTAAGCGTGATAGATGAATGATAAAAACAAGCGTACACAAAATACAAGAAGATAAGTACATTATACAGAGATGTATAGATGAGCTTAAACACAGGATAACACGACCTTCAGAACAACGGAGATGAGTATATCTCCCTATTATACAATCACAATTGCGATAAACAGTAAAGCCAGTCGAGTACAGACTACAGTACAGACAATATCGCACGCTCAAAATGGCAAATGGACTGAGATGTGAAGACTACTTCAGGCAGTGAATTCCATTCCGATACTGTACGTGGAAAAAAACGATTCTTGAACATGTTTGTGCGGGCTCGATACGGAAGCAAAGTGTGCGTGTGCCGATGTCTCGTGGGGCGCGATTGAAATGGCTGAATGTATACCGATGCATTTACCTTTGTGGAACCAGTATAAAGAGCAAACAACAGTTTCAGCCTATCAATTTTTCGTCTATCTTCCAGGGTTGAAATGTTGTTCGCCAGCATTAGAGAAGTTGGTGAGTCAGTGGTCCTATATTTGTTGAAAATGAACCGTATAGCGCGTCTTTGCACCATTTCAAGCCGGTATTTATCTTTTTTAAGGAAGGGGTCCCATACAACCGAAGCGTATTCAGTTTAGGAAGTATTATCATTTTGAAGGCCAGTAATTTGACATGCGTTGGTGACGCTTTGAGTTTATGCCTTAAAAAGCCTAACTTGCGTGTGGCAGATGCGCAGATGTTTTCTATGTGCTTTGACCACGACAGAGTATTGGTGAACGTTATCCCGAGGTATTTGTACTGGCTTTTTTCTACCACTGGTGCACCATTTATTGAATAAGAAAACTGAAAGGGTTGTTTTTTGTTCGTTACACGAAGTAGAACTGTTTTGTCGGCGTTCAAGCTCATACCCCAGGTAGCGCATAAGTGACATCTACCCTTATAAGTGACTTATAAGTACCTGTATAAGTGACATCTACCCTCGTCCAAGGCCACACACCTGGAAGGTGTCATGTTGCGTGCCAAGCGCGCTTTCGCCGGCACCGCTGTGGCGAGACCCCGAAGGCGCCTTTCCCGCATGGTAAACAAATAGTGCGTTAGTGGAAGACGATATGCGCGACCATGCTCTCCATTGCGCCGTCTAAACTGGGAAAGCCTCTGGTGTCTTTTGTTCGTCCCTTGAATAAACTGCCGGCCACACGGCTGGGGCTAAAAGAGAAGTTACTTTTAGAATTCCTAAAATTGCGGTGCTAAAAAGCTTGAAAATGTTCTCTGGATATGTATGCATTGCATTACCTGTTCGATAATCGTTATCCAGGTTGTCACCCAAAAATCTTTGTGGGTATTGGCAATGCTTAAGTCTTATAAACACGCATGACTAAATTTGATGTTTGCATCAGCTTTGTGCCGTTTAAGAAACCAGTATCAAACATGCATGATAGGTCTTTTGGTAAATTGCGGGCATGAATTTTAGCTTTAGTTAATCAACATTAGGCTTTAGTGAAACCAAGCTTTAGTGGAAACATGCACTTGATAGTATACTTCGAAAGGACGCCAAAGTTATGATAACATAGCCTTAAGCCAAAAATTCTTGTCTGACAACTTAGGCCAAGATTATCAAAAGAGAATTGCAGTACATGTACACATATTTGCGCATTTAACAGGAGCACATTTCCAGCAGTTTGGCAGCAGTAGTTTTGAACATTCACATTTATTATTATGAAACACCGGTGGGTTATTTATTAAAAAGCAAAGCTGCGAAGCACCCCAATGTAATTATCGTCCCTTAATGAGTATTAGACTTTTCCTATATTGCTTTAGATTCCCAGGTAAAACTGGTTTATTTATTGAAGCTGTTTATTAAATGTTTCGTGAACAGCTTCAAAAACATGGCCAAATACTCAGATTCTTTACCTCAATATTTGCACGGATGTATGCAAAGAATTTCGAATTGTTTGGATACTGACATTGAACAATTTTAGACGAATTCGAATTTGAGCTAAATATATGGCATGGTTCTCAGATGTGCACTTTTCTAGTACAGCGTTATTGTCATGGTTCCGCACAGAAAAAAACTCAGAATGTGGGAAAGTAGAAAGAACATTTATTACAAAATCACTGCTTCATACAAAGCAGTGTTTATGGCTATATTCTCTGCATTCTCCGTGTCACTCAGAGTCTGTAATATTACACTCGGAATTCATTCGTCTTTACGAAAACATCTTTACACTTCCCCCTTAGGTTCCTCTTTGCAATTCCACCTGAGTTGTGATTCCCACGCCATGTTATCTTTTTTTATGCATCACTAACAAGCTTTTGGGCCGATTGCAAGCTGTCTTTTGGATCTAAAATTTCCTGCAAGAAAATAGGCGCTTGAAAAATTGAGAGATATGTTTCGCAATTTACGTAGTACACAAGCAGGCACAAAATCAGGGCACGCTGAAGATTTCCCGAGGTCATCTGAATAACTTGTTCCCTGCTGCCGTAGATGGAGGTGTATATGTGAGGGGCCGTCACTTGGATTTCCCCACCTTGAAGAGCCATCTACAGAAAATTTCAGAAAAAGAACAAAATCCAGTGCAACCTTAATCCCCTCGCACCAAACCACGCGCATGTGAAGTACAAGAAATATATTGCATGGAAATGAAGACGCACACCAGAGAATTAAATGAAAGGCCACACCAGAGATAGAGTGATTTATGGCCTTTGAAATAATTTCACATCACTTCAGCAATCGTTACACAGAGTAATTTTGCCGCATTGTTCAGAACAAGCGAAGCCACTGTAGTACACCGGCCAACCCTCCAGAGTATTAATCGTGACGTGTTCCAGTTGATCTCGCGCATTGTTTCTGCATGCTAACCCAGAAAAGGCAGAAACTTTGGGCTACGAGATAAACTGGGGGGCCCCACATACATTTGCAAAAGAGAAAACAAAAATATTTCCGCGCCTTCATGTGGAATAACTAGTACACGCAACAGAACGAACGTCGTGCTAAACCTATAGGAAACGTGCTTTGACGATGCTGACGCCGTATGCGTCACATTTTTGGCTGTACTTAAAAGAGCCATGAAGACAAAATACAAGTTAGGCTTATTAGAAAGAATGCTTAGTCCCGATAACAATGATACCAATATCATCCAATCTTCGAAAAATAACGGAGATATTAGAAAAAACAAATGTGAACAGTTGCGCCCCCTAGCCAATTTCCCGCAACTTTTCTATGACGTCACGGAACCTTTTTGTGCGATTGGCGGCCGCCTAACTGACTGTCGCGACGACCATGACTGGACGTCTGTAATGGGGCCTTTAGTTCCATTTGACCGATCACTTGAATGCTGGCGTGCAGTTAACGCACTGAAAAACTAGTTTTATGTTGGCCCGTATGACGTCATTCTTGCTCATTAACACGTCATGTGGCGCAAAATTTGGAAGTTTTAATACTTGGGCTCTTTTGTAAAGAGAAACATTTTTTAGGGTTTTAATGCTGACGAGTGAGCTACTGAATCCTAGTTCTTTCAAATTAACGAGTTGTATTTTTTTCTGGCTCTTAAACATTACTCTCCCCCCATTCGTACTGGCAGTTTAATTTTGAACAGGGATCCCATGCGGAAGCCGAAAAGTTTTTCATTTCAGTAAAGTGTTCTGATCGGTGGTTTCTTCCTCGGCTATTAGTAAAAAGGAATCGCCAGCTTACATTTTTTCTTCATCCAGATGTGTTGTGGTAGTGAATCCATCTAGAACTTGCACCGATCTTCAAGTGGAATTTAAAGGAGGTCTGTACCTATAGTGACCCGATGGGTTATTTGGGTTAAAATGCAATAGGCTTGACAGCTGGGCAGTTGGTATACATTCATAATGAAAGAACACCGCAAACTTGACAAGAAAAAAAAAACACAAGCACACACTAACAACTGGAGCTTTATTAAAGAGCCCTTTTTCGTTATAAGAGCTGTTTTCGAAAAAGAGCTGTTTTTCTTGTTGGCTCTGAAAAACTACAAATCTTATAGAATAGCTAGAGTTGCTCAAAAACTACAAATATTCATGCTGAGGACATCGTTATGTAAATTCATAACCTACATGCAGTAATGAACTGATAGAAAGAGTCACTAAACATGAGGCAAAAAAAGATACGAAATATAACACCATAACTCTTGAAGAAAGGCCTTGCATTTTTACAAGTGATTCATACTTCTGTCGGTGCAGGCATGGTTGCCATCTTTACAAAGAATATTTGAATGAATGTGTTTTAGTTATTGCATTTTCATACCGTTGTTTCCACTGAAATCAGACTTCATTTCATCTGGTGTCATACGCAGGGAAGTCCTGGTTGTCAGCTCAAAGAACACTGCCTCAAGAAAAAACATAGTCCTGATAAGTCATAGCATAGGCAGCCAGATGCAACCACACTTTTCGAACAGCCAGGAACCGATGAGGGTGCAGCACCCATTTTTACACCTGCACTTGTCTCTGTGTAACTTGGCCAACCCATCCTGTAACCAAATTCGTCTCAAATTCTGCATCATCAAAAAAAAAAAAAAAACAATCAAACAGCCTGCATGATGGCTCATACATACCACCATTCTGTAAAGTCACTTTACTGCATTACGCTAGGATCACGCGAAACAACAATTTGCCCTGCAATGCCACGCAAATAAATGAACGGCTGATTTGTGCAAATGAGAATAATGAACCCACTGAACGTGGTCAAAATGGCCCGCTGTCTTAAAATGACCAACACCAAATTTACCCACTCAAGGAAAAAAATCACAAAAATGAAGGGTGTTGTACATGTGAAAACTTTTTATTATGCCGTAGGGCAATCTTTCGCAAAAAAAAAAAAAAAAGAGGCTTGTGCTTGGTAAAAGTGAGTTTAGAAATTTCGGGCAGCATTTAGTGGACTACTTTTCTGCATCACACACCCTGTGTTTAACCGAATATATTGTCCCGTGACATCACGGGACAATATTCCTACAAGACCAATAAACTAGACACCATTCCGAAGATATGCAGCGAGAAAAATGAACATTCCCTGACGGCTGAAACAAAATGATAATACCCGAAGAATAGCGCGATAATATAAGTGTTTAATGGGAAAAAATTCAATTATTCAAACAGAGCTACCTGACAATTACTTGGGCCAAGAACTCGTGAAGTGCACCCGATGCAACCAGCGTAAAAAAAAACGTTCAACACTTGACGAAGGCGCGCAATAGGTAGAAGGCAGGTCATAAGCACCGTTATCTGTTACAATGTGCGGGCTTGCCCGATCGTCCGCTCTAATCTGACGCAACGAACGGAAGCCCGTGATTTCATTCAATTGCCGTCGCGGACAACAGAAAACACCTAGCGAAGCAACCAGTAAGGTAACGAATATCCCTCTCGAATGCTGCAATTTCAAATTGAAAAGCCCCCAGCGAAAAGATACATCCAATTAAACCCGGAAACCGTTACGGGAATATACGCACCGAGTTCGCTTTCACTGGCGCCGGGGCATTGGTCCAACATGCGAACTTGATGCTGGTCGTAGAAAAACGGGCCGTGTAGCACTGTCAGCCCCAAACGGGCTCGCCGCAGCCTCCGCGACTCACGCCGAAAAACAAGTCTTGTAACACCAATCCTCGCTTCATCGTAGGGGCATCTCAGCGGTAAAAAGGCTCGACTGGCGCGAAAACGCGGCCACCGGGCCTGCGGGCGCCGCCATTTCTCTATATCCCGTCATGCAACGGAGAAATCACAGGTCGCCTGTCGAGATGGTGCGACAAGCATCTCTTATAGGTTACAGGGCGTTTTACAGGTTACAACGTAAAGGTTACATGTCAGATTTTGTTGATGTTACCTATAAATCGTTGACGTAACCCTTACACCACTTTTAACTTCACGCATGTAACCAGAGATGGCCGAATTACGTCTAAAAAGTAATTAAAGTACATTACTCATTACTTTCATAGAATTTTCTAAAATTTAATTAAATTACATTATAAATTACAGGTGACCGAAAGTAATGACATTACATTACCATTACTTTTCGAAAGTTATGAAATTACTTTGAAATTACTTTAACAAAAATTCATCACTCATACACTACCAAGTCAGATACTTTATTTACACTCATATACATATACACTGCAAACTCAAAAATATTTGTTTACACACCAACTTATGTTCAGTTTATTTACAGCGCTATCCATTGATATGTTAGATACCTTTATAACATCTCAAAAAGGGCTGTGATACAATGTGAGCATCGGAAACGTGTCCTCATTTGTATGACACAGGGTTTTTTGCCATGCTAAAAACATGCTCCGCTAGCGCGGATGAGGGCTTACACAAGTGACCAGTGTAACGAAGCCTTGAACGAAATCTGCACATTTTTGGACTGACTGTTGCCCCGGCATTCCCGGAACGCATGAAAAGGGAACGAAGAGACATGAGAAAGCAGGCAGAGCTCTCATCGAAGTGTTGTTTCCTTCGCGTTCGTAGAGTTCCAATGCCCAGAGACTCTCTGGGCATTGGAACTCTACTTGGTGAACTTTTATGCCGTAAGAGAAGCGGACAGGCTATACCGTAGTCAAGAGTAATTGGGAAAGTAAGGAGTAATGTCTATGAAATTACTGTCCGGAAGTAATTTATTACATTAGCAAATTACCAGCACTCGAAAGTAATTCATTACATTACTCATTACAGCAAAAAGTAATTTAATTACTGTAATTTATTTCTGTAATTTCATTACTGCAAGTATGCCTGTAACCCTTGAAATAGACTGGGATAACAAAATTAACCCATCTTCCCGCGAGGGAACCCTGATGTGATGCGACATGGGGTTCATTTCAGGTCGCAACGTTGCCTCGAGCGTTTGCGCTGACGCTGGTATTGGATTGTGTCAGCCCACTCGCTGAAGGGACCGTCGCTTCCATCACGTCTTCATCGGAAGAATCAGTCAAGCACTGAGTCGTCAAGCAAAGTCACGCTGGTCGAACGAGAGCGAGCGCGACTGAACCGCCGCAGCGCGTACCCGCTTTATTCACAGCGCCTGAAGGAGAGAGACGCGGAGAGAGTCGCGCATCGCGCACTTGCGCACACCGCGCGCGCCGGAGCAGTGTTAACGCAGTGAAGCGCGCCCAAACAAGTGCGCCAGCTGTGGATTTAGAAGCCGGAGTAGAGGTTGCACACAGCTGTGGGAGAACGAACGGAGGAGGGCTAGGGTAGCGATTCGACGAATCCGGAGGGACAACAGAGCAGAGATGCGTCGCATCTAAAGAATTTTATTAACTCCTGTAATCATTGCATAGGTTACGTTTCAGATTACAGTATTTTCCATATAATGTTCGCTCGATACCTCCTATAATTGTGGAAGAGACTGGCCTGCTAGCTCAGGACACCCCACTAGCTTACTTCCCTTCCCTAGACTTTCTGAAGGTCTCCATACCTGCCTACGTCTCTTCTTTACGTCGTTCGATTGATTGGCGTCGACGGTTACGGCCGACGGCAGGTAGGCACCGCTATAGACTGGTCGCTTAATGTAACCAGCTGGTGATCGAAGTACCATAATCTGCCTTATGCTCTCGTTCTTCTACGCTACTTCATGAAAGCGAGGCGGGAAGGATTTTAGCACTGTCAGTTCAACGCTTACCACTGATTAACGACGAAATGTAGATTATCTCGATTGTGCCCGATTAGCTGATTTTGATTTGTTTGCTTACAAGTCGCATGGTATTGAATAAATGTAAACGTCGAGACCAGGCGATTACGAACGTATTTCAGAATCCGTTATTTTACCACTGAATTTACGTCCATTCCTTCACGGCGTTTGACGCGAAGGTTGAGCGAGTTTACGAAATTCTCATTTCGCGATACAAGTTTCGGCCGATGGTGATTTCGGTAAAGAAATTTTTATCGTTAAGTCCTGAAGTTCAATCTTCGTCGTTGACGATTTCAGATCTACAGCTATTTTCCCTAATTCACAATGTCTCCTCTAGTTACCTTTCCCTATAATTGTAGGAAAGAAGACTAGAAGCTGCTCGAATAGCTACCGGACATCCCCCTCCCTCCCTCCTTCCTCTCTCCCTCACTCTTTTCTCTCTGATCTCTCTCTGTCCACCTGCCTCTCGAGTTCTCTTTCTTTATGTCTGTCTCTGATTGATTGATCGTAGGGTTTAACGCGCCGACGCAACGCAGGCGATGAGGCGCGCCGTAGTGCAGGGCTCCGGATTAATTTTGACCACCTGGGGATCTTTAAACGTGCGCCGAAATCTAGTACACACGGGCTTTTTGCTTTCGCCTCCATCAGAAAACCGACCGCCGCTGCCGGTAATCGAACCCGTGTCCTCGTGCTCAGCAGCACAACGCCTTAGCCATGACCCACGCGGCGGGTTATGTCTGTCTCTCTTTTCTCTTTCTCTTCCCATTGTATCTTGGCATTTCCCCCAGACGAAAACCATGTTGAAGTCTACATTTAACAGAGAACATGAAATATTTCGGAGAACGGAAGAAAGAACCCGTGCATCTGCAGCTCTTCAAACGTCAAAAGAAAAGAAATGGGCGAATGAGTTCACTGGGGCGTTTTTTGCGGCTTTATGCACAACAAAACTAAAACGCCGCACACGGGTCTTACACTCCACAAGCAGGCGTTACGCAGGAGGTCAGCCCTGAGCTTCCCACGCCTGCCTTTAGAAGTCCAACAGAACCCAACTTCGACAGTTTTGTACTCAAACACGAGCGCGCGTGAATGCACAAGGCGAGGCGCCCATAGCCTTAAAGAGCCTTTAGCCTCGTACATACACGGCGTCTTCGCCAAACTTCTCAAAACTCCGAAGAAGACGACTTCACATCCACGTTCAAATACATATGCAGGCAAACGCGTGGGACAACAGACAGCACCAATAGAAGCCCGACGTAAAGGCTCTGGCGCTTGCGGAAGAAGAAACATCTGCGTCTCATGGAACCTTCCAGTCTACCACACGTTTCTCTTAGCAAGGCCTAGACATGTCTTCTTTTGACACACGCTTTCAAAAGCAGAGTGGAAAAAATTTGGGCGGAAAAAAAAAAAAAACCTACCGTGTCACGAACAAAGCTTGTTTTACTTCAAAATACGCGGCTCTATGAAGGCATCCATAAGCGATGCGCATTCGAACTCGCGCCCCTTCTTAAACTTGTGCCCAACACCGTCATCGACGATGCAAAGGAGCGGGTTGCGTACATCAATACTCCGTATTGGCACCGATGTCGCAAAGACACGGCTGGCAACGCTGGCGGTGCAGACTGCGTGTCCGTTGTGTTCGCCCCCAGCCGCGGCAGCCGCCAATGCAGCAGCCCGTCTCCGTATTTTTCGCGTTCGGGCTGTCTCAAGGAGGAACCCTGCGACATTTCCGAACGTGCGACACATTGAACGACGTCCGCACGCTCGGTGAACATGCACGTTCCTCTTGTGTTATGTTTCTACTGGCTTGCGCCCCTTTTCTGCGAATCCCTACGAAGCGGCGTCGGCAAAGTGCCTGTCTCCTCGGTTCGACGCCTGTTTGGAAGCGCTGCTCGTTGTTTGCTCCCTTGTTTGTTTGTTACAGTCAAAGCATTCGTCGAGGGCGTTCAAGCGTGTCCAAGGAATTGACTCCGTCGAACTGGCTTCGTTCGGAACTGCTCGGCACAAGGCGTGTATACTGAGGCCATCGTTTATATTCAAGCGCACTGACATGGGTTCGTCTTTACCCATTGCGTGGTGCTTTCCTTTTAGATCGGCATGTCATCCGAGAAAATTTCTGTCTCAGCTCAGGCACCGCCTCTTTGAGTGATAGATGTCTCCTTTTGAGTTCGGGTTGGTTATGGTGGCAGATCCGGTGCGCAGTCGCGCAAACTTTACGACGCCTTGATGAAGTTATTCTGTAGCGCACACCCAGCTGTACGTAGCTCATAACATCCAGAAGCACAATGTCTATTTTGCGAGTACGTTGCATGCATACTTCAAATAGAACAATAACAGCCACTCGTATTGGGTAACTTCTGATCATCTTTGTTTGCTCCCCCTGAGTTATAACCTTTACTGTCGCGTGATTAAGCAGGCTGAAAAACTTATTGACTTTCTGGGGTAATGTCATTGCTATATTGGACGTCTTTGTTTTTGAATTTGTTGCAATTCACCTCGGTTGGAATGCGGCAGCAGTCACATCAAACCAACTAACCGTAGTAGGCTGTGTCGTCAGCGATGAACTTGCACTACGGGAACCTATTCATTTTTTTTGTGTGTGTTTGCGAAGAAATCCCGGCTGCATAAGTGGCAGGTGCAAGCAATTGTCCTCAGTCACTATCGTCACCGCCGTCACCTTCAATTCGACGTCACCACACTTTGTGCCGTCATTACACGCCTCATCATCATTCATCGTCATCCGTATACGAAATCTAACATTGATGAATACGTTCCCATGTGGGAGTCGGAGTTCAAGCGCAGTTTGATTCACCCACTGAACTAATGAAAACTAACGACATGCCTTTACCAGAAATTCAAAGAAGCAATTCAGATTTGAGATTACATTTTATTTCGCTGCTCGGAGGTAAAAAACCAGCGCTTGGCCCCAAACTGTTTATATCGCCCTTAACAGCAAGGGTTACCTAGCACCGTTAACATCACGTCTTTACTTCCTGCTTTGCGCGAATTGACCTTATCAGGTTTTTTTTCCACGCGGCTTAATTGAGTGGAATAATCTAGCCACCCCAAGCGTGCTGGCTTTAATTGATGTAGCGCTGTCGTATTGTATGCACTCTTTGCGCCCACCCTGCTGGAACCCAGTGTGGTGGTTGTGGTTGTGGTTTGCGAGAAAGGAAAAGGAAAGGAAGTGCAAAGGGGATTTTTTTGAGCTCGGCAGGGAGCTCACCTGCATACAACCCAGTGCCAAGAAGAGAAGTAGAGGGGGAGTGAAAGGGTAAGAGAGAGAGAGAGAGAGAGAGAGAGAGAGAAAGTTATAAAGAGAGCTGTCAGTCCTAGAAAGCTGCCAGTCGGGGCACAACAGTCAGTCAGTGCACTACGGGGGCTACAGCCGCTGCGTGAGGCCGGTCGTCTCCAGGTAATGGAGCAGACGGGCAAAGATTTCCCGTTGGGTTGCCGCAGGCCCCTTCGCGAACAGAAGGTCCTCCATGCCAGTGCTCGGAAGGCCTCGACGCTGGAGGGCTCGGTGGAGCTCTGCTCTCGGCCCCGCGTGGTGGGGGCAGAAGCAGAGAGGGTGCTCCAGCGTCTCCAGTTCGGAACAGTCCGCACATGTAGGGGAGTCCTTGCGCCCGTGTCGGTGCAGACGCTCCGCCACATTGCAGCAGTCGAGCCGCATGCGGAGAAGCAGGCAGCGGGCGTCCCTGCTGATGCGTGCGGGCAATGGTCGCGGCGCCAGGCCGCTCACGACCCGAGGGTCGGGGTGCATCCTCTGCACCATGCGGGCCAGGGCGATGCGGGCCTCGTCGAAGGCGGTGACGTCTTGGGAAACTGGGGTGCCCTCCTGGTGGGCCTCCCCTTGCCAAGGTCCGCACTATGTAGTCGTAAATAAATAAATAAATAAATAAATAAATAAATAAATAAATAAATAAATAAATAAATAAATAGCACTTCACCATCGTTGATCACCCCTTCTTTCACATTGATTGCAAACACAGCTTGCTTTGTGGTCGACGACACGCAGCTGCATATTTGAATATTTGAGGCTTCGGCTGCATCAGGGGACGCACCCCCATCCCCTGCCTTCGCATTGTGTGGTTATACCACTTTCCCAGACTTCAACATAAGGACAGTAATATCTTTCCTTGAAGTAGTTTCATTTGCGCCTGACAGCGTCATAATTTCGGTGACCCCACTTAACGAGTTTTAAACGTCATTTGTAAGCGTACCGTACGCTAACGTTCCCAGGAGCATAGTTTTAACATACCTGTAGTATACCTCACTCTCATACCCCCTAACGGTGCAACATTAATTAGCAACGGCAATATTTTTGCATCGCTTGGCAATATTTGCAACGGCAATATTTTTGCTCGGCTACGTAGCAGGAGATGTCGCGAGAACGTCGATGACGTTTTCAAGCCAAGTTGGATGGCCAGGAATGAAGCCAACAAAAAGTTACGATCACACCTGTTACGCTCTACTCATTCAAATTTGGGTTGCACGCTCCAACGCCACAACCGGGCTATTGGGTATGCGTTAGTGGAGGGTAACGAATACTTTCGATCACCTCACCCTCGCTAAGCTGCTTTTAAATCTCGAACAAAGAGGTGGTTTTGTTTTCCGCCACCATCGAGCAAGCAGTCGTTCTAGCTTGAAATTAGGTCTTGTGTTCTGTAGTACGGCGCGAAAATAACAAAGTAACCCTGATGAGGGCTTCAAGAGGCATGCCCTAACCCTTTATCTCATTGTTTTGCTTGTTCGGGTTAACGCTCATCTAACATGATCTAGCAATTAGCAAACAACGCTTTTGAGTTTTAAGTGATTTTTTTAAAAGACGTAGTGTTTTTGGTTACGGTCTTGATGGCATTCATTAATTTTTCTATTATCTGTCAGCCTCTTTGGCTACTTTTGCAAGCTGAGGAAAACCGAGACGCTATTATAAATTGTGCACTCAGGAGGTGAACAAAAAACCAAAATCGCCACGCAACCCCCGAGCCTATTTCCTGAGCCTTTTATTTCCAGAGAGCACCGGACGACCCGCCTTTACAGGATGGGATGCACCGGCCCACCTCCCCTGAATTCACAGATTCTTCACACTTTTCTTTTCATCCCGTAGTCGACCTCGCGTCCTTATGTTTGCTGTCAATCTCGCACGCAGACGAGATTGATTTTTCATTCCATCTACTCCCTATGGGCCCCCACTCTTTGTTTTCTTGCTCTTAGGTGTTTTTCCACCCTCTCACAGGCCCTTCCCTCCCACTTCCCCTGGGATCCCCCTTTTTCCATTTCTCCCGCGTCGCCTATCAACTTCGCGTCTCTTCTCCTTCATTGCATGGAAAGACCGCTTTTGTAACACGATGACGGGGAGTTTCGTTGACCGACAGATGCGTAATTTGATCCGCAGTGTAGCACGCTGGCAAGCCTTATGACTTCACCCGTGTTCTCACTTCCTTTCCTGCCCATCACCATTCAGAAAAGAATGACTGAGCAGTGCGCCGCGATCAGAAGCGTCTGTGCCCGAGTGAGCTTTCCTAACCATACTGAGTTTTATAAAAGCACTTCCTAACCTAACCTGTAATTGTGAGGCAGCCGAATGGCTACTGTACACATGGGCAAACCAGGAAATGTCAATGCGCATTCTAGTTTGCTTTTGTCTGCTGTATATTTCGACCTGAGAGTAGCGACCACTTCAAACGACGCTGTATGCTTTGAAATATACGATACTAGCGGTAGTACCCGACGGTGTCCGGGTGGGAGACTATACTAGTGACAGTGATTGGTACAACACATTTTTTAGGTGTTTTTTACTTGTCATAACTGTAAGCAGTTATAAGCAGTTGTAAGCAGTTGGTGTTGTAACGGGTTGTAGGCATATTGCCAATACTTGGACTCCTACTGCAGGCGCGTGGTTATGCGAAACGGCTGGACTCCGCTGCTTTATTGAAACTATCCCGAAACAAATTCAACCAAGCTAGAATGCAAAAAAAAAGTCTCCTGATAGATAACCATCTGTCACGGTTTTATAATAAATAACAAGGGAGCCGTGTGGTTGCAGAAAGTCCGAAAGGATGGTGCGCACTATTCGAACGCGCGAAAATTGAACTGAATACCACTTCCTAAGGTGTATTATATTTAAAATATCCCGCTAGCCTCTTGTTATGTTCGTTAGGACAAAATCCCCAAATTTATTTTTCGACATTTGTATGGGAAGCGTTTGCGAGCAAAAACGAATTGTATATGTAAACGTGCTGAATAGTTAGTAAAAAATCCGCAAGAACACTTACGTTACCAAAATCCAGATTCTCCCAATTAGGTGGCTGCTATGAAAAAGGTCGTAATACAGTTCTTTGACATTTGTATGGGTTACCTACAGCAACAAAAACCTGCTTCATGTCTCAACAGGCCGGCAGTAAAAAAGAACATTTGTGAAAAAAAAAATATTTTAGCGCTTTTCATTCTTTCAGGGGCGCATTTTTAAAGAAAAAGGCTCAGAAATATCGAGCTCCTACACCATGATAGGAGTGTAGTCCTGAAAATTGAAGCCTCTAGGACCAGCAGTTTGGCTGGGCGTTGAAATCTCCTGTTAGACCTTTTCGGCCCGTCAGGGCGTATATTAAAAACACAAAATCTTTTTCGCCCTTTTAGAGGCGTCGCAGAAAGAATACTCCAAAATTTGTTTTGCTAGTGGTAGGAGTAACATTTATCAGCAAAAACCAATTGCATATATCAATCAGTGAAACATACATTGGCACATCTTTAAAAACACCCAATTTGCGCCGAAATACAGATTCGCACATTTAGTGCTGGATAGGGCAAACCCTTAAAGGATCCATGAAGACAAAATGCAAGTTTGTTTTATTCGAAAGATTTCGTGTTTTACAGTGTCCCCAGCGCTTGCGCGGCAGCAAATGATGCCGTATTCACTGAGAATTAATCAATTTAGGTTAAAATATTGATTCTTCCGCCAAATCGTGTGTTTTGGTGACGTGTGCAACGAAGTCATAACGGCGCGTATACAAACGAACTTCTACTGCGCCATTCGGCTCCGCACTCTTGCTGCCGTCAAACCTCCCAGATGGCGCTAGCATGCTCAGACCTCTGCCGTTGCTTTGTTTTTAACCGTATTTACACCTGGCTTGTTTCTATTACGGTAGAAAATAGCCGCTTCGTGAAACGGGGTATGGTTCACACACAGGGTCACGTGAGGCAACGTCGCTTACGCCAATCGGCCAGCGTCGTATAAGACAACTCCAAAGCGCTGGACTGCTGTGCAGTTAAAACAAGCATAGTGCGCCCACATCGGTACTTCTATTTTTACGTGTATTTTCGTAACTTTTGTTGTTTACCGCACCATTCTTACTGCTGGTAAATGGATATGCATTACATTTAGACGCAAATAGCTCGTTAGGCAAGCTTATAAGCTCTGCCTAATTTGCGTTTGCTGGCCTCCGCAAATCGCAGAGCGGGATGGTAGGACATCATAGGTTCTGTTGCGGGAATTGAGCTAGTGGGTCGCATGGTCATTCCCTTTTTTCCTAATTATATAGCTTATTTGAGCGCAGCTTACATTAAAAGTGGTGTCACTATGATTCTAACGAAGCAATCTTTTGAATGAACCAAACTTGTGTTTTGTCTTCATGGCTCCTTCAAACGGATTTTTAGAGAATCTTATGGGCTGCATATATCAGCAAAAAGTATTTTGATGTCTGCACGGGTGAGCGATGATAACCACAAATTTTCGAAAACACAATTTACACCTTTCCGTCTGTTAACTGTATCATTTCCGAAAATCCAGCCTGGTGAAGCCCCTATTCCATGACAGAATTGTGCTTCCGAAATTTTAAAGGCGCACTGAACGCAACCAGCAAATTGGTTTGAAACAAAAGTCTGACCTTCCCATAGCCATTTTATCGTTGATTCGGTTGCCCTTAATTGCTGAGAAATCGCTAATAAAAAGCTGATCAAGAGTAACGCTGACAGTACTGCAGCCGCTGTTTGCGTCACGATAAACTAGTAGCAAGCGAGGCAGCGGTGCTGTATACCGGTATAGAAGCAACCAAATACAACGGTACCACGTACCGCTTACACCACAGGCGCACGCCTAGCGCTGTTGTATCAGCGCATATACTATATTTTGCTCTAATCGCATGGTGGGCCTTGTCATTCGCCAAATTGGCACATTTGGTCACGGATGATTGGTTGTTCTAAAGTGTTGTGGTGAAGCCCACCAAGTAATTTTTTTAAGAGTGTTTGGTCAGTTTGGTCAAATCTGTCGTGCTTTCCCGAAATCCCACGTCCTTTCTAGCGCCGGACCACTAAGCAAAGTGTTTCTTCATGAAACCCGTGATCAGTATTGACGCTTTGTTGAAGTATCCGGGCAGAGCGCATAGAGCACTGCACGGGCCCGGGCCGGCCCGAAAGCCCGGGCCCGACCCGGCCCGCGGGCCGGGCCGGGCCGCCCGAAGTCGATTATTGGCGGGCCCGGGCCGGGCCGGGCTCAATGCCGCGGGCCCGGGCCGGGCTCGGGCTCGACGCCGTGGGCCCGGGCCGGGCTCGGGCTTGAATTCATAGGGACGGCCGTTAATAGGTCCGAAATTAAGTGTAGAAAAGAGCATCAAAATGAATATTCTTTATTTTTGCGCGCTTCTTGCTGTTAGTTGTACGCATTATTTTAAAAACGTGTTTTGCTAGGTCTGATGGTCACTATACTGCAATTTTAATGACATTTCTTGTACAGCATCAAGATTTTCTATTTTATTGTATAACATACCAAAGATCCCATTACAAGAATGCCCAAGGGGAAGGAATTAATTCAGACATTCTGGAGCTGTGCACCTATGTCTAGTGTACACGTGTGTTTAGATGTCGCACCAATCAAAATGCGGCTGCCGTGGCCGGGAATCAAACACTGCATGCCAGAGAAACACCACCGCTTAACGACCACTGCATGTGAAGTACTTCAACGCGCGTACATACTCGTTGTTCAAATGCGGATCGAAAATGTCAGCAATACCAACTTGTGGCCGAGACAACCACGTGAAGTTGCCAAGAGTCTGGTCATCAAAGGTGATGATGTCTCTCGTGTAAATACGAGCTATTATTACGCCGATGTGGCGTGAACTGCAGACTGTGCAAGCTAAACTATGTGCACTTTTAAACCTTATTTTTTGCGTTTCAGTTCATGACGTGCTTGTACAGACTATTCTCGGTTACAACTCAAGAACGGCCCCTCATGTAGTGTATCACCCCGCCAAAGCGCCGGACCCGTGACGTCAGTGCGCGCGCGTTTTGAA
This sequence comes from Haemaphysalis longicornis, assembly GCA_013339765.2. Lineage (NCBI taxonomy): Eukaryota > Metazoa > Arthropoda > Arachnida > Ixodida > Ixodidae > Haemaphysalis > Haemaphysalis longicornis. Next base: position 134,118,575 of record CM023450.1, on the reverse strand, counting down.
AGGGGTTTGCTATGAATGCGTGATACGTCGCTTGTCTCACGCAGTTTGTTTGTCGTCACTGGAGTCGTTTATAAGCATATTAAGTCCAAAAAATCACGGGAACGGCTCACGCCATGTTCAAAATATTCCCAGTAACGCCCTACTTGCGCCGCGCGGAGAAACATCCGGCTACGGTGATAAGGCACAGCGGCAACTTTCGGTGCCGTTTTTAAGTTGTCACCGAGTATAGATGCTCCGTCTGATCGCCCGGAATATAATAAACAAACTTTCTTTAGCGTCAAAGATTGGGCCTGGTCACACACGCACGGGCCCTCCCTAGGCCAAAAAATAAATTACCGGGCCGGGCCGGGCCCGGGCTTGAGATGGCGGAACCGGGCCGGGCTCGGGCCAGGGTCACTTATGAATGCCCGGGCCCGGACCGGGCTCGGGCTAGGTGTTACGGGCCCGGGTCGGGCTCGGGCCGGGCTCGGGCCTTAAAATCAGGCCCGTGCAGCTGAGCGCAGCTTGTAGTGGATGTTGGAATAGACGTCGAAAAGGCATTTGACTTCGTACCCCACTCGGCCACATTTAACGGTCTACAGGCCTACACAGGCGGAAACCTTTATCGTTTTGTGAAGGCCTTTCTTACGTACAGAACCTTTTGAGTAATGGCTGGAGGTACCCAGGAGGACTGGAAGAACCAAACCGGCGTTCCTCAAGGCGCTGTCATATCCCCGGCTATATTTAATATCGTCATGGCAGGTTTCCCATCCAGGCATGCCGTCAATATCCGGTCTTAATTACGCCGCGTATGTAGACTACATAACGCTGTGGACCAATTCTGGGTTCCCTGGGGAGCAAGAACTGATCCTGCAGACAGGTCTCAATGTCGTCCATGAATACACCAAGAAGTGTGGCATGAAAACCTCCCCGAAAAAGACCGAATACGTAGCCATCATCAACGCCCCACGACTTCGAGTTGACTCCGAGTGCAGTCTTCTCCTCGTTCATTTAGGGGACCCAGTCATTTGCCGGAAACGAACTATTCCTATACTCGGCATGCTTATTGACGACGATGGAGGAGCTAAAATCTGGCTTCACAGCATGGTGCACGATTTCCATCAGGCCTTGCAACTTATGTGTCACGTCTTCCTCTCGTGGATGGGAAATCAAAAAGGTTGGGCTTCGTCAGATAGCCTTAGCCCTTATATCATAAAAAATTATCTACGGGTATTCATATATGCCACTGAACGCGACTCAACGCCTTCAGCTTGAGCGAATCAATCGCAAAGCGATACGCTTGGTAACTGGTTTGCCGCAGTGCTTCCCAGTAGCGGATCTACACGAGTGCAGCAAGATTACTGCTCTGCGGGATGTGGCCGAGCAGCAATCGCAAGCCCAGCGTGTCCGTCTCTCCTCAAGGGTGACTGGCCGTCATATCGCGCGGGCTACGACGTCGACAACCCAAAGCAGCTCTCGTCTCTGACACCACCATGGGAACTTATCTACTTAGTAGATGGTATGCCATTACCAAAAAATCATAAATTCAGCTAATCCCCAAAGATGCAAAGCTGCCGCTAGAGGTTACATGAAAGCTATCATACAAGCTAGCCCAAGAGGGGATCATCCAACTGGGCCGCCGCTCAATTTCAACAAGCGCCGCCGTAGCTCGTTACTATTCTCAACGACTTTCCACTGTCACTAATCTTGAGCTCATTGCCTCTGCCCTCAGTCGGATAGCAGAATGACGAGATCCGCCTTGCATCTACTATGTTTACACTCACTCACAAGCACGTACACCGCTTGCCATGTAGGCAAAGAAGACTACGACGTTCTCAGCTTAGGAAAAAAAGTCCGTCGTCTACGAGAAGAGGGCTATGAGAAATCGCTATAAAATGGATTCGTGCAATGGATTCCGGAAACGATCCCAAATTTGATTAAAGAAACGAAAAGGTGCACCAGGCAGCGCGTGCTGCATTTCTTTCCGCTCCCACTGTCGACCTGGCGTCGACCTGGCACCTTGCAAGACTCAATCGATCCGCCATCGCACATCGGGCCATCGGAGGCACTTCGACTCTGGCCGGCCTATCTTCAATGCTTGAAGGAAAAAGAACGACCTGGCCGTTTCTTCGCGGAGCCGGCCTCACGACCACCCCACCTCGAAAAAGAAGTGGGCACCGGAACCCCTCCTCCACCACCATAAACAGTATACCCTATTTCTGCCGCAATGGTTGTAACCTGTTATATGCAGAAATCAACACGTACAAAAAACTATTTTACTGTAGAGGCCCCGCGAATGTGGGCGTCTAACCAACCACTCGTGCGTAGCGGGCACACTTCCTCGAAAAGCGGTACCACCGCCCCAAGTCTGAACGAGTAAAGCCATCCAGCGGCAGCCAGGAAAGACGTTGCGCAAGCCAGACGTTTTAACCAGTTCCGGTACAAGTTGCGAGGTATATCGAGTAGCGGCGGCACCGTCCTTCACGTTCTCGCTATTTTCTACCTTACTTTTAAGAAAGCTACGCCTAACAGTGGCATATTCGCGTTCTCGGTGAGCTAATCTATCGATCTAGAGCAACTTGTATTTTGACTTAAGTGTCCCTGTAAGCCTCCAGGTCTAGCAGTTTGGTTTAATGGATCCTGGATGCTGAAAACTCAGTCAGTTAGCGAGTCAGTGTATCGGGAACTTCTTTTTATAAGTATAGGTTGAAACAAAAAAAAAAAAAACGCTGTTTGATTCCGCATTCGAGACAATTTTTTTAGATGTTCGTATTCGATTCCCTAAGAAAATTTTGTAACTCGAATGCCTCTAGTTTCTAGACAAATTATGCAGGCAGTGGGAAGCTCATGCATTTCGATATCACCTACCCACACCGACGTCTGAAAAATAAGCTAAGAGGGAGCTGGATCTGTATTTGGCCGGGCATAATTACAACTAGACGGGCATTTTAACAGAAGTTACCCTATTGTGTGTAATAAAGAATAATGACAAAGAAAACAAATTATCCCGGCTAGCATAGTGATCTCCTTAGGGCACCATGTTGAATTTTTTAGCCAGACACTGTTACCTGCAGTGGGCGCAGCATTGTTTGACTAACATTATTTCTCGTAAAAATTCTCAGGTTGTAGTTCAGTCCAAGCAAGCGGAGAGCAAGTCGGCTTTCCAGGGGCAGAATCCACCTTTGAGCCTTTCGAACAAGTTTGCACTGAAGCCTGCAAGAAAAAACACATAACTTAAACGGCTGCTATCGACAACGCCGTTCGTTTTCCCGTCCTACAGCTTCGACCAATAGCCCCCTTCCTGAATATTTAGCCGACAGGAGGGTGGCATTACCCGACATGTTCCCGCTGCCCCGTTGCCCCGCGATGGATGTTAACAGGCTCATCACCTGAGTGATTGAGCACTAAGAAGATCTTTTCGCGCGCAGGTGACGGGCTGCAGCGCTGAATACATCCGCCAAAGAACTCGCTGCGTAGACTACCGGCTGCGAAAGCATCATAAAGAAGTCAAGGCCGTCGCAGCGTACACAGCCAGCACTCGATGGACATTTTGTTCTGGTTCTGACGCTAACTGCCTAGGTTTTAATGTTCTTTTAGATCAATTATAGACTTTTTCCCCGTTAATAATTGTTCGTGGTATCATTTCGGTTCGCTTAGGTACGGGGGCGCCATATCACCACTCGAACTATCATTCTGCTCTGCGCAGGAAGTACCAGTTGCCTGCTGTGAGATCCGTCTACCCCCAGCGAAGAGGCTCGATCAGAAGGCGACAGAGGATATACTATCGGAGTCTATACGTTTAAAGGAACAGCAAGCGGAAGAAGTGAGGAGAAAGAAGCTGGACGTGCGCTCGGGGCACTACGATGATTACGACGGTAAATGGGGAATCAGTAATGATCCCTCGCAGTAGCAAATCGAAGGCGAGGAAGCCATGACCTCTTGAAAGAGATTCTACACGTACCTGTTGGTGAGCGGAATGCCGCGCTTCCTTTCCTAGAAATCAAGCCTTCCCGCGCGTATATAGCTGCGTGGCGCGTTTGACAAACCTGACCGCCTAAACGCGCCCTAGCGCTGTCTAATAGAGCCCGCTTGGGACAGCGTTCTTTTAAAGACGATAGCCTTTCTTGGGCTACTTAAACCCACAAGCTTGGTCTTTTCTGTCTGTCTGTCTGTCTGTCTGCCTGTCTGTAACTCGATTCAGCCACCCGGCCGAAGTAAAATGCTTACTGCGCAATAGTCTTATACACTCACCGCCAAATGTGAACGTCTAAGCCCGGTTTATATGTTCATACTTGTCAACTTTATTGAACAAGAACTTGCCATTACGCAAATATAAGACAGAAAATAGTACACAAGGGATATTTAGAGTGTTCCTTTATTTAAAAATTCCTGGATGCTTGGTTTTTCGATAGCAAATGATATTCTACATCTACTGCAGAAAACCGCCGCCTGCTGTTATGTTGCCCGCGCCACCCCCTGACGGCATATGAGAAATCACGCGGCAAAAGCAAAGAAAGGTTCCACTAGCTAGGTTTCACGTTCTGCTCGGAACGCACGTGAGCACGGCAACGCGGTTCTATAAACTTTGAAGTCGGCCGCCTCGATTCACGTGCGTCTCCGCCGTACTGCAGCGCTGGCATCGAGGAACCCCGCCTGTAACAGTGAAACACGGTAAATTTAAATCGCCTTGAAAAAACCTTTAGTGTGTTTACTTTGGGATGAGCGCGACGGAACAGGAACAGCATGAGAGGTGAGCGGGAAAGCAAAGAGGGGCATTTCCTTGGCAAATTTCTACAAAGACTACCGTCTTTTGACGACATTTGCAACGAAAAGAGCACAAACGCGGCCAATTTTTTCTCTTGAGCAAATACGGCAAAGCTATTCGGCTCAGTGTCCTCAATGGAGGATGTCTCAGTGGAACGCTGCTTCCCAACAGTCTGGAAAGATGTGCCCAGTCGTTTCAAGTATTTTACACAAGGACAGTTAAGTGTACATGGGTGTACATATAGTCCTTTTTCCTGTAACCGGGTTTTTACTGGGAGCGTGCGGCAATGAAGCTTGAGGAAGAAAAATTTACGGATGAACGTACTAGCCTTCATTTCACTCTTTTTGGAGCATTTTTTACTTAACCTACTGCATACTACTGACGATAACCCGGAACAGGTCGACACACATCACTCACATCTTTTTACAAACGCTTCCGCGGTACACTATTCAAATACTCCAAAGAAAACCGAACTTTCAAAATCATAAAGGTATCCACTTCGCGCAAGAAACCTCGCACACATACACAGCGAATTTCGGAGGTTAAAACAACAAAGTCTGGGGTTACATCACACAGTCTGACTTGTACCACAGTCCCTAGAAAGCAATCCCTACACTCTCTCAGAAACACTGTACACCTTTAAACAAAATAGGTCAAGATAATTACCTCGCCAACAACAAGGGGCTCTGGGGCAGGGCACTCGCTCTGCTTGACCAACGACATTATATCAAAACTTTCCCCCACTTATTTGTTCACAATAACGACAGCTTTGCACTGATCATACGACATCTTTACACCTTGGTGAATGACGGATCTCAAGTTGACGTGTTCTAACATTGGGAAAGAATGTCATGCGTAACGAACCGGAAAAAAAAATCTGCAAATTAACGCCTTATGGCATCTGTTTATGTGTTTATGGCTCATGTGGAAATCCCGCAAGGAAGTTCAAAGTGCAGACGAGGGCGCTTGTACAGCGCGACAGTATTTCATCGAAAGTGTTGCTTATAAAAGAGAAGTCTGTAAAGTCCTGCCGGAAGAACCTGAGTGGTTACCCATTCTGTATGTACTAGCGCATGATAGAAGTTTTGAACCACCCACTTCAGCCGACTAGAGACTGGAGCTTTTAACTTGTGTACTATAAAGTGGGTTTCGTTTCGTGGCCAAACAGGCAAGAGAGAGAGAGAGAGGAGAGAGAGAGAGAGAGAGAGAGAGAGAGAGAGAGAGAGAGAGAGAGAGAGAGAGAGAGAGAGAGAGAGAGAGAGAGAGAGAGAGAGAGAGAGAGAGAAAGCATTTATTGGTGAGCGTAAGGGCTAATGGCAGGGCACTCGCTCTGTGGAGGGCATCCTTATTCCGGAATACCCAGGCTGCGACTTGACTTGCCGTCCTGGCCATCTTTACCAATTCTTCCTGGTGTCTAAGATCAGGATCGGCCAGACGAGCCATCCACTGCTCAAAAGATGGGAAGGGTAAAGGGGGAGGTTTGGAGTTAATTGGCACTTCCAACCTGCTGGTACGGGGTGCCGGGCATGGAAAGAAATTGCAAAGGTAGGGACACTGAGTGGGTAGATGAATGGGGGAGAGTGCTGTGGGGATAGGAATTAGTCTGCAGTTATTGAAGACTGGTGGCTTCTTGTCTGGTTAACCAAGCATGAGGTGGTGGGAGTTTTCTTCTTTCAAGCCTCTGATGTGCCAGGACGTCTGAATACCGGATAAATAGGTTCGTTTTGATAGCAGCGGAGAACCTACCGTCTCGGCTGATAACCCGGTGTACGCAATAAAGAAAAGAAAGGCTTAGCGGCCTCAAGGTAGCATCATGGTTTTTCGCGCCAACGGCCTGGTTTCGAGCCCCAGTGAGTGTAAATGTTTTGTCGCAAACACACAAGCAATTTTTTTTTGCAACATGTTGTCTTGGGTCAATTCTACGCATAGTTTTTTTAAGCAAGGATAGTGTGGTATCTTTTAGGTAGGTTTAGGCCACCAATCAGTTTATTGGTTCGGCCATTCTTCTTGTACGACGCGAAAAACAGGCGCACGTGGGGTGCGTTTACGCGGCCAGGTTTGTCAAATTGGCCGCCGGGAGCTTATTCATAACTTTGCAAATGCTTCGTGAAATGGCTACTTCGATGCCGTCGCATACCGATCAAGAGCAACCGGTGCTCGATAATAAATTAAGATGTTTCTAAATGGCGATTAAACGAGTTAAAGCGTAGTTCGGGCTTACTGTCTTTTTCTTACAGGGAAACTTTCTGTATTTTTATTTAGATGCTGTAATTACAGCTCGTTTTTCGACCCTTTTACTGGCCCCATACGGCCTCCCGACGTCACAGGCAGCGGCCACGCCATGTCACTCTTCACAAGACTTGCGTTCCTAATTAGCTATTTTAATAAAGCAGAACATTCTGGAATGGAATGAAACTCGGTGATGTTAAAGAGCCGTCTCAGAAGTCAGGAGCGGTGTGATTATCTCTGGGGGCCACCAACCGAAAAAAAAAAATGCGTGCGTTGCAGTCGTTTTTCGGAGCCAATCCTACTTTAAATTCGCTCGAAAGCCTCGCAGTGAATCGAGCTGCCGACCATTTTTACAGTTTTCGTGTGGACTAAGACAGACGTGAAATACAGCCCAATAATAGCGTTTTTCATGGGAAACGTGGTATAATATAATTCAAAATGTGACGCATACACGTGGCTCCTTTGACAAATTTGAGCCTGAGCATGTAATCACATCCTTCGTTCATACATTTTTCGGCGAAAAATACCATAAAATGAAACGAAATGAAACTTTACTTCTCTCTTGCTGCGGTACAGTAAGATAGAGGACGCATGGGAAAAAGGTGTACTGTAAACAAAGGGGGCAACGAGGCGGCATGGCTCTCACTTTATAGATTGGTCAAACCACAATAGTAACATATACTTAATATGCCTTTTGCTCAGAAAGATCAAAAGAAGTTACGAAAATGCACTTGCACCAACCCCCTAGAATTAACACAGGCATAAAAGAGCTCAGCATAGAGCATAGACGAGCATAGCATAAGCATGTAAGACACAGCAAAGGGGATTGCTGTCCGTACAAGCGGGTACTATATATAAAACATTTTTGTGCAAACTTAGCGTGATGATTCAGGGAGAGTCGGAAAGGTCCCGAACACCAGTCAATTATTTCTTTGTAATTTTTTCGAAGCAGATATTATTCCTTTCAAGACGATTTAAATAGAATGGTTAAATATAGCACGATGATTGTAAGTGATACGCTGTTCGGTAAAAAGACAATGACCACGCCAGGCACTTGGCGTACATTATACGTAGGGCTCCGTGTTTTCGGTTTTATCCGAAAAAAAATCTGATAAACATTAGCCGGTAAAATTTTTGACAATTCGTAGTTATCCGATAAGCTCCGATTTCAAGGGCCAAAATGACGTGGTTTCGTTCTTTATCAAATGGGTAAGTTCTAAGCGTTCATTGATACATCTTCTGGTTTGACAGATTTGAAGTTTACCGCGCGTCGACAGTATCTTGGAGACTGCACCCATCGCACATTTAATAACGGCATTGTCGCGCACGAAGCGAGAGACGTCAACAGGTCAACAAATGTAGGGGCCCCGGGAGCTCGAGACGGCATCTTTATATACGGTCCCCTGGCGACACTAAGGTGCGCCAGGCGACCGCGGCGCTAGGGCGTCCAGACAACACCGAATATACGGGCCCCGGGCTTCGCCGTACGCTGCTGCCGGTGCCACTATCAAGAGATTTCGATTGCAGCCGCGCGGCGTATTGGGTGTCTCTGATTGGTCTGCTCTCTCTCGCATGAGCACCCGAGAGAGAACAGTTTCGGACAGTCACGGCAGTGAGGGTCAAGTGCGGAAAGCCTGCTGGCGGAAGCGTGCCATCATAGAGTTTCTTACCATATACACTAGAGAGGAATCTAGCGCTAGCGTCTATGCGGCTCACATCAAGGCCGTCTGTGTCGTCATGGGCCGCCATTGTACATTGCGCTCGCCTTAGTTTCATTATTGGCTTGGATTGAAATGTTTTAGTGACCGCAAATTTAAACAAAGTGCCACAAAAACGCGAAGAATAGTGTGCAATCATGTCAGTGGAAAATAAAAACAGGCTGTTTTAAAACTAAGGAAAAAGGAAGCAAAGCGAGTTTTTGACGGAAAGGTTGTGCCTGCTATTCCGCAGGCCAAGGTTGTAGTTACGAACAAGGTTAATATTTTGGAGGGAAACTCATTAGAGACTGATTTTATTAATTTTACCATTATTGCAAACAATAAGTTGCTTGAAGAGTTTGGAAAGTTTTTTGAGCGTGCCTATTAAAACGTTGCCTTCGTGGTGCACCGACCTTCGACTGCGGCATGAGCAACGTCAGGTGCGATCACGCACTGCCTGCTGTTTCACCGAACACGGCTACCACAGAACAAGGAGGGTTTGGGCTTCCTTGTAGTTCGTAAACGTGTTAATGCATAATGAAGAAAGCAAATCCCCAAAAGCGCTTAAGAAACCAACTTTCAGGCCAAGCCCAAGCCAAAAAAAAGGGGGGGGGGCTTCCCGTGAACCCCCACGACGACATTGCTTACAAGGCGCAGTTTCCTCTCTAGTATACTTACTAAGAAACTCTATGCGTGCCATGGCATGCTCACATGACGGAGTTCTGTAGCGCGTAAACAGAAATTTCGGGCAAGCAAAATGGAAAGAAACGAAAGCTTTGCAGCGACTAAGTAAAGGAGTATAGTGATCTTGAACAGTCAACGTCCTCTGAAGGAGTCATTGTTTGCAAGCTTAGTCGCGTGACAGTTGGCATTGCCAACGGCAAGGGCGCCGTGAGAATTGCGGAGCATTTACAACCACAGCGCCACGTCTGTATGAAGCGCCGTCCCGACACAGGTGACTTCGTGCTGAACTGTCGGTGCTTTGAATTTACGGCTACGTGAGAGTGAATGCAGCGTGCTTCGTACAGTTTCATAAGGTTTCGTCGGGCGAGCTTATGCCAGGGTCTAAATACACTTGCATGGTTGGAGTCCGATTTGTTCGCATCGTCTTGTTATTCCTATCTCACAGGCAAGTCGCCACAGCAAAGTTCGCTGGAAAAATGCATAACTTGGGCCCGCTCAAAGAGAGAAGATGCGAATGAACTCCCGCACCAATTTTGCCGGGCACTCTGTCGTGCTGGGATTCCACTGAACCACGCTGATGTGCCTCTTGGCAGCCTCTTTCGAAGCAAGTCTCCGGAGGTACGAACGATGCCAGGTAGTGAGCAGCTACATAGGGAATACCTACGTGACGTCAGTGACAAAGTCCTTGCTACGATAAGCTCTTTGATGAAGGACCAGCCCATTTCCGTCACCATCGACTAGTCGCCGGAACTTCGTGGACGTCCGGCGGTGGCGGTGCTTGCAACGTTCTACGATGACAATCTTCCTGGACGTAGAACCCTCACGATAGACTTGCAAATTCAGCAGTGTCAACGCAGTATCAATTGCCATGCTGATACAAACCGCCCTTCAGAAGATTGGAAAGACCTAAGGCGGCGGCGTAGCTGCATTGAGCTCCGACTCAGCTTCTTACATGCAGAAGCTCCACAAGGACTTGCAACTTTGCCACCGCGAATTCAAGACGCTTCACTTCAAAGATCCGTGCCACCTACTCAACAACGCCCTGGAGGATGGAATCAGGGCGAGCTCGTTTAACGTAGTTCATGATTTTGTGGTGCACTTTCCTTCCTTGTTGAAGTCGTCGCGTGAGCGTGGTCTTGTGTGCTTAACCATGGGCACGACCATCAATTCGCTGAAAACCGTACGTCCGTAGAGGTGGTTCTCTTTTTATGAAGCTCTGGAAGATATTAGATGTGGAGTACCTTAGGACCGCACAATGTCCGTCCGCATCCGTGTGCATAGCATTTACAATCGCAAAAAATCACACAGGGACCAGCCGTATTCGAGCCTGTGTAGTGACAGAGTTAGTGTCAGTCGTCTTACCCATTGGGCTACGACCGTGAGTTAGTACGGGAGAGTCAAACGGCTTACTCCCTCGCGTGTAACCTCCCAATGTCCGTCCGCGTCCATCCGTGCGCACACCACCATCAAGCGAAAATCAAGCGAAATTTGATTTGAGCCGTGACTTGCAGTTTCATTTAGGGAATAATCAAGGTGCACCTTACGGCTCCAATCGAATGATGGTCGGGGCGCAAATCGGATGTCACTCGGGGCGCAACTTGGATGTCATTTCGGTTCCCCGTACTCCGCACCCTCGCCATCATCCACGGAGTGGAGATGCTGCCATTTTTCTGGACTACTGGCGCGCCATTTTGTCTTTCTTGAGAAGCGACGAAGCCAAGGGAACGAAGTGTGATAAGCTCATGGGTCTTATTTCATCGTCTGAAGCTGTGCACGACTTGCTCGTTAAGATGAGGTTTCTGAAGACCAATTCATGCGCCGTGCTCTCAATCATTAAGGAACTTGAGGCAGAGAGTACCCTGGTACACCAAGTTTATTCCATACTGGGGTTCGTTTGCACGCGATCATCAGACAAGGGCGTGATCCAACCGAGGTCTTCGCATCAGATGTCACAAGTATGTTGGACCTCCTTGACGAGAATGACCGCTCAACGACTGTCGCAGACTTCCACGAATGCTACGCTGCTGTCGCCGAAAAGTGGAGAAAGACATCTGAGAAGAACCTGTGCGATCAACTCCAGTGCACCAAAGAATCGTTTTGGTACTGGGTTCTAATTGTGAATTCAAATGTGATGCATGAGCTGCCCGGTGCGTTCGAAACATATGCGCCTATTTTTCAATTAGTGCTTCTTGAAACTGACGACATGAGCCAGCTCCTGAGCGATTTTGCGAACTATCAGTGCTATGAGATATGTAACATTGTTGAACCGCTGTCGTTTTGGGGACTTCACAATGTCGAGTGGCCGGTGCTTTTTCGCGGCGCGCTGCGTCTTCTGGCGCTTCCTGTTTCTGGCGCTAACGTTGAAAGGGCATTTTCAAAGCTGAGAGTTGTCAATCTAAACGAGCGCGCTTCGATAACTGACAGCAACTTCGCAAGGTATGCTTGCGCATTTTACAATTAATAAGCTTTAAGCTAAGGTTGGTATATGCACAAGTACAGGTGTTTTGAGTTCAAGTATTTCGCTTCTGCGTATATGTTTTTGTGCATCCAAACTTTCTAGAAAAAAAAATGGTCTTCGTGTGTTTTGATGTTTTAGTATTCAGATATGAATTGATGTAAGCTTTGTGGATTTTGAGAATAATGCAAAAATTTGAATTTCCGAGAATCGGGGATTTACTAGAAACAAAGTCCGATTAACGCCGAATTTCCACCAAAAATATAAACTCCGACAAACAACTGCGGATTTCCAAGAAAAATAAACACCGGAAACACGCCGACCTAATTATAAGAAGTGGCATGGCGTGTGTGTTGAAGCATAGAAATGAATGGCTGATTGTTTCTTGACAGTGCAATCTTGTAGATGCACAGCAATCCCAAGAGGAGTATAATGTAGTAACTTTGAGTACAGGATACTTCGTAAAATACTGTTCTGTGGGCGCATACCATAAAAAATTTGGCTTTGTGCCACCAGTAACTTTAAAATACCCTTTCATTGTTGTTGTTCCGCATAGAGTATCCCAGACAAAAATTTGAAGTGGTTTTCGAAGTGGTCCCACTTCATTCAAAGTGGTCCCACTTGCCTGCAAGTGGGATCCAAAGTGGTCCCACTTGCCTCCAAGTGGGATCTGAAGTGGTCCCACTTGCCACCAAGTGGGACCTGAAATGGTGCCACTTTGAGGCAAGTGGGACCACTTGCAAGTGGTGCCACTTGCAAGTGGTCCCCTAACAGGTACCACTTGGTTCAAAGTGGGAGCTAAACTGGTCCCACTTGCTGCAAGTGGTCCGCGAACAGATACCACTTGCTTCAAAGTGGTGCCCGAACAGGTTCCCCTTGAGGTGAAATAGTGACTAAGTGCAGCACTTTTACTGCTTCTACAACACTGGTTTTGGGATCCCGAAGTAACTTTTCCCCCACTACCCTCTTATCCCGAAGTAGCCAATGTGAATGTCGATCGAATTTGTAGTACTGGGCGTATACTTGATATTTATATAACAATTTCAGAATGTTTTCTTCCATACTGTGGAAATAGCTTTCGAAAATATTCACAGAAAAAATTCGTATTTAGTTCGTTTTTTTTAAATCTCATGCCACACATTCCACTCAAAGACATCTTACTTGCTATCTAGCATGGCAGAAACAAATTTTTTCAGACGGCCGTAACGTTTCTGCCGTAGCGCAGGTGTAGTACATTGATCAAAATGAACCGACAATAGAGTTGCAACCTTCGCCACATCTCGCGATAGCGCCGCTCGTCTCAGCCCATGTAATCGGCAGTAGTTGAGGACTGTGTTTGCACACCTACTTGCGGTATAAATGATTGAATAGCTAGTGCTATCGCGAGCGGATGCTCCCAAATTACATCGCCTACAATCAGTGCTCTCCATTTGCAAAATGAGCGGGAGTGTTTTGTGCGGCAGTTGTTAGGGTTGGTGTCATATTTAGATTATGTGCTAAATTTGCAGCTGTAAAGCTTAAAATGAAGGCTAAACACGGTTAAACGACGTCAAAAATTTTGTGTTTTAATTTTTTTGCAATGCCTATACCATATAAAACTTCTTATTAGCCTTTTTAACGCTATTCATGAACCCCGGCGGCAGTTTCGTACACATGCACAAACGTCAAAAAATGGTGTATGTTGTGGATGAGACTGGTGAGCGCGGTCGCCTATTCAGTTATATTAGCGTGCAACCGCCGTGTTTTGTTTCTTTGCGATGCCGCGCATCGTGTTTATTAGCAAGTGCGTCACCTGTGGGAAACGCAAGAACTTCTGCGCAGGCATATGTTCCAAGCTTTCATATCTCCGCAGAAGGCGAAGTGACGAGTGTGCGGGTTTGACTGGTCGTACTAAGAGCTAGGTGCCTTTTTTTTTCCCAGTGAAACTATGACATCTGGTGCCGGATGCTGTCCGACGCTTTTTAACATTGTAGATTTTTAAAAAATGAGGTCAACAAGCTGCGCTTTGATTAGTGCAAGCCACGTTTCGGGGTTCAAGTGAAGCACATGCGTGCGGGAGCCGGTGTTGCCTGGCGCCTCGTAGACTTTGTGAAATCTCCCCCCCCCCCCCCCTTCCCGAGATTGCGAATTGCGTGCAGTGCGCTTCGCAGGTATTGTGCTCGCGAGACTGGCTGCCGCCGTCGTGATCTATCTCCCGCCTCGCGGCCCGAAGGCGGGCGTCGTATATGCGTTCCGTCCTCGTGAAACTCGGCACCCAAGTCAGGCGCCGTGAAATTGCCGTACTCGCTCGTTAACGCACCCCGACAGCGTGCGCGTCGACCTGGTGCTTGCGGAGTTGTGCGGGAAGAAAAGTAGTCAAGAGATCAGGGCGCAGGAGGTGTAGTTAAATAGATGGGAATTTACAAAGTGGAAGGGCGATAAATTAATATGCCAAGGCACAAGAAAGAGCTCGCGCCGTGCGCCGGCGAGCGAGTATGGCAATTTAACGACGCCTGACTTTGTTGGCGAGCTTCACGAGGACGGCACGCATACCACGACGCCTGTCTTAGAGTTCACAGAGGCATAGAGTTCGCAAACGTGGAAATTGAAAGTGAAATGCGCTCATGTGGCCTCGCAGGGAATTAACATAGTCACGGGGGCGGGGCGGGGGGTAGATTTCACAATGCCTACTGGGCTTTGTGTTGTTTGTTGCATTTGTATTGCTACTAATTATTAATAATTTGATGGTTATGCAACTTCTTAAACTAGTGCCATACTGAACCATATGTATCACTAGCGGTAGTGTCCGGCGGTGCCCGGGTGGGTCATTATATTAAAGACAGCAATTGGTATTTGTTAGTCGACATATTAGGCTACTTCATTGGGAAGTGGTACACACTCGGGAGCGCCTGCCTGCTGTCAGTACATAGGCTCCAAGTGCAGGCGCATTGTGGTAATGTGAAACGACTGGTACTCGTGTTTTACTCCAACTCTCGCTAAACAAATCGCACCAAGATGGCGCGTTTGAGCGAATGAGTCAGTGAGTGAAAAAGGTTTTATTGAGCCGGCGAAGTGGCAGTGGTTCCCGATTTCAGAAAGCCATGTGATGAGTGCGCAGCCTTCGCTCTGGAGGAAGTATTGTCTGGACATCCCGATCGCTGTTAGTCCCCAGGTTCTCCCACAGCTCAAGGTTTGGAAAAGTGGATGGAAGAAGGAGGAGCTTGGTTTTGCTTGCACTCTAATTATGATATGAGGAATAGTGCCAGGTTGCAACCACAACTTGAATTCGGCAGGAGATTGCGCTGGGAACACATGATGGAGACCGGCTGGGTGAGGGGTATTCTTCCTCGTAGGAAGTGCCATCTCAGAAGATATGAACGATGCTCATCGGTACAGTTTTATGATAAGTAACATGGGCTCCCTACGGGAGGCGCGAGGGTTGCAGGAAGTCTCAGCAGATGGCGAGGGCTAACCTTTGCGCTTTTTAGTGGTGCATCTTTTCTTTTACATTTATGATATATTGCCACGAACCATGTATTCTTTATTTATTGTTTGTTTTTACTGCCGGGCCAAGCCCGGCTGTGTTATCTGCGTTCCCAGCTAAGCGCGGCTTCCATTCTTTATTTTTATGCCGCACGGGCTTATCACATTCAGATAAGCAGACTGTTTCGCCCTAACGTCGCTAGCCCAGAATAATCTTCTGTGATCTACAATGTTCTGGATGTGAATCGACGGTTCCAGAAACACTTAGCGCCGAAAGATAAAGCCTGCAGAGCAGACGCCGCGGCATTCGAATCGCCGGAGCTCGCCTGCACACGTCACTTTGTTGACTGCCGCTTCGCCGCCTCTGTATTCTTTGAGTTGTTAGGGGAGCACAAGCTCGCTCCAATAAACTTATTTTCCTTGAAGACAACTGCGTCGTCTCTGGCTTCGTGACAATATGACACCTGCTCCTACGGGAGACGCGTAGTTGCCGAAGGTGTCAACAGATGGCGACCGCTAAGCGAACGCGGGAAAACTCAACTGAATTTTACGTCCGAAAGGATGCAGATTAAAAAATCTTGCTGGCCTTCTTATCCGCATGTTAGGACAAAATCCTGAAAGTGGTTTTTGGGCAATTAAATGGGCAGCATTTTCAAGAAAAAACGAATGGGAGATATCAACTGGCTGGGTGGTTATTTACGAAAGTGTAAAAACACAGTGTTTTCCCGAAATCCCGCTTGCCTCTATTGGGAGGGTGTCATTGAAAAATGTTGTATAACAGTGTTGAGATACGTGAGTAAGTTGCCTGTCTCAAGAAAAACCAGTTCGATATCTCAGATGGTGGGCGGTAAGAAAATTAATATGTGAAAAACTTTTTTTACCGCTTTTCATTCTCTCCATGGTGGAATTTTTAAAAATTTAAGAAATATTGACCTCCAACACCGTCATCAAAATGTGCCCTTGCAATCTGTAGCCGTTTGAAAGAGCAGTTTGGCTAGACGTGTACATAACCTATCAGGCCTTTTTGGCTCATCAGCCGTGTCATTTGTAAAAAACAATTTGACCCTTTTAACGGCGTCGCAGAGCGAAATCCTTAAAAACGGTTCTGTGCATTTGTATGAGTAACACATTCTAGCAAAAATCAGTTGGATTACTGAATCGGTGAAAGATTTATTTGAAAATGTTTAGGAACACCGTTTTAGTTCCGGAATGCGGAATCACCTCGCTGGTGTAGGTTAGGCCGAAATCCAAAAAACTACTTTTTAGGTATTCTTAAGGGCTACTTATATCAGCAAAAAGCGCTTCGATATGTGAATGGGTGACCGAGAAAATCACGGATGCGCGAAACCACAATTTCGCCCTTTTCTTCGGTTAGGAGGGCAATTTCTGAAAAACCCGCCTTAGTGAGGACCTACTCAACGACGCAAATAAACTTTTGAAATTTCAAGTCTCTAGGTCTAGCAGTTTGGCTGGGCGTTGATGAGTCAGTCAGCAAGTCAGTCAGTCAGTCAGTCAGTCAGTCAGTCAGTCAGTCAGTCAGTCAGTCAGTCGGGCACCTCTTTTTACAGGTATAGATTACTTTGGTGGGTGTCTTAACTCTGAAGGTAAGGAGTTCGCGAGAAATTCGATAGCCCCGTGTGATACTTTGGTTCTGTTTTATAAAACTGATCAACGAGCATTCATATTTCTGCGGTTTTTGAGTGGCCATGTGACCACGTCGTCGTGGAAACTCGCTGATTGATTGTAATGTAGCCCAATAGATGCGATAGGCCAACATCCATTGCGTCCTAGAAAGGATGGAATTCCGGCTAGATATTGCGGTGATTGTAGCTAGACAAACAATGTCTAGCTGAAAATAACACTCAAAAGTAGAATTTGTCAGTACGAAATTAAATAATTCCTGCTTGTAATCATGTTTGTCCTTCAAGAAAATACCAATTTTTTAGCTAGATGTGCAGCTAGAAGTTCCAGCAATCTAGCTTGTGTTGCAAATTGTACTCTTTAGGATGCAGCTACTACTTCAGCTAGAAAAATTCTAGTTGAGGTACGTCTAGACAAATGAACTTTATGGTTCTATAATCAAGATAGAAATACGATTATTTTATTCTGTGTACAGACAGATTGGTGTACTATTTACACCTGTGAGGCATTAAATGCACTTGCTTTAAACTTGTTGCCTTTTACAAAACTAAAAAGCAGCTTAGCCCTGAAAGAGTTGCTACAAGCATTGGTAAGCAGCAGCATTTTTTTGCATGCGAATATATGCCTCATTATGCTTTCCTTTTCCTTTTTTTAGGAACAGTGACGCACATAGCAACAAGAACCAGAGCATTCATGGGACATTATGATACAATATTTACGATGATTAGAAGGAAATGCATTAACAGCGGGACGAACTGCAATGTCTGGTGTGCCATTTATTTCTGTTTGTCCTGTTGTTAGTGCATTCCTCCTAATCATGCGAGACCAACTAACCCTTTAGATTGCTTTGATCTTGTGTAACAGAAAATTCAGAACCTGCGAGAAGGCAAGAAGTACAAGTTGTAATTTCTGATTGGGTGCCTAAATAAATCGTGCAAACATGTAAGCAAAACTGTGATTTTCTTCGCACCGATTGCCTCCAGCGTGCCACTATCAAGTGGTCCCACTTCCCAAGTGGTCCCACTTACCAAGTGGTCCCATTTTAAAGTGGGACCACTTTAAAGTGGGATATCGAACAGGGACCACTTGGGACCGCTTGCCAAGTGGGATATCGAACAGGCACCACTTGGCAAGTGGGACCACTTGCCCAAGTGGTCCCTGTTCGATATACCACTTTAAAGTGGTCCCACTTCAAATTTTTCCCTGAGATGACACTATGTTATGGCTGAAAGCAGAAAAGCATTCTATATAACTAGCTTCACTAACGTTGGAAGAGAGTACCTGTGTTTACATATTACACCGTATATTTTATTCATTTTGGTGCGTACGGTGTCAATTTGTATATCCGAGCTGTTTCTGGAAAGACTATAGGGCTAAATATTTATGATTGAGACAATGTCAGTGATTGTATTTTTGTATACACAAGTTGAATAGCATTACGTACAATTTTGTTTTTCTCTCGAAATAGTACAGCTGTTGTCTTGTTCGTACTTAGTTTTAAGTAGTTCTTTTTCTGCACCACTGTAGATATTTCAGAAATTGATTACTGCAGCCTTAGTAAACGTTTTCCCAATCCAATCCAACACCGTATACTGACAATGCTGTACTTTTTTATACCTTTCATACTTTTTTCGCCAGAAACATGACACAATGTGCTGGGAGAGAGAATTTCCTGATGTATTTATTGGAGCACTGCGAACTAATATGGAATTTAAAAGCATCCGGCAGTGGAGTTGCACAGAGCGTTAATTTATTGGGGACAGGTGAACGTAGTCAAGTGCATATCGCGTTACTGAAATAGGGACAAACTAATTTTAGCATTTAATATATATAATATAATATAATATATATAATATATATAATATAATATAATATAATATAATATAATATAATATAATATAATATAATATAGTCAATCAGTCAATCAGTATTTGTTAGAGTGCCCAGGAACAACCAGACGATCATGGTACTGGCGCACTGTCTCATGCGATAAGCAGGTGACGAACGATCTAGAAACACGAAAACAAACGTACAAACCCGCGAAAGGCATTGAGGGGCAACCGAATACAGTTGACAAACGTGAGGAATTCAGCTGGAGCAAAACTCACGTTTGGAGCAAAATTCATGAAGAATACAAATTGAAAGACAACACGGAACGAGTTAAAACACTGTACACTCAAAACATATAGACTCTAGAAAGTTGTAGTTAACAATCACGCTTCAATGAAGGCAATAAGGAAGCAAGGAAGGATGTAGAAGGAAGGAAGGAAGGAAACTTGACCTGGCTAGAGCCTAGTTTGCTATCCTGCACGTGGGAAAGGGTACATAGGCAAAAAGAGAAGGGAAAGAATGACGAAAAATGGGAGCAGACAGGTGTGCCAAGCGCTGAAGCACTAAATGTTCAAGTTCAGGGATTGCCACAGTAGGCTTTCAGTCTATACTCTAAAGCTCGAGTTCGTCGCCCGTAGAAAGCGTAAGAGTTCCTTAGTCGCCTTCTGAGCGGACGACAGAGAAGACCAGTGACACAGAATCTTCCCCTCCGAGAATGGCCGCCGAGAGTCCAGGTTCCTCAGTGCTAACGACAGCTTCTTTCTTTCAGGCGAGTAGCGTGGGCACTCGCATAAAACGTGGCGTATCGTCTTCGGCGTGCCGCACGTTTCGCACTCCTCACTTGCTGCCATTCCTATTAAGTATGAGTAAGCATTTGTGAATGCCATCCCCAGCCAGAGACGGCTAAGCTTACACAAATACACAAAGGAAACATAGAAACGACAAGCTTTCATATACTCAGAAACCTGACCCCGTCAGATGAACGTTTGTCAATCGAAGTTACGCACTAGGACAAGCAAAATACTCATGGTTTTTCAAGCTACGCAGTTCCTTATAAAAAGCTATATATTTTAATATAGTATGAAGTAATTACTCAAAGAGAAATAAGTTGGCATCATAAGCTCCCTTTCTATCCAGACACTTGCGTTAGCTCGAAGTCAGAGAATAAGGACGAAAACAAATGAAATGAGAGTCGCGAACCGTGCGTGCCATGTAGTGCTGTGTGTGCAACAATCGAACAAACCAAGGGGCCAGGAAAGTAAAGAGCCAAGCGTGGTTGCGCCTGCCATTAGGACAGTGAAAAAAACAAACGATATGAAATCCTGTTAGCGACCCAGCATTCCGAATGCCCTGCCGAACAAGAAGAGGAAGTGTTAGGAATCAGCTTCTTTTTTCATGTCATACTAATTGTCATTTTGTTTTTATTCCTGCAGGAAAGCAACAACAGAGGATGCTTTGGTCATCAGCAAGCTGCGGGGCATATCCTGTTGTCGTTTAACCGAGCCCGTTATTAATGACCGCCATTCGCCTTTAGCAATCGGTTCTCGGGACGCTTTTGGTCGCACCACATCCTTTATTTCCAATGCGGTAAACAGAACACGGGGCGCTAAAAGGGGGCAAACAACAGCACGCAAAACCAACAAAATTAGCAAATGACAAACAAGAGTCTCCTTAAGCTCGCACCGTTGGACGAGGGCCCCAACAGTTGATTCGCAAATCGCCTGCCGGAAATACCTCGTCGCCATCGGATGTCCGCCTGGAACCCGCCCGAACGAACCAGCGATTCAACAAGGCAAAAAAGAAGGGGGGGGGGAGCTTGTGAGCGCAAACCATTACCAACAAATGCTGGGTCGGTTGCGCCACAAGCGCCACGCTCGTCGGAATTTCTTCTCCCCGTTGATTATGTGCAAAACAGGGAACGAAACGAAACAAGAACAATGAAAATTCTTCTGTCATTCTCGCCCAGGCGTCCAAACAGTTGCCGCGACGTCGAGAGCGTGACAAGGAAATCACGCGAGCACTCAATGTATTCTGCCTGGTCCCGTGCTGTCTCATCAGCCTTTTTTTTTCTTGTGTACATTTGCTCGCTAGCGACCTATAACACTGGTGCCAGTGTTGGTAAATGGTCGCCAAAACTCGCAGCAAACTCGCATTTTCTATGAGGGCAGAGCCTCTTGTTTTCTTGCGTCCTCTCGTGTTATCTTCCCCTGCATATCCCCGCGTTTTCTTCTTCCGTTTTCTTTCTTCTCTTTCGGGAATCTGACGTAACAAAAAAAGACCAAAATAGAATAAACTTTCTCTTCTTTTGCAAACACAGTGTCGTTATTACCCTCCGAAAACGCGCACCCAAACATTTGTGCGCTTGGGAGCGGCCACATTGTTTATTGATGGCGCCGCTTACAATCGGTGAAGGGGTAAGCAAGCTCGCGCCTCCAAATGAGTGCGACGATATTTGTGGGAAAACAACGGACCAAAATGGCGCTGCGTAAATCCGAAGAACAAATGGTGCCCTAACGTTGAACGATCGTTCGAATACTGCAGAGCGCATTGACCGTACATCGGCTCCTCTTATCACCCCTCCTCCCCTCTTCTGCTTTTTTCTCGTGCTGCGCGAGAACGGAAGAAGCAATGTTCCCTGTTTTTGCTTTTGTGTACAAGACGGGCTTTTTGCCACTGCCTTTTGATTAGCCTGGGCTAGCTCTAAGGGAACACCGCCTGACACAAAGTGCAAAAAAGGCGATTCAGCGGATTGAAAAATAATAAAAAAAGGCACAGAACAAGACGGAATGAGCGGCCGGTACGCTGAGTAAACGGAAGACTCGTAAAGTGTTAGTTATAATGTGGCAGACGCGTGGTCCTGGCCATCAAAGGGATTCTGTTGTAAAGCATACGACAACGCCGATGTCGTTTCTTTCGACTCTGACTCGTTTGTTCCCCCTTCTCGCTTTTTTTTTTTTGCTTTCTTTTTCTGGCGTCGCTTGCTAATTGTCGATAAACGCCGTTCAAATGTGTGCTCGTCGTTAGGTGATAACGGGCCTCTTCGCATTCGTTTAATTAGCGTCAAAGACTGACGCCGGACAAAAGAAAGAAAATGGTTCGACGAATGCGAAAGCTCGGGAAGACAAAAGAAAGCATGGCGTGACTGAAAGTTGCGGACAATTTCCGCTCGCACGTTTCGCACTCGGCCTTTTATTTTTTCTTTTGTTTTCCTCGCTGTTGCTTTTGGTTCATCCCTCGGTCGTGTCTTTATGGACGTGCTCCGATTATGTACACGAGCGGGACCTTTCTTTTACGTGCCAGGGGACGGTCATAACGCGCCCGTTTTCTTTTTTTTTGTCCTTCTTTTCGTTCTTCCATTTTGGGAACGCGCACCATGCGCACCCTTTGTTTGTAAGCCATCGGTATACGTTCCCGATTCCCTGAACAGATTTTTACGGCTGCGCAGGTCGTTATTCCCTGTGTCCAATGCCGCTGTATTTTCTTTTCTTGCGAGCCCATAAACCAGCGTGACAATGTTCGTGCACTGTCAGCAGAAATGTCCAAACCTTCAGCCTCCTCGTTATGCCTGAACCATGTGATGGTTTAGGCATAACGATGGGCCATTTCGCACAGGCCTAAATAGACATGTTAACTCGCGTGCCTAGCTCGCTGGGCGAGGTTTATACGTAGGAAGAACAGAGCTTAGTCAAGAAATCCGCGGGCGTAAGGGCCTAGTTCGTCTCTTGTTCATGTCAGAAAAGTAACTGAGATGCTAGGAAAGAACTGCATAAAAAATAAATAAAATAAAACTTTGAGATGCAAGGAAAGAAATACAGGCGCCGCCGAGCGATACCTCGATATTGGCTCACTAATCGGGAGGTCGGCCGATTTTGGGCGAAGGTGATGCGTGGACACGTTTCAGAGCAGTCGCCGCAGACAAGACTGCATCCGCAAAAGGACAACTGGCGGCGCACTACGCTGGCGCCACCTCTTAGCCGCCGCAGACA
Organism: Haemaphysalis longicornis; assembly: GCA_013339765.2. Taxonomy (NCBI): domain Eukaryota; kingdom Metazoa; phylum Arthropoda; class Arachnida; order Ixodida; family Ixodidae; genus Haemaphysalis; species Haemaphysalis longicornis. The sequence continues at coordinate 134,095,847 of CM023450.1, read as the reverse complement.
AACCTCCGCTCATGCGGCGCTGTGTTCCTCGTTTACTAGTCTCCTCCTAAGATTATCCACGCGTTCCCTCCGCAATCACCATTTCATTCCCCGCTACGCTCCGCGTAAGCCCTCTTTCATCGCCCCACTCTGCCTCACGTTCGCTGCGTTACGACACCGCTCAACCGCAGGAAACGATCACTTAAAGCTGCACCCTAAAATAGCAGTCTGTAACTGTATATACACTGATGTCTCTGTCAAATTCTTTGCTTTAGTATACCAAAAAATCGAAACACCTGAACAGCTGCGCTCATTAAGGCGAATCGTGATAGTCGCGGTATGTTTTCTGCTGCGTAAACTGTCGGTTTGCTAACCTTTGACTGCAACCCATTCTCAGGTTTGTAAGTGGCGAAAGTAGGTCCCCTTACAGTCGCCCACCTTTTCAACTAGTTATTTTGATTACTGGTAAGCTTGCCACGTTTAATTTAGGTTATTTTTTTGTGAGGACAGAACAACTGACCCCCCCTCCCGTTGTGTGTCTGCAGTGTTTTTGTCACGTTTCACAGCCGTAGTTTGGCGCGTGTTATTACCTTTCTACAACCGCGGAAGGTCAACATTTTGGCTTAATCATTTTTCAGGAGGGCTCAGCCTTGATGCAGTGTGAACGTCAAAAAGGCTCAATGGGGTTCAGCGGTGGAAAGCAGGCAAAAATAATACTCTATTCGATATAAAACTTTATGCTGGGTTTCGTTATTTCATCACGTCAGAAGAGGAGCATGTGGCCAGGTTATACGAAAAAGTCTACTCATTCTTGTGCACCTGACGATGTTCTTCGGAAAATACCTTGTATTCTGGAAATGAGTAAGAACTGCAAGACATGGAGGAATCGGTGGAAAGGGGAGACGTGAGCGAGATCTTACTATCCATTGAATAAGGGATGTTATGAAAGAAAAAAAAAACCTGAAATGTTGCAGGGTGCCTCGTTCTCTCAGAGGCATGATTGTCGTGTTGAACTCACAAAACCAACAGCGCCTCTTTTCGAAATAAAGGTGGGTCCTTCGCTTCGGTGTCGAAACAATAAAGAGAGCGAAGGGAGGGTTGCGGCGGCTTTCGTAAGGATTTCGTAGTCATCGACGGTGTAACCAACTGTCAGCGAGAAGTTGTGCTTTGTCTGTTGTCGCCTGTTCACCAGTCACGCTGCAGAAACGATGTCTAAATGTGACTTGGTTTCAGCTGCGGCGGAAACTGAACCAGAAAGTTCGAGATCATGATAGATCTTTGGAGCATATACGTAGCCTACAACAGTGCCAAACTCGGAAAATAAAAGCAAGGTTGCAAAAAGCAATTTATACTAAAAGCCTTCAATTTGTGGAAACTTAGCAAGAGAAATAAGGCAATGAATTGCCCCGGCTGCGTGACATTGCTCTGTTTTTTTTTTCAGTGCAGAATCTCGCACTCTGTGGCTATTGGGAAGGTTAATTGGCCGCGAATAAAATAAACATCTTTGAAATCGTTGAAATCCTTTCAAAATATAATGAGCACAAAGCCGACACGGGAGCGCTCTAAAAGCGAACTTCTTGGTCTCTTATCTATCTCCGGCAACACAAAACAATTCACTGGCGTGCTAGCAAGACGTGCAAAGAAAATGCTCCTTTTGAGGATCAAGTCAGCACACAGCTGGATCAAGGTTGACAGCACTTTAGACATATTTAATTGCGACCGGTGGTGTACGTGATATGTCGAGATATGCCAACTGGAGCGTTAAGGTGATTGAATTATTCTTGGGATTATTTCTACTCAAGGAAAAAACAGCTTCTGATTTCGCTTCGGCGATTGCAATACCTAGAGCGTGATGATTTAGGCATAGCGATGTGCCGTCCCATGTACAACTCCAGTGCTGCCTGTGTGGCTTATATGCACGGGGGCGTACACGCCATTACTAAGATGATGATGTTGATGATAAATAAACTTTATTTGAGTCGGGGTGCTGATGTTAGGGTACCCGCCCGGTGGGAGGCTTCCTTAGTCCGGGATGCCTTGGACTGTGCAGGCCATCCGTGCCCCCTCCACCACTTATGAAAAAGAAGAAAAAAAACCTGTCTTCAATCGGGGCCTAGATGATAAACAAGTGTGGCTAGCATTCTGATCTTCTGTGATCTTCTGCGATCTTCTGATCAACAGCTGATTTTCTGTGATGTTTTTTTTATCTAATGAAGCAATGTTTTCTTTCGTCACGGCGTCTATGTATACGTCAGGGATAGGACCTGATCAGCCCCACCACAGTGCCTGTGGTGTGGCAGATCTGCAGTATAGACCAGTATGGACCAGTAGAACATTTTGACGGATTGGTGGTGGCCACGCATGGGTTAACTGATCGATCAGAAAATGACTACGCCAAGGGTGCAGCACAATGCCTGCTGGTAACTACCAGTGGCTTTCCATTTTCTCTGCTACTCGCACCTATTGTATGCAGTACTTGGTAAAACTGGCGCTTCACATCTCTATTTGTGCACAAAAAGCGTAGTCCTTAACGAAGAGGCGACAAAATCGGAGTCCCTTAGGCACTTTCTTTAAGAGGAGCGTGATCGCCCTACTACTCAAATTTATGGAACAGGCGCTCGTTAGTTGTTGTTTGTGGGCTTGAAGGGCAGGAAAATGAAAGTAAGAGCACTGGGGATATTACTGAGCTTGGCAGGGAGTTCACCTTCGTACAACCCAGTGCGGGTGAGGGGATGCAGAGGGGATGAAAGGATATAGGTGAGTGTAGAAGAGATAAAGAAAGACATAGAGATAGGCTTCCGGGTAGTCGTAACTCTAACAAGCTACCAATTTCAATAGAGAGAAGACGCCCAGCTCAAAAAATACGAAAGTAACAAGGAAGGCTTCGTTGCAGTAAAAAAAAGTGAAGGGGATGCCGTGGTGTACACTGGACGACTTCATGCTCATCTCCACAACATATCAGTTAGTAAATAAACTTTAATAGTCAAGCATCAGGTGTAAATGGTGGGGCACTCGCCCGGTGGAAAACATCCCCATATAGTGCGGTATATGCCCTGGCTGCACCTTGTGTCAGGGAACCGTTTCACTATAGTTCTTGGAGAAGCGTACGCGGAAAGTAACCGCCCATCATATCAGCAGCTGTAGCCACATTGTCTTGACAAGCACACATTTACCTCCTGTGCCTTCATGGCTCATAATAATGCGTGGTAGCTTGATTTTAATATCAGCTTTTTGTACTCCAAATGCTAAATGAGAGAATAGCAGAAAAAAACCGCGGCTTTGACCGTTATTATATTCGGTACGATTTCACCTGTATTCTTCGATAATGAATTGTAATAAGAGCGATCGATAGGCTTTTTTTGGCAACGAAGCGAAATAAAAGCAAGCGGCGCAGGAACAATAGAGCAGTCACTCAGATAAATATGCGGCTCTCAGTCTTCCCGAAAATTAGCTGGTTGCCGAGGTTGTAGAGATTTCTCTTCTCGATGAATGTGCGCGTATCTTTGCGTTTTACAAATTTTTATTCGGCATGTGCAAGCAAAATCCATAACGCCCAAGTAGTATTATTTGACTTCAGGACTTCCCTGCTCCGGTCTTTCACCTTCATTTCCGGTTGGCCGTCTTCATTTTAACGTATATGCTTCGGGACTTCTCGCTTTTGTTCCGGGAATCATCGACTGCTTTTCGGGCCCTGCCCCTGGGAAGTTGGGGAAAACCTGGGGAAGAAAGGCAGGTAAAAGGGAGGAGCGGCTCAGTTCTCGCACAATGGCTGGCTGGGCGGGGCGGACAAGAAACGCATTAGTGTGCGCGATTAACAGAGAAAGACTTTCGGTCGAGAGATAAAGACGTGAAAAAATTACCCAAGTATTGAGAGTGTAGCGCGGCGTCTTCAACGTGTACGGCGTAATGAGATGGGAATAATGAAGCCCGAACCGGCACCGCTCGGAGGCAGGCAGAGGTGGTCGTGATTATGATGTCGTAAAAAAGGTGCGAGCGAGTGTACGGCGCACAATAAAACGTGAAATTAAACAGAGGCCGGCGGAGAATTAACGTTTCGATCGTCATTATCTCCGGGGGGCGCCAGCGCCATTCATTCATTAAACTAAGGCGCCGAACGCGTCGCGACAAAAGGAAACATTCGAAATGAATTCTGAAAACGATCTCGCTGTCCCTTTCAATGTCGTACGGGAGCAGGTACGTAGACTGGAGTCATTCCCTTGCACCAGCCCACGTTTTCTCTCTCGACCTTTCCGTCCCTCTCTCTCTCCCTTTCTTAATCTTTCTTTCAGTCGGTAAAAAAGAAACAGCAATTACTTTTTTTTTGTGATCTACACATCTTCCATGTGATTTTTCGTCAATATCTTTCTCAGATTTGTATGAATGCTCATTTGCTATCACTTAGCGTATACGTTCGTTTCCTTTCGGGCGGGCTGTTTTTCGTTCACGCGGGTGATTCTTGGACAGGTCGTTGTGCGAGCAGAGCAAACTTTGGCTGCTGAGCGAATGGCCCTCGAGGTGATGCACTCATTTCTCCAGTCTGTGAATAGACTCACCGCGCGTTGACTCACCTCCCACGCCATAATCACGTGGTGGTGTCAGGGAATGGTGGGTCATACTGGCTCACAAGCATTGGGAAATAAGAGGTTGCTTAGCAACGAAAACAATGGGTAGATGCAAAAAACAAAGATGCGAAGCAAGGAAACAAACATACTCGCAAGGTATGTTGCCCCGGCAAACTTCCCGCGGTAAATTCGTTGGACTAAGCTGGCCGACATTGGTGACGAACAAATAGTTCTCATTGTATTAGTTTTGTTAGCCGGAGCGAGAGTTGAAAGAACGCGGCAGATTCAAAAAATCTCCGCGGTGCTGATCTAGCGCAGTTATAATTACAGCAAAAAAAAAGAGAAAACAGGTGAGGTAGCAGTTAGCAATACTACTCAACAAAATACACGCACATCAACACGTAGGTGTTTATCATCACGTGCTTAGCTACATGAAGTTACAGAAAGCTGCGATGGCTAAAAAAAATCCCCGCAGTACACAAGAAAAGAAGGCGACAATAATGTTCGGAGTCATCAACAAAATGCTGTCTCATTTCCCTGCTCGGAACGGCTCACAAGATTTCAAGACACCAAGAGGATTACCTGATAATAGCAAATACAGGAGAGCGACTGGTACAGATCCCTTGTCTTGAGCTTTCGCAGTCGTTTTGAGTCAAGTAGGTGGGAAAATCGTAGGCACGTTTGACGGAAATCTTGTATCCGTCGATTGTCTGCAACCAACAAAGTGCACGCCGCGTATTCTTAGCCTCTTCGCCGGCTACCATTTGGTTCAATTAACCGCATGTTAAAACAAAGCACAATTTGCACCCGTCTTCCGAGCACGGACATACAACGAAATAAACAAGCCTTTGCCTCACGCGACACACACTGCGTATCCTTCTGTTCGCTGGTCATGAAGGGGGGGACACGGTAAAAATGGAAAGAACTTTGTTTCCAGAGTAGAATTAGAGCAAGTATTTACACTGTTCCCAACATAACACTTCTTGCGCATACCACGAAGTCACCGTCTCACCGTAACTGCACTCGCGTTGTCTGCTTGGCTGCCCACCGCGTAGTTTGGGAAGCACCCACAAGAGAACCGAGCAGTCTTGTTGCCCCGTCTCCATAGCCTCTGTTGCTTTTAATAGGCACGCAGCTCTTTTGGAAGCTCCCTGCACATGCAGGTTTCCGTCCGCAGACACACTATATCTTGCCTTAAAGGCCGACTGCACTCAAATTGTAGAATTTTATGTAATGGTACACGTAAAAAGAGTGTGAACTGCCAAACAATACCGTTTCAGACATGAACGCCCGCGACGCAAACGGCTCGTGAGGACTGGCGTTTCGGGAACCGAAACTCAAAAAAAAAAAAAAAAAAAGGCCGCCATTGCCGGTGGCCGGTCGTGACGAAGAAGATAGAGCGGAAGCGGGCGCGCCAGTACCGGCTGCTGCTCACAACAGCCTCAAAATGAGCGTGGCACCGTAGTGTTTCGCATTGCTATTTACACAAAACCTCTAGTAGCGTTTGCCCCAGCTAATGGAGTAGGGCGCAATTGCGACAACGCGTTGCTATCAAACGAGATGAAGTAGACCGTGCGACAGTCATTTTTGCATCAGAATACCTATGGACTACCGGACCTTGGCATAGCAAGTACAAAAAAAAAAAAACTGTGGTTGATTCCTCTTCCATTGGAAGCGCTAAAACACGAAAGTGAAATGTGCCTTCACAGGAGCAGTTGAATGTCTATTGTGCATCGATATGAACTTGCCCATCCCTATGTGTATTTCGTCGGTATGGCACCGTTATACGCATCAACATTAGACACTGATTGCAAGCGCCAGAGCATTGCGTAAATCCGACTGAAACCACGGGCGCTCGCAAGCCGTTCGTGCGAACGAAACCAAACGGGTTGTCAGTGAATCGTTTGGTGAACACGCGGTCCGCTGCAGCGAAAGGAGCAGCGTATCGTGCCACGAGCGCGACATTCGCTATTCTGCGTCGATCTTGCTCCGTGGTTGTTGCCTTACAGGCTCCTCCGCAGGTTACGGTGCGCGTCCTCCGTACACGTAGGCGCTGGCATCGAGGCGCGAACTGTCAACGCTCATTAGCGTCATGATGCACTACTTCGCTTCGCCTCTCCTAGACGGCAGCACCACCTGAAGGGAAGGATATCAGGCGCGTTTGTCGTCCTGTTTACGCGTCTGTTCATATCTCTATCGGGAGCGCGTTTCGTACCTCCCGTTGCGGCGAAAGTGTTCGTGGTTCAAACCATGGCGCAGCCGCATCAATAAAAGTTTTTCTGGCGATGTCATTTCCGTGACGATATGACGTCAGTCAGATCTTCGTGGACCCCGGCATAAAATACTTTCGTGTCAAAACAGGTCCAGATTTACAAACCTACTTGCTCGTACGATATCAAGAAGCAGTTCTAGTTATTCGGCGCCTTGGGTATATTCTCGCGTTTTATGAAGGGAACAATCCACGCACGGGCGGCGATCAATCACAAACTATTTTTACCATGTTTTTACGTCCACACAGCTTTGTGAATATCCCCCAGTAACTTTCACCTCACTGCACATCGAGGGTCGAATTTTAAAATTGGGCTGAAACCGCATGTCAGCTTCCACAGCTACAGATGGTGCACTAAAACGCGAAAAAATTTACGTATCTGCCACTGTTTGCTTCTTTCCCCAGAGTAATGTGCAGTTGATAACATTTTACGTTTAGGTAAACTAAATGTAACACTCTACAAAAGTAAACATTTCTCACGATTGAAAAAATAATGTTGTTTATCGCTCAGGAGAGGATTTTAGTACCTGAGATTTCGCCATGGTGATTTCACGAGCAGAAACTACATGTTTGGATGCAAATTTGAGCAAAGGCAAATTTGATTGCAGTCGGCTTTTAACCCTCGCCGTAGAACCATCTGTACTTGCTAAACGAAAGACGATTAAACAAGGGAAAATTTCCGCAGTACAATAAAGAAATATAGTTTACTCATATTGTCTTTTTAACATGTAACACAAGCAAATGATTAACATAGACACATTTGCATATACGTCGCCCTTACGTAAGCTGACAGTTCGGACCTCCTTGCTGCCTAATTCATTTAATATCAAGAGTGCGAAAAAATTCCGTGAGAATCAACGGGCTCCATAAGATATGTCTGAAAGCGAGGATTGTGATAGCACTGTCATCGCTGTTATTATTACGCCTCAACGTACGCGAATAAGTTGCGAACGTTTTTATTGATTTTTTGAAGCGTCACCAGCGGTGAGGAATCTCACCATATTTGAACAACAACGCACATTAAACAATATGAGACAACGATTGGAAGCTTGTGCTCTGGGTATTGCGATGACACGCGTGTCAAAGGTGGCCAGCTCGGCCCTGCATGGCCATCCAGCGTGTGCCGGTGGAGAGTATGCGAATATCGCCGTCGTTGTTTGATTAGAGTTGACGGAATAAATCAGTAAAAGAGTGGCAACTGTAGTTTAGATTACTAGTATGCATTTGCAATGGCGCATCGCTTATTTCTAAAGCTTTGGCGTCTGCTGTGAATCGTTCTTAATGGTCGCTGGGTCATATTTGTGTTCGCAATGCCACGCCAGAAAATAACGCGAACAAAAACATTGTCATAACCTTGACGTTGTGTGGACTCTTTGAAGGTGAGTTTGTTTATGTTTCTGGAAAATAAAAGATTAAAAACTGTAGTTTCCATCTCCATGTTGACAACTGGGTGTTTAGCTTGATTTGCGGGCGTGCCGTTCTGCGGCTTGCGAACGGCTGAAAGATTTACCGTTCCCGCCTCCATGTTGACAACTGAGTGTTTAGCTTGATTTGTGGTCACGCCGTTCTGCGGCTCGCGAACAGCTGGAAGATGCGCTGTATACCACAGATGGTCGAGGTTACGCGCTGTTGTTGATTTCCTCCATAGCCTTTGTAAATAAAACCTCCCCATCGTTCACCAGAAATAAAGTCAAGACATTTTAAATTAGGAACCCTTACTGCGTTTACCACGGGCTGCATTTAGAGACGTCACATTAATTTCATTACTACTTGACGAAAAGATCTTGAGTGTTCAGCTAAGTTTTCTAGGACAGTTAGCGTTTACGATAAGATTTCCCTCTGTGTCCATTATCACGTTTACGACGATGTGGTTACGCCCGGTTACGAGGACATTAGGTCAGTAGGAGTGGCAGCAACTTTCACTTGTCGTCTGATCACATTTGTCATTTGAGAATACCGCGTGGTTATTAACAGGGACATCCACGGTGCGCTGACCGTGACACCCTCATACCTTACTTAAAACTGAACTTTTCATTTGTTAGCGAGCAGGTGGCAGAAAAATACGTCGTGAAATATGACGTTCCACGTCGCCAATTCAAAGTCGTCATTGGAACGTTTATGTCGATCCCTCGTGCTCTGCGTGTGATTGAGCTGCTACATCAACAAACCCTACCGTCAACTGCCGCCGTAAAAGTCATAGCTTCCGTGTGTCGCAGCTGTGAGATCCATGCACGTCTTTACTGCGTGTAATGCGCCTGCTCTTTGAAGCAAAGAGACGGTTCTGCGCTCTTGTGTGTTTTTCTATGGTGGCGCAAAATTCTAAGACCACGCGACACTCGTAAGTCATATATCCAAGGCTCATTCCCAGGCCCCTTTTATACAACGAAGCCAACAAATAATCACAGACAGAGGAAAGTGAATTCCAAGATGGCAGTGACGCAAAATATTATCAACCACCTTCAAATCAGCATAGCGGATATGTTTCAGTGCATTCAGCTCCATACCTGGTCTCGTCCTCAACAGCCGTTTGTTGTCTCAGGAGTCGGCAGGTACATATAGTACAGGAGAGGGGGGGGGCACAGAGACCACTAATAACATCAGTTCTTCTCTTCACTCTTCTTGTCGAACCCCCTCTCCCCATTCTTCTTGACCATATGCATGTGAAAGCCGAGTAATTTGAAAAAAGAAATTGGTAAAAAACGGGGATCGGTCGCCTACGCATAGCAGCAAAAGTAAAACCCTCGTAGTGAATGTCAATCCACTGGTTAATGCATTGAAATTCACTATTCAGAGCTTGTGTAACGTAACAACTTTCCGCTTTGTAGTGTGCCTGCACACGGGGTTATAAAAAAAGAACTTCAACCGTTTTTTTTTTCGTTGTGTTGTACAGGCACAAGGCTTGGTCTTCATTTATTCGCTCTTTGAAAGAGTCCAACTCGGAGGTCCTTTTCTCCTCACTAAGCTATACCCAGGGGCGCTTCGATCGACGCGAAGGTTTTGTGCGACGTACACATCGCACATACGCGTTGGCAATCATTTCGGCAGTGACGCATATGCTGCGCACCCTCCGAAAAATATGCGTGCTGCTTCTCAGGTTCGCAACCAATCGGCTTTGTGCCCCGCACAAAACTCAGATTGTGCTTTGGACGCGCAGTGCTTTCACGAAGCGTGGCCATGTCGTTCGGCATCGGATTTCCCCGATTTCATGCATGCAAGTCCGTCATGCCCTTCAGTCATTGCCGTGCATGCAAGATGAAGACTTTTCACTCGTAGCCACCCGAATTACGTCTTGCCTTTTTTTTATCCCTGTTTCTTCCCACGCTTCTTTATAAATATAAACTGCCTTTAAAACGTACACGTACAGGCGGGTGATGAAATTGCAAAATAAGCATAGACGCGGCCAACAAAAAAGTACTACTAGACACGGCGTCATAGGCCGGAACCGTATGCTCAGAGGACGTTATTTGCCGGCAGATTATCTCAAATTCCGTTTCTTGTTTGCATGATTGCATCCCGTGCTTTATTCGAAGGTTTACTCCAGTTTTCTCGACGTTTGATCTTCAGCCCGTCTCTTCAGAATCCTTATTCTTATTCTATGTCACGATCTGTTCTATTTTCTGCTCCCGCCGAGAGTGCGAAAATAGCTCAATTCGTTATCTGTATCGGCTGTAAATTTAAAACACGCTTTCCCAAGGCCAAGTTGTTTTTCTGGGGGAAAATGCGCATCCTTTCTCCAATTTAGTTTGTACAATTAACTTACCCATCCTCGTCGTCGTCATCATCATCGTCATCTTCATGATCATCAGCCTGGGTAATTGTGCCCATACTTACCGATGCTATAATTAATACGCGAAGCAGTAATTCAGATGTCGCACAGGGCCCCTGGGGAATTCTCCAACAGCAAACTTTTGCGTTATCTCCATGTCGATGACGATGATGATTAAAAAGATGACGACGAGGATGGCTGCGGGAATGCCTTGATGCAGTGCGAGTGCTATAAAGACGTAATGGGCAAAGGTAAAAACATGCATAGGAGATGAAATCTGAAGCGTTGTGGGAGACCCTCTAAATAAAGCAACTCCGAAGACGCCTAAGCACTGATAATTTGCGAATGCGCAAGCACCAATGCCCCGTCGAACGCTCTGGGGTGAAGTGGCGTTAAACGGAGTCGCCGCCATGTTCTTATAGATGGTATTGAACTGAAACGTTTAGCGGGCGATTTCTTCGCTTGGCAACTCTGAGAACCGCCATGACCATGCCCGATGTGCCTGCGCATGCGCTTTGCGCCCACATCTCACAGGAAAAAAATACAGCAGCGTGCATCGTCTGCCACGTATCAACCGATTCTCGGCGTTGGCGTCAACAGATATATCCAATTATCGCACTCACTTTATGCAGTGGCGCTCTATTTGACCTCGAGAACTTCGCATCCCCGGCGAATGAAACCGCGGCTGTGAACGTAAGCGTCACGGCGCGCAAGAGGCCGACACTGCAGTTGCTTGCGACCACGGAGTCCACAAACATGCCTTCTACTGTGTGGTTGAGTACAAAAACCAAAGATTGGTTTTGAAGAAATGTTTCACGCGTACTCTCATTTAGTCACGATGGTAGCGGAGCAGCTAGTGCATGCGAGTGCCGTCTCCCCAGCCGTGCTGTGCTCGCACAGCCCAGCCGGCACAAGCACTGACGAATCACAAGCGACCATTGAATAAAACACTTAAGTTTGGCATCCGGAAGGTCCGGTGTCGCGGTGTCGCCTTAGCAACACATGGGCAACAGCATGACGGTGCACGCGTATGGTTTCCCGCATGCGTGCTACGTCAGTGAATCATAGAGTTTTTTAGTAAGTAAACTATAGATAGAAAACTGCATCTGGGAATCCATGTCGTCGGGGGGATTATGGGAAGACCCCTGCTTAAGGATTGGGCTTGGCATAACAATTGAATTCTTAAGCGTTTTTTTTTTTTTTTTTGCATTTGCTTTCGTGACTATGCAGTAGCACGTGCAGCTTGCTGGGCCAGTTGGTAACATTTTGAAGGTGAAAAAACCAGCGAAATAGACGGAAGACTGTAGAAGACGTGTGTTGGCTCGTCTCTTCTACGTCTTCCGTCTATTTTCGCTGGTTTTTTTCACCTTCAGTAGCACGTCTACGAGCTACGAAATAGCCGAAATCCCCCCTCTTCTCTGGTAGCCGTAGCCGTGAGCCGTAACAACTTTGTGTTCGGTAAAAGAGCAGGCAGTGCGTGATCGTACACCTAACGCTGGTCATTCCGGAGTCGAACGAACGTATGACTGTGCGAGTAATATGCCACCGCGAAAGTTGTAGCTGATGAAAAAAAAAAAAAGAAACCAAACGTACTTCGAAGTAGACAGGATACGACAGACACAGGCGCCTGTACCCGCCCTATCTTGTCTTCGTCCATGACTGCTTAACGCCACGTTTCCTTTTTCTTCAAGTATGAAGGAACTCACCGAGCAACAAGTTTCTTTAAATTGTAGCTGACGGTCGATGCACCAGTTCACTACGAAGGCGACGGTTTCGTAGGCACGCTCAAAAGCATCTCCAAGCTCTTCAAACAAGTTATTGTTTGAAATAATGGTAAAATGATAAAATAAGAGTCTTTATTGAGTTTCCTTCGAAGTATTAACGTTGTTGTTAACCACCAGCTTGGTCTGTAGATTAGTAGGCATAACCGTTATGCAAAAATACGCTCCATGTCATTTTTTTTCTTAGCTTTAAACAGCCCGTTTTATTTTCCACTTATATAATGACACGCCATTCTTTGCATTTTTGTGGCACTGTGTTCGAATATATGGCCCCTAAAACGTTTCTATCCAAGCCAATGACGAAACTAAGGAGACCCAGCGCATGGTATAATGGCGGCCCATGACGGCACAGACGGCCTTGATATGAGCCGCATAGACGCTAGCGCCACATTACTCTCCAGTGTATATTGTAAGAAACTCTATGCAGTGAATAGTACAACCTATAGACGATTTACAGCGCGGCGCCCTGGGCGCGGCCATATTAGCTGGCCCTTTTTCGACGAGTTTCTTAGGGACCGGGCAGCTGGGCGGGTGGCGCCACCACTCGGCGCTCCCCTCGTCAGTGGAATGAGCCGGTGCATTGGACTACACAGCCTCCCGTTGTTTTTGTCGTGTTTGCTTCGGTGCTTTGAATGTTTTGGTGGTGTTGTGAGCGGACATGTGAGATGAAACGAAGTCTAGACAGATCTGTTGGGTTCTTAGATGCAGTAACGATTACGTAAACTTGTCGGACTGCAATGGCATCAGCGCTTTTTTCAGCGATTTCCGCTTGGCTCCACCCGGTCTGGGTACGAATAAAACTACTATTATTAAAATTCATTTCTTCTTAAATGCACTAATGGCTACGCAAACTTACTGGATGCTTCTAAGGTTGAGAATGGGCTACATTGACATGAGCGCTTTTTGCAACCCTCTGCGCCCATGGCTCCACGCGATCTGAGTAGGAATAAAACTATTAGGAATATTAGTATTCATTTCTACCACTGTAAATTATTTTCACTGGTTTCAATGACTACGGTTGCCGCGCCAGCCTTAGCGCTGGGATACCTCGATACGTGTGCCTTGAAGAGAAAGGGCACTTGCGTACGATATGGATTACCGTGTAGCCGTAGAAACGTTGCGGTAGTTTACACTTTCTGAAACCGTGAGCTTTGTGCCTTCAGTTTTGATGAGCGACACTGTGACAGCATGGGAGCCTGAAAGCCGAAGTGGAACTCCCATGTTTTTGGTGATCATTTTATCAAGTGCCAAAGTTATTCACCCACCCAACAGCCCAAGCCACAAATTTAACCATCCCTCCTACCCTTCCCATTTTACCACCTGCGTGGAATAAAGGCTGGCACCGATAGTTAAAAAATGTGGCAGTGTTAACGTCAGCCGGTGTTTTTTAATGCTTAAGAATTCTTTACAGGGTACCTTAAAAAATCGTGTAATGCCTTGTGAAGACACCAAAGACGCGCGATTAGTTGCCTCAAGTATGGGTGCATCAATCCGAGTCCTCCAGCACAGACATTTTCGACACGCTGGAAAAAGTTTAGATTTGGAGAGGGGTGCATGGAAGTTCAAAATTAAACAGCAAAATCATCTAACCCTCGTTGATGATTACGATGGTTGAACGCAAGCTTTCTTCGTGCGAAATGAATGGGTAATGGTCAAACAAAGGCGCTGCGATCAAAAGACCAACTGCGTGCTGATCAAATTAGCAGCTCAACTAGCCAAAGTTTAAATCCAGAAGGCAACGAAACCCCATACGAGAAAGCTTTGCGATAAACCATCATCGTCGTTAGACGGTAGGAGTGCATGATTTTTCAGCGGTGGCAGCTTGTAACCGCAGCATTCAGTGTGAAGCTGAGTACAGGTTTCGGGCACCCCCTGTCTTGCGTCCTTCAGCCGCGCAGGAATTTGTTATTGAAAAACCATTTCCAACTAGCCAGCAACCATTGCAATTCTTATAAATCAATGCTTTTCCACGACAAGCAATAACGTTCTACTATCATGCGGTATTTATTCTATCAACGATTCCCGATGACTGTTGTAGTAAGAGCATTTCTGTGAAATTAAACACGTTTCAGCCGTAGGTAATGAAGTTTCGCGGGCCCCATGGTTGGCATGGGGGCCCCCCATTAACGAGTTTCAGAAGTCAATGAAAATGATGGGATTCCATGGTTTTAAAAACCCCCCTTTTCCGGGGGGTTGGGAAAAAAATTAAAACGACGGTTTTTTTGCATTTGCTTTCTTGACTATGCATTAGCACGTCTACGAGCTACGAAATAGCCGAAATCCCCCCTCTTCTGTGGTACCCGTGAGCCGTAACTACTTCGTGTTCGGTAAAAGAGCAGGCAGTGCGTGATCGTACACCTAACACTGGTCATTCCGGAGTCGAACGAACGTATGACTGTGCGAGTAATATGCCACCGCTAAGTTGTAGCTGACGAAAAAAAAAAAGAAAGAAACCAAACGTACTTCGAGGAAGACAGGATACGACAGACACAGGCGCCTGTACCCGTCCTATCTTGTCTTCGTCCACGACCGCTTAACGCCGCGTTTACTTTTTTTTTTTTCAAGTATGAAGAAACTCGCTGAGCAACAAGTTTTTTTAAACTGAAGCTGACGGTCGATGCACCGGTTCACTACGAAGGCGACGGTTTCGTAGGCACGCTCAAAAGATCTCTAAGCTCTTCAAACACGTTATTGTTTGAAATAATGGTAGAATGATAAAATATGAGTCTTTAATGAGTTTCCTTCAAAGTATTAACGTTGTTGTTACCCACCAGCTTGGTCTGCAGAATAGTAGGCACAACCGTTATGCAAAAATACGCTCCACGTCCTTTTTTTCTTGGCTTTAAACAGCCTGTTTTATTTTCCACTTATATAATAACACACCATTCTTTGCATTTTTGTGGCACTGTGTTCGAGTATGTGACCCCTAAAACCTTTCTATCCAAGCCAATGACGAAACTGAGGAGAGCGAGCGCATGGTATAATGGAGGCCCATGACGGCACAGACGGCATTGATATGAGCCGCATAGACGCTAGCGCCAGATTGCTCTCTAGTGTATATTGTAAGAAACTCTATGCAGTGGATAGTACAATCTATAGACGATTCACAGCGCGGCGCCCTGAGCGCGGCCATATTTGCTGGCCCTTTTCGGACGAGTTTGTAGCCGTGGCCTTCGCTTGTGCCCGTGCGCATCGGCGAGCGCCGGCGCGCTTCGATGGGCGAATTTGACACGTTTTCGGAGTGTTGATATGAATGAGTGCTTGTTTTCCAACTATATAGGGTCTGCCGACGTTTACAGATTACATAGTCTCGAAAAATCCCACATAAGGGTTGTTTTAGCGCTGTTTTGATTAGCGTTCGTCGCCTAGTTCCCTGTTAACGCGTTTCGTGTAAATATAACTGTCCGATGGCGTTAGTTCTTTTTTCAATTTCTACGTACTGCCTTAGGCTACGTTTAGACTACCGAAGCAAAAGCCATATCGTGATTAATGTAAGTAAAAAAACGGCGTGTCACGCAGCTCGGTTGACTGAGACGTGAAATGACGTCATTTTTTAAATTTATAGACTGCACCATAATGTTTATCGAAATTCGGATATAGGAGCATTACATAGGGACATTCTCAAACATCCTCAACACCTGATGACCTTAGCCTCGTTTGGCGTTGCCAGTGGCCTGAGGATGGCGAGCGTGATTTATAGTGGGCGTCTATCTCCCTCCCTATTCCCCCTCTTCCCCCCTCCAGCGACCTTCGGTCCTCCCCTTCCTAATAAAAGAATTTATCATCATCATTACGACAGTTGCGGCAACAGTCTGAACCCGGCCTGAAAAGTCTGAGCAGTCTGAAATAAAAGCCTGAGGGCTGTAACGTCGTGTAATAAAACACAATTCTGCGTGTATTATTAACGTACTAAAGCTTGTTTTGAAAGCTTTCCTTTCCGGCCTACGGTAAAATGATTGGCTGTGGGCGCACTATACTACGAATATGATGGGCTGTAGAACAACCCTGCATGGTTGTGGAAGTCGTATATTACTCATTTGCCGCTTCTTCATGTCTTGACTTGCGATGAAAAAGCTGCAGCACTCAGTGTTATATTGTCAGCTGACTTACAGATGGCGCGGTCCGCCTTGATGTACCTCTTCCGCATTATCAGCTGTTGCCTGTTCGGTATGTGCTGTTCGGTAAGTCACGAGTCAGTGGCCAGTGCGTGCGCAAGTAACGTTGCTTTATGCATGACACGAAAGAAGCAGAAGTTAGGGCACGAAAGCAACTACGCGAGACGAAAGATACAAGCGTTACGAAAGGCAAGAGGCTAACGGCAAAATTTCCGCAATAAAGAAAACAAACGTCCTACGGGGTTTTGTCCAAGCCCCTCGAGGTGTTGAAGTCCCGAGCGTGCGGAGTCGACAAGACGTCACGGCGGGGTTGGCTCGATGACTGGTTCTAGGCCCCGTCGTAACCAAGCGCGGGACGTCGGGCAGGCATCGTCGACCTTTCCGATGAGTCACGGCTCGAGGGCGTAGCAGCGGGTGTGAGCGGAGGGTTCCACCTCCAGGTGAATCCGGACCCGCGCTCTCTCGCCCAGCGCGTCACCAGCTCCAGGCACGGCCAGCCCACGGGTTGTCGGGATCAGCGGCGGACGGCTCTCGGGAACAGCAGCGGTTGCGCTCCGGGTCTTCCCCGAAACGATCACAGGGCCGCGCTCTCAAGCCCAGCGCGTCACAGGCGTCCCCTGATCACCGGCCTGGTTAGATTTTTCTGCACGCACTCGTCGCAGCTGCGCGCTCCGTCTCCTCTTCCTCGTCGTCCACGGGCACTTCATGACAATGACCCCGGGTCTAAGAAAGTTGTTGGGGAGCAACAACTATTCTAAGAGTTAGGAAGGCACGGTGGAGTTGGGAGAAGTTCGCTGTACCGACGGAAAAGTTTTTGCGCACAGTCCACAGAGCACAGTAAATCCTATCGGCACACTTCACCGCACAGCACACGCGCGAAGGGTATAGGAAAATACACTAAAGCAAAGGTAGTTCCACAATTACGCGTTACACACAACTGTGGACCGCACACTATGTACAAAAGAGATGGCGACAGGCGAGGATTAAACTCCACTCGTGTAGTCAGCCCCCGGATTGTCGATGCCCTTGTATTCGCCAGAGGTTTCGTGCGGGCGACCCTCTGACTGGCTATCGATGATTCTGCTGCAGGCGATCGCTTCATCACCGCGCCGACGGTGTCGCTTGCGGTCAGGTCGCTGCCCTTGAGGCAGTGGAGCATGGGGTTCTGCTGGGACGGTCTTGCCTTCTCCTTTGACTGCTCGGCGGTAGTTGGGTTTTCGGGCCGCATTTAAGCCTTTCAGGCTCGTCGACCGGTAGCCGGGCAAGCTTTTATGAAACGGCGGCGACTGAGTGAATGCTGTGTTCAACGCGGGTTGGCAGCCTGGTCGTTGATCCCTCGACTTGCTGCTAAGTGCCGCGTTGCACATGCGCGATGGCGTTTCGCTCTCGAACGCTTCTGGGTCTGGAAAGTCTTTGTCTTGGGTACAGCAAGTTGGCATGCCTCCTGCTAGTGCCCAAGATCCTGTCTTTCTTTTCTGTACATTATGCCGACAGGTTCCGCACGTTCTGACAAAATGGCGTACGTCTCGCCGCAGGGCTGGCCAGAAATAGTCTTGTAAAACGCGATCGGTCGTCCTTCGTACACCTTGGTGCCCCGCCATGATGTTCTCATGTGCCACACGAAGGATCCGCTCACGCAGTTTCTTGGGAACAACGACCTGCGTGAATGCTCTGCCGGTGGCAAGCTGGTATTGGCGGCATAATACGTTGTTTGAATGGAAGAACCAGTACGTCTGTCCTTTTTCAGATGAAAAAGTCTTCCCTAACTTCCGGAAGCAACATCGGAGGGTCGGGTCTTTTCGTTGTTCCTCGGCCAGCTCTTGTCTTGAGATATCAGAGCAACTGATTCGGGGCACAGTTAAAAACTCAACCTCGGCCTTGCTTGTCTTGGCGACAGCCGAAACCGGAAAATCGGCGGGTAGTTGGGGGACTGTTGCAGCCAGTGCTACATTCGGCCATCTTTGTTTTCGAGTTGCCAGTCGGGATCCGGTATGTGAGGTTTTTTCACACCTGGAATCGAGCTACGAAATAGCCGAAATCCCCCCTCTTCTGTGGTAGCCGTGAGCCGTAACAACTTCGTGTTCGGTAAAAGAGCAGGCAGTGCGTGATCGTACACCTAACGCTGGTCATTCCGGAGTCGAACGAACGTATGACTGTGCGAGTAATATGCCACCGCGAAAGTTGTAGCTGACGAAAAAAAAAAAAAGAAACCAAACGTACTTCGAGGAAGACAGGATACGACAGACACAGGCGCCTGTACCCGTCGTATCTTGTCTTTGTCCACGAGTGTTTAACGCCACGTTTACTTTTTTCTTCAAGTATGAAGAAACTCGCTGAGCAACAAGTTTTTTAAAACTGTAGCTGACGGTCGATGCACCGGTTCACTACGAAGGCGACGGTTTCGTAGGCACGCTCAAAAGCATCTCCAAGCTCTTCAAACAAGTTATTGTTTGAAATAATGGTAAAATGATAAAATAAGAGTCTTTAATGAGTTTCCTTCAAAGTATTAACGTTGTTGTTAACCACCAGCTTGGTCTGCAGAATAGTAGGCACAACCGTTATGCAAAAGTACGCTTTACGTCCTTTATTCTTAGCTTTAAAACAGCCTGTTTTATTTTCCCAGAATATAATAACACACCATTCTTTGCATTTTTGTGGCACTGTGTTCGATATGTGGCCCCTAAAACGTTTCTATCCAAGCCAATGACGAAACTAAGGAGAGCGAGCGCATGGTATAATGGCGGCCCATGACGGCACAGACGGCCTTGAATGAGCCGCATAGAGCAGCGCCAGATTCTCTCTAGTGTATATTGTAAGAAACTCTATGCAGTGAATAGTACAACCTATAGACGATTTACAGCGCGGCGCCCTGAGCGCGGCCATATTTGCTGGCCCTTTTCGGACGAGTTTGTAGCCGTGGCCTTCGCTTGTGCCCGTGCGCATCGGCGAGCGCCGGCGCGGCTCGATGGGCGAATTTGACACGTTTTTGGAGTGTTGATATGAATGAGGGCCTGTTTTCCAACTATATAGGGTGTGCCAACGTTTACAGATTACATAGTCACGAAAAATCCCACATAAGGGTTGTTTTAGCGCTGTTTTGATTAGCGTTCGTCGCCGAGTTCCCTGTTCACGCGTTTCGTCCAAATAAAGCTGTCCGATGGCGTTAGTTCTTTTTTCAATTTCTACGTACTGCCTTAGGCTACGTTTAGACTACCGAAGCAAAAGCCATATCGTGATCAATGGACGTAAAAAAACGGCGTGTCACGCAGTTCGGTTGGCTGAGACGTGAAATGACGTCATTTTTTAGAGTTATAGACTGAACCATAATGTTTTCAAAATTCAGATATAGAAGCATTACATAGGGACATTCTCGAACATCCTCAACACCTGGTGACCTTAGCCCAGTTTGGCGTTGCCAGTGGCCTGGCGAGCGTGATTTAGTGGGCGTCTACCTCTCTCCCTATTCCCCCTCTTCTCCCCTCCAGCGACCTTCGGTCCTCCCTTTCCTAAAAAAAGAATTTATCACCATTACGACAGTCGCGGCAACAGTCTGAACCCGGCCTGAACAGTCTGAACAGCTTGAAAAACACAATTATGCGTGTATTATTAACGTACTAAAGCTTGTTTTGAAAGCTTTCCTTTCCGGCCTACGGTAAAATGGTTGGCTGTGGGCGCACTATACTATGAATACGATGGTCTGTAGAACAACCCTGCATGGTTGTGGAAGTCGTATATTACTCCTTTGCCGCTTCTTCATGTCTTGACTTGCGATGAAAAAGCTGCAGCGATCAGCGTTATAATTGTCAGCTGACTTACAGATGGCGTGGTCCGCCTTGATGTATACCTCTTCCGCATTATCAGCTGTTGCCTGTTCGGTATGTGCTAACTTGCGGCTATGGAAAATACATGCTGAAACTGTCATATGGCGCATACGCTGGACGGAAAAAAAGGCGTGGCTATATTAACGATATATAGGCGCGCTCGCCCGCCAATCGCGAAATAATACTTGGCGCGCACACCGAATTTTATAAATGTTCAGATCAGGTGATCAAACTTTGTTAACACATGCAAATATTTCCCGATGTGGCACATAAGGCTGCGGACGTGAGCATTTTTGTATTTTTATATTATGCATTACATAGTTGGTTTGGTAGCTAATGTGACATTACAATTTTTGGATATGTCCGTAGTTTTTGTTTTTACTCGTGCGTTTTCGCATTATTTTTGTCAGATTTGCTGCAACAAGTTTTAGTTAATTGTTACGTAATGGCTTGACTGCGATGACCATGTATGCCGCCTATTGGAATACTACATAGAATTTAATTACACAGAGTTGAAGAGGCGAACTTCCATTTTGTGCCGCCTCAATGTGGCTCTGCATCGGATTACGCTGAAATGTATTGTTAGAATAATCTACTTCAATGACTTGCCCAACGATATTGTATCGCTCAAGATTGCAGATATTGGTGTCCTCGAGAATGCCCTTCGCAAGGGTACGTGATCGCTGAGGGCGCAGACTGAGCATATACGTTACGAGCTACAGTTGTAATCGATAACTTTTTTCCTCTGATGTTCCGACACTTCGCTTGATCGACCTGTCGTAATAAGCGCGGAAGATAACGCTGAGAGCGAATGACTGAATCACTCTTGGTGGTGCCGCTCCGGTGAATTCACATGCTTCCGTACATTGGAGCGCTTCCGCGACCGTTTTGTTCCATTTTCCGACGACCAACTGGAACTCCGACTGCGTCCACAATATTAAATTATGAATTTACTCGTGGCTAGCCGATTTTGACAAATGATGAACTTCGAGCGGACAATCGGAGTCTACGGCGAAACCGAAACTGGAAAAGGCTAATAGTGGCGAGTGGGGCGCTGGCGCCATCTGGCTAAGGCGGACCTAGATGCTCGCTGTAAATGGTCTATACACCATTTTCCTTTCTAGAGGTGCGCGCCGCCATTTGCTTTTTGTGAACAGATGCTAGCGCCGTCTACGAAGCGAACGCCGAAAACGCCGCTATGGGCTGTTGAGTGCTCTATTTTTTCCGTGCGTCTCTTCGGTGCCCATGCATTACCGAGTGAACCGCAGTGGTTTGGTGTTAAGTTAGCGGTTGCAGTGCTTGTGTGTTTGTGTGTTCGGTTTTGTTTTAACCACCTCCGGACGGATTTTAGGTCCTAATTCAGTGCCAGAGCGGAAGATGCCGACCCCGGCTGTTGCGAGCTGCAGTAGTAGCACTGGTCGTGGTGGTGCCGCGATGCAAACGCTACCGGTATGGCACTGACTGACATACAGATCGATATCGGGGAGTAAATACGTATTTTCAATGCCACCATGCTTGTTATGTTCCCCGATTAGTCGTATCTACGGAAGCGCGGACGTCAAATGCGGAACTGCGCACAGCATGTGAGTCACGCTTGCCCGCGCTTGCGATGAACTTTCGACAAGGCGATTGCTACGCTGTTGCCTTTTCAATGCAATATAATCTTTCTGAACTAGACTTATGATGGTTACTGACGAAACGAAATTACCTGGGCGGTAAAATAACACGACGCACAACCAGTCAAATTACTATTCATAGGTTGTGATCATGATTGGCTTAACTCTGCGAAGCGCATGTGACCTGTCGCCCGGAGCCCATCTTTGTGGACCCTCTGCTTGCACCACGAATGCTTTACGCGATGAGCAGTAACTTTATTGAAATTTAGTACTATAGATTGCGTGACAGCGCAAAAGAAACTTCTCCTTTGACCGCGTTGTGGACGGGTTGAGATATTTTCCAAATGATGCGTTCGCGTATCTCGAGCTGCGTTTGAGAGAGCGAAAGAGAATAAATTTTATTGAGCCTAGTAAAGGTATTGGCTAGTGCACGCAGGCACCGGATGGGGTGGAACCCTCTTCTCGGGTCCCACATGCGTCTACCAGCTCCTGGCCCCTGGCAGCCAGCGCGAGCTGCATCGTCAGGTCGGGGCTAGACAACAAGGTCTCCCATTGCTTTTGGGGGTCGGGTGTGGGAATAGGGGTGGCGGGCGGGCGGATCTCAAGAGACTCGCGCTCGGCCAGGACGTGTACCAGAGTGCCTTCTCTGCATTTGCAGAACGGGCAAGTACTCTTGTACCTGTCAGGGTACATCTTGTTTAGGAGTGTGGGATGCGCTAGCGACCCCGCCTGTATCCTTCGGATAACCGTCTGCTGTTTTCGGCTCATCGGTGGGTGAGGCCTGGGGAACCTGAACCTGCGCTCTCTGTACGTTTCAGTTATTTCTCTGTAGCTCGTGACGGGGCGCAGCAGCGCCAGCTCGACGGAACACTCTCCTGTCAGCGAGTTCGTGTCCTTCCGCCTTCGTGTGAGCCGTCACCCACCCGAGCTCCAAGGCTGCATTTGCACAATGCTGCCTGCTTATCCTGCTATCGACTAGCAGTGTACGATGGAAAAAGTTATCCTTTCATATCGTTTGGCAGTGTGATGCGTTCGCCTGAAAAAAAAGTAAACAAAATGCCGTGATTTTAATGTTAGATTAGATGAAAAGGGCACTGTTTAATGCCAAACGGCTATAATGACCAAACAATATATACGTCATTTTAAATTGACTACATTAACAAGAAGTTATTGTAATGTTGTATTGTATCGGCGCACGTGAAAAATCCCCAGGTGGTCAAAATTAATCCGGAGCCCTCCACTACAGCGCGCCTCATTGCCTGTGAAGCGTCGGTGCGTTAAAGCCCATAATCAATCAATTAATCGATCAATCAATGTTGTATTGTAAAGGATAAAGTTACTTCTAACATTTCAGGGGGGGTCCGTTTTGCCGCCTCTGTCTCAGCGTTGCTTGTGATAAATGTATTTTGTTCCGTCTGCTTGCCATCCAAGAAGTGCACTCGAAGAAACCCTGGAGTTGGTCGTTGGTACAAAGTCGTTGTGGTTTACCAACGGCGTCCACCGATATCTCAACTCGGTGTTCGTTGGGAAGCGATGCAATGTAGCAAAAACACGTCGCAACCGCACTGCACTTTCTCCAGGCAGTGTCGTGCAGATGTGTGCTGTCGGCGACTTTTTCTCGCTTTCTATGGTTGTTCGATAACCCACCACCGCACATTGCTGACCAAGCGACGTTTGCGCCTTGAAAGGCATCGCAGCATTGGCTAAAACAGTTGAAAGTCTCGCAAAAACTAAGTGCACGGTGTGAAACACTCTTGTACAACGCAGCGGAGCCCACCGCGCCGAGCGATGTTAACAGCCAAGAGCGCACAGGCAACGCTGCCCCGCCGAAAGCGCCCCCGCCCCTACTTTTCATTTATTTCCATTTTTCGTGCTATTTTTGTCACATCAGAGAGTGCTGTTTCTGAAGTCCGTGTGGCGAAATGCGTTCCCACACCTGAGCCAATCAATTAAAAAGCACCCGTGTTCAAGCTTAATTATTTTAATCAGTCAAAAAGTGCGACCAATCAATCCATGAATCATTACCTTAGTCAAATAATCAATTACTTGGACCGTGAGCACCTGTAGGGTCTCCAACAGGAAATCTGTGTGCGTTCTGTGAAGCCAAGCACAGTACTACTACGTGCCCACAGAGTAGACCGTAGCCACGGAGGTGTATTGGAGAACCTTTTAGAACCAAGTACTAAACACGATGGTCATTCTTCGGCTACTTATACCCCCAAAATTTTGTCTGTCTGTCTGTCTGTCTGTCTGTCCCTCGATTCAGCCCCGGTCAAAAGTTAAAAGAATACTTGAAAGGAATTTATGTAGACAAAACATTCCCAATCTACTCAATCCGGTGGCAATGTTCATACTTGTCAGATTGTACAAACGGAAGGACTGAACACAAGAGCAAGAGGAGGCCAATTTTTGTCTTCCTCTCGTGTTCCGTCCTTGCGCCAGTACAATGTACCCAGTATCATCATGCCGACTAGCCCAACTTTCCGTCCTTGACTCATACTTGTCCACATTGTTAAGCAAAAGGAAAGCACTAGGCATATTTGTGGCAAAACATCAAGGCACAACTGCTGGTACGTAGTGTTCTTTTAAGTAAAAATACATTTCTGCTTGATTTTGGCGATAACAAAAAATTACGCTTTGGATTCCACGTCCGACAGTAACGAAAAATCCCAATAGATGGCGCGCAGCAGTGTTACCCGGGTCGTCCTTTGAGGCAGCGGAGGCACAGAGCAAGATAAAATTTGAGGAGACACTACGTGACATGGAGGAAGAAAAGTGGGCCGCGAGAGTGTTCAGGTACCTGTATATTAAGAGCGTGGACACGCGGGGGAGACGGAGGACCAGACAGCTGACCAAGCGGTACGTAAAGTCGGTAGGGGAAGGTGGGGTGTAAACAACAGTTAAAAAGCAGGTAAAGGTCGCAGAGACGACGAATTGGGTGCAGAGAATGGAATGGAAAAAAGCACTGGAGACTTATAGAGCAGAGAAACTAGGAATCAGGAAGGAAGGTTTCTATGGCAATACGCGAGGCAGTGCATTGCTCTTTGAAGCACGGGCGGGGTGTCTGAGAACACGGGCGTACACGACTAACTACAGGCAACATGACGAAACTTTTGTATGGTGCAGCAGGGGTCGGGAAACCGTAAAGCAAATTGTCATAGTCTGCACAGAGATACGACCATGGCGGCACGATGGGGAAGCGAAGTTGAGGGGGGCTATGGGATTTTGTGTGAGTTGGAGCCTCAACTCCAGGGCCATAGAGGTGGCGGAGAGGCGGCTGGAGTGGTGGTGGAAGAAAAGTAGGGAAGAGAGTGGGACGTAGGAAGAGTAATATACCGAATTAGAATTTAGAACAGAAGGGGGGGGGGTAAACAGGGGTGCACGGGCAGGAAGGGGGGTGAAGAAGCGATGGGAGTTAAAAACCGCGGGGATGGGGCTTATCCATTGGGTTAGTTAAGGGTAGAACAAATAAGTGGAATAACACAGGCAAGTCGGTTCGTGACAACCGATGTCCCGATATAATCATTTTCGTCATCAACATCATCATCGGAAAAATTGAATTGACTTGAGCAACCTCCGCCGTGTTTATCGCGGGAGAGGCGAGACGGGAGGGTAAGAGCGGGTTAGAGAAGAGAGGGCAGGGCGGCAGAAGACTATCGTCTTTCGACGACATTTCCAGCGAAGGGAGAAGATACGGGGCCAGTTTTTTTATGCTTAGTCTGACTCACACATGTTAAACAGGAAAATCAAGACCGATATGGGTATGCTTTGCGTACGGAAACGAACCGAATGGGGCTTGCTTGCGCAACTATAGCCTGCGTGAGATCTTCCCATACATTTTTTTTTAAATTACTACATATCGCGCCTCCATTTCGCACGTACAAGAATCAAGCTCTTCCACACGTCCCTCGCACGGCTCACTAGGCGCCCGGGATCATGAAATTAGGAGCCACAAAACCGTTTCTTCTTTTTTGTGTGTGTGTGTGTGTGTGCTGGTGGATACGTAGTAGTAAAACGTGTTATTGAAATTGGAGTCCAATGTTCTAAACATAGTGGTGCTGGAAGCTTTCGTTTGTGCAGTGGGCGGTACCGATTCTACCCTTTTCTAGATGTTCCCTTATCCAGATACCTTGGTTTCATATACGTTAGTTTCTCCACGCAAATACATAGACACGCCAATTCGTTTCTTCCTTGGTTCAATGCTCCAACAGCACAGCTCTTTTAAAAGTCATTCTTGTTTCGCGCGTCCCTAATTCCGGCGGAACTGATTTGGAAGGCACCGAACACTTCGTAGTTAATTTTTTTACCTTGGTTTTGGAATGAACGATCCGTCAGTAAGTGTCAAGCCCATTGCCGAATACATTATACCTCGTCAGAAACATACACGAAACTCTTATACGTGTCATGTAATTGTGCACTAACCTTCCTACAACCCGTTCAAGTTTTGGTGAAGGGAGCTTCAGAAAGGGAGAAAATCCACAACGGCGGTTCACCAAGGCGAAGCGATAAAATAGCATCCGCTCCCCTACACCCACGCGTCCTTTATATAATGACAGCGTGCCATGCATATTGCGCCCGTCTTGTTTTCTCTACAGGCTTAGTTAATACCAACGAGCCTTTTCAGAAGTTTTATTAAGCCAACCACAGCACTTGACACGCACTAACCTGTTTCCATAAAGAGCCCCTCAATTTTCAGCTCGGCTCTATAGCGAGCCCCATTCAGCACGTCGAGCGCGGCGCGCCAACAACCAACCATCTATAACGAAGCGGGTGCAGCCCGAGGGAGCTCCTCACTGTGGGTTCCCTTTGTGCCCTCCGGCTTATTCTATAACGACCACAACGGTGTGTGTAACCGGAGAGAAGGGTCGGCTATCTATACGGCGTCTCCGTCTCTTAATTGTGCCTCGCGCAAGCGCTCTGTCTCCGCGCTATCAGCGCGGAACCGAGGGCCATCCTATATAGGCACCCAGGAGACAGTGTACCGGTAGCAGAAGTATAGCGGGCGGCGGTGAACCCGACCTGCTCTCCTAAACAGCGAACAATGGGTGATGCACAGGGAGCGAGCCGTGGGTCTGTGTATACGAAGCCTTCCGCACAGGCACAGCAACCTTCGCGTGCCGTACTCTCGCCATAAAGAGGGTATATGGCACCACAGCGAGAAAGTTGGCCGGCCATTGTCAGGCCGTTATTCTGCGGCGTCGCCTTCACCAGCGCGGCCCGACTGACTACTGTCCGCAGGCGCGCGATCTGGTTTTGTTCTCGGCTCCTTTGGGACCTGTCGCCGCGAGAGAAAAGGGAAAATGGCTGTTCTTCGGCGGCGACGTCGGCTGCGTCGCACTGCAATCGCCGGCCTTGTGCGCGACTGCACGGCAAGAAGCGGCTTCGCCGCCTTCGCCGTGAGGCATTGATATGTTAATCGCTCGCGTTATAAAGGACGCACTCGTGGGTTCGTTATTGTCGGAGACACTATGGGCACTCAATAGGGAACCCGCGGCAGATAAGCGAGCGTGCGTGTGCGCTCCGGGCCTGGAGCCGGCACACGCCTCTATAGGACGCATTGAAACGTACTCCCTTTTTTTCTTTGTTCCTTTGTTTAATCTTACCCTGGCTTCTTTTAATCGACCATATGGCAACCTGCGTTATTCGGAGGTCCTCTTTCCGTCCCCGCTTCTCTAGTTATGGGCAGTCAGAGCTTCGCACCCTATGTCGACACTTGGAAACGTTGAGTTCATTGCTTTGAAGTTAGCACAATGCCGTGTGCTAAAAAGAGTGAGACAATAAGTGGGCTTTGATTTTCCAAGTCTATTGTACTTTCTTTTTGAATTTTGTTCGCAGTATTCATACAGCTAGACTATCATGGCGTGCACATAGAATAGGTTATACTGATGTCTGTAACCTCGTTTTCTAACCGAATAATGTACGCTCCGAAGCGGCACGATTTCAGCCCATCAAACAATAAACGAACGCGAACGCGTGTTGTGAATTTCAATGGAGCTGTTTTGGGAGAGAATTGGTGTTTGTATAAAAGTCACGCATTCAAGTGACACTGCGTGAGTGAGCAAGGCAGGTTTAGTGGAGTTCGAAAAAAAAAACCGAATTGCTTTGTTTAGCGCGAATTACTTTAGAGCAACGAATGCCGCGAATGCGCAAAACAATTTTAACATCCCGAGATGTGCTACCTGCCGTCGGAGCATACTCGAACACATTTAAAGAGTAGTTGGGGAACATACCGGCGTTTTGACCTAATATGGTTGGTCAAAATTCATGAGACCACAACCTTGTGTAGGCCTTGTCCTCATTGCATCATATGACGTCAGGGGGAGTCGGAGGCAGAAGCTTTATTAGAGTGACTTTGGAGGTGTCAAATTATGATTAAACCGCAGAGTTTCGCGTGCAGAAACGTTGAGCGCGGAGCTCTCGTAAACATCGGAGACATCTCGTAAACATCTTCTAGGCATTTAGAGCTATGTTGTTTCCGGTCTATTTTAAACTTCAAACTGCACCCCCCCCCCCCCCCCCCCCCCCCCGCGCTTTTTGAGAACGCCGCCACATCTCCCTCCCCCCAGCCCCCACCCCGTACCTGGGAGATTTCCTGTACTTCCTGAATGCATACAAACGTGCACATACACACAACCTCCATGCATAGATTCAAGCATGTTGTACGGAACGCGTTTACAAGGAACGGCGTTCCTGGAACTAGTTCCTTTTGGAGGAACAGAGGAACGCCACCGTTTCATTACCGGTCGGTGGAACTGTAACGGTAACTCGTTAGGTTTTCGAAGGAACGGCAGGAACGGCGTTCCTGCCGTTACATTGCTAGCATTTCGCTGTTTTTGATGCCAAGGCTCGAGTACAAAAATCCACAAGTCGCTCCGTAAGCGCGTCCTCGAAGGTCAAAGGCAGAAGAATAACCACGCAGCAGGCCGCAGTTTGTGCTTGCTTTCATGCTGGTTGAACTTACGCGGCGTTCGACGGGTGAATAGCGTAGTCGCGAGAATGCTTTTCACCTTTCATCGTTTGCCTGAGAAGGCCAGGACGCGCGTCTGTCCGATAGAATTGGTCCCACTGGCGGGGAAAAATTGTCTAATACGGGATTCGGAGATTTCGGTGTCGGACATTTAGGTGCAGGGCGTTTCGGTGCGGACATTTCTGTGCATGGACATTTTGGTGGACGACGTCTTGGCCCAGAACATTTGAGTCACGGGATGTCGCAGATATTCTTTGAACATTTTAGCTCTAGTATTGTAATTTCGTGACTTGATATGATTTGACGTTGGAGACTTGTGCTTATTCCGCCGTGCGTGGAAACAAATGCTAAACCCTTGCGAGCATTGCCACGGAAAACCCAATTTCTGTAGTAGATGGTAAAAATTAACGTTGCTTATTTGCATTCGTTCAAAGTTTTTTTTTTATTTTAACATTCATGTGAACAACCCTAGTACTTTAAGTGTTACCAAAGCGCTTTGCTTTCACTTCACCCAACGGTGCAAGACGCTGCTACTTTTAGTCCATCCTCCCCCCCCCCCCGCCCCCCACAGCAAAACATCAGAAAAAAAACAACAGAAAAACGAGGTAGATTGGGCGTGTGTGCATTCTGTTTTAATTATTTTATCAGTCAATCTCGTATTCGTTGCATTTGGTGTCGGTTCTACTTAAAACTAACCAACCAACGATCGCACTTACGGTGGCGTTACTTCGGGGAGGGCTGAGCCCCGCCGGCTACCAGCCCCCTTGGTAGAGAGAGAGGGGTGTCACTTGTGGTTCACCATTGCGTCAACTGGACTTCGAAAACTTGAAGACGACTGTTGCCGCTCTAGTCACACTAGCCTATTCAATTTTTTTTTTGCTCCTTATAATGAGAGAAAGCAATGTATGCATGGGTTGTCGATGATATGCGCGACGTGAAGAGTTAATTCCCAATGGGGAGACTGAAGGCGAAGAAAGAGCGATTCCTGGAGTGGGGGCGCCATCGGTATGAGCGAGACGCGCGGAAGGGCGTAGCCAGAAAACGATAGTGCCCATTGTGTTCTCAGCGGCTTTTTGGGTGGCTTTTTGTTTCACATTGTAGAGATTTCGGGAGCTCCTGGTGAATGTAAAGCTTTTTCCTGTATCACTGCTGTGAGGCTTGGGATACCGTGAACTCCGCCACGCCTGTAGGATTTTCAGGGGAAACCGAAAATAATATGACTGAAAAAGAAATCTGGTCGAGATTCGAGTGTGCAGGCGGGGATGGGGGGGGGGGGGGGAGGCGCTAGGACAAAGAATAAAATGTGGTGAATGTAGGCATGTAAACATAAAAGAAGGTTGGTTTTCCCGAACAGGTGGAGAATTTGTATGTACAACCCGTACGGCTTAATAAACATTTAGGACAATGGCCGACGACTCAAAGAATCAAAATAGATACGGGAAATGCTTGGAACTTTCTTTGAATGTGAGGGCGAAAGCGTAGTTGGACCTTCGGTTGACCTACTTTCTGTTGGGCTTTGATGTCGCGCCCATGACCACTTCACCAGCGCCCTGGACAGCGCCCTCCGAAGCTCGTTCCGCTTACCCGCGCTCGTCAGGAGCATCCTGCTCTGCCCTTTTGGTACCTTCACCTATTAAGGCGGCACGAATTGCATGTAAGTACGGCTGTGGCATACTCTCCTCCGCCACCGCTGTTTCCTTTTCCTAGCCCGCGCTACCCGGCTGGGGCTCCTATTTGCAGTACATCACAACGCTTCCTATGAATAATGGAGATCTAAGGCTTTCGCCTCGGAAACAAGCGAAAGAATGCTCTGGGTGACCCCATATTTCACAAAGAATCACTTATAAACACGATAAGTTAATTGAGTTAAAGGAAAATTGGGTAATTCTGCTCTGGGAACTTCGAACTCCGGGCTTAGGAGTGCCAGACGAGCAAGCACACACCCCTAACCACGGCGGATCCATGAAACAAATTAAACACCGCACAAAAATAATTAAGCAGATTGTAAGGTTGCTAAAGCCCGGCGTTAGGCCCTCAAACCTCATGTTTGAGATTTAATTGTTGGAGTTTGGCACTGGCGAGTCCCAGCAAGAAATAAGCTTGCCAAAAGTCAGATTAGAAGCATAAAGGGAGAAGTACACAAATTGCAACACATCTGTTAAAGGTATCGGTTGTTATTTATCACTCCGAGTCTTCACAGCTCAGAGTATACATCTCAACAACAAGGGCGCCAAAATAAAATGTACAATTTCACAGCTGTGTGCTCATTTATCCACACAATAGGGTGACATTTTAAGCTTCGCATTGCCTCGAGCTGTCAAAGTAAAAAAAAAACGTATGAAATAAAAACTGGAGCCTCCGGCGAACAACCAATAGCCCCGTGCAAGCACAATGAATAACGGTATTTTGAAGTTCGCCGTTTCGACACAGACTGTTATTGAGCCATACATGTGTTGCTAACGAGGACAGCCACCGCTTACTAGGAGCGCACAATTGAATGTCAAAGTATCGTCCAACGTTTTTCAAGTCGCCCCGTTTCTATATAGGACATCTCGGGCTCGTGACGGATACTATACTGCACGACAATCTGGGGGGATGTCTGGTAACACAAACTTATCAATGCACTTAATAAATCATCTTTTCGTAACATTCAGAAAATATTTGAGGCTGAAACAAATGGCGTGACCCCTGGCGCTTTATGTATTAACTGACAGAACTATATGGATGCAACGTGAGTGCAAATCTTACCAGTTTAAATGGGCCATGAAGACAAAATACAGTTTGTTTTAATCGAACGATTAGGTGTTTCATATAGAGGTCCCCAGCGCTTGTTCGGCAGCAAAGGAGGCTTTATGCACTGAGAAATTACACAATTTGAGCAAAAATTTCAATAGACCCTATGCAAAATGCGCCCCGCCATCTCACGTCGACTCCGGTAACTAGGTCCGCCATTTTGGTACGGTCGTTTGAAACCGAAACCAAGTAGCAAAACATAGAAGGCGGGCATTGACCGCTCTTGGTGATGGACTACAATGCCGGAGCATTGCTGCGTGCCGCAACGAGGAAATACCGGTCCAGATGTAGAAAAGGCACGTGAAGTTCCACGCTCTTGAACAAACTTTCTGACGCGAACTATGCCGGTGCGAGCAACCTTTGTGACACGCTGGGCGCGGTGCGCTGGGATCGAATATTTGTCATTGGTTCGCTAAGCGCGGGATTTCGTAGTCGCTGTCCGGATGAAAAATACAGCTGCGTTGGAGTTCCGTGGTTCAGCCTTTGTATTCTAAATGAAGCCTGAGCGTGCGTCACCTATTTATGACTGACAGCGGCGCTCGAGCGGCTAAACAGTACCACACGTTGTCAAAATTAGGCTTATTTCTTTCACTCGTCCCTGTGGCTCTACGCCCGCTTCATTTCATTGTTAAATGGTACCGCTTAGCCCCTACACGAGCCTTTATCTTACCTAGGGCTGTAAACTTTTCTTGCCGCACTACGCCGTCACGTGCGCGGTTGAAAATTTTCCTCTGTAGGCGGGCGCGCACTGTATCGGAGTATGTTGTTAGTTTCTTTTCGGTTGCATTTTAGCCGCGTGTCGTTCCGGAAGTGGCGTAGCACTGTTTTATGATGATCTGACGTTGGAAAATTCTAGTTTTCTGCACTTGGTTCGCGATTTGCCGGGCTGACAGGTTGTTGACGTCAAGTTAACTTGTTGCCCATTGTCATTTCAGCCACGATGTATTTACTGTCGAATATTTTGCGACTAAAATGCACACTCACTCCTCTAGTTTGGCACATACTGCATGCATGCCTCCGACGTAATGATAGTGGCCACTTATGTAGGTAGCTGAGGCAATTTTCAAGTTTTCATCAAAAAAAAAAAAAAAAAAAAACGGCCAGAGTTTGCATCAGTCGCCGCGCATCAGCTTGAGTGCTTTTGCTTTTTTTTTGTATCCACAGTGAAAATCCAGTAAATTAAAATACTTCGCTGATTTATAACGCGTGCAGTATAGCAAAACTGCTGGATATAAATGGAAACAAAGGGAAGCATTCGCGCACCCCTGCATGCAGCGGTCTAAGTAAACACGACGTTGCCCAGCCTCTGCGTGCTCGCGAGATGACCACGGCGTGATGTGGCTTGAATGCTTGCTGGTAGCTCATAGGTGACCCTCCAGGTGCCATGCCAGTCCTTGTTTCTCTTACTGTGGGGGGGTGGAGGCCAGCAAAACTGAGGCAAAACAACCCATTCCAAAGGCTACCAAGTTTTCTCTCCCAAGCGCTTGCACGGCCACTTTATTGCTGCTCGCATTGCTCCTGCACTCGACGTGCGCCGAACAGGACGCATTGGCAAGGGAAGGGAGGTGGCCATTTTCTTGCGGGCTTCTCCAGTCAATGTCTTGGACACTCGCTGGCTTGATTCCCTGCTGTCTCAGACATCCCCACTGGTGTGGCAGTTGTGCACGCAAGCTCCGGTGGCGCCTCTTTAAAACATTGGGCTTGCAAGAGGACGAGTAGATGCACAGCTGCCAGGATGTGACTGCATACTCCACTGCAACCCGCCGGGCACTCGCACGCTGCCTCCACAATCTCCCCACTGTCCGTCTCAGAGGTGAGGCACACAACATAGGGCCGGCAAATTTTTCTCTGGGAGCGAAAGCAGCTGCTGACCACATGGATTAGGCCCAACCTGCAAGAACAGAGAGAGTAACAGTAAATATTACTCAGGGAAGAACAGGACTAGTCCGCTACAGTTTATGCTAAAGGGACAGAGCAGTGGCCGCAAGGAACAGACTCAAAATGACCAGATTTTGTGTCTTGCTTAACACTGTTGCAAGGGCAATAATCTACACCTCAAACAGCAATGATGTCAAATTGTTTTTCAAGTTCGAGCGTGCAAGTATCGCTGCATGCTTTGTTAATGTACTTTCAAGAGAACCTCACCGTGGGTAATGATACCAGTACCCGCATATTCGTGTTCGTCATAACTTAAGCAAGCAATATTATGATTATCTGGAACTCACTTCCAAAACCTTTCGAGATAAACAGGTAAACATTCTGGCTATACCGATGACCCATCGAATTTAAAAAAAAATTTAGTTCAGTGAGTTCGAGCTAACGAGGTTTACGGTATTATCTGTTCGGGCACACTCAAAACATGCGCTTTAGAAACTACCACAACCACCCCCACTGCCAAAAAAGGACAAGCCAGACGCACAAACAGATTTTTGCGGCAGGACATGCGCAATATACCCATAATGAAAACACACACAAAAAAGAAAATTCAAGGCACATGTGCACTTTTGTAGTTGACTTCGCCGCATAGCACGAATGCTTTGCAGCAAACGCGCGGGCGGACGGCCGTCACGGAAAACGGCCGCAACCTTTCCGTAAACATCTTCGCCAAAAATCATCCCGTAAATTCGATGTACAGCATTTGAAAATACTTAATCCACCCACTAGCGGTACGGTCTGGCGATTGTCGCTTTCCTCTTTCAGGGTTACTGCAACAGGGTCCCCGCTACGCATTTACATGGTAAACAACGGTGAACGGTGAACAACGGTAAGTACCGGTTAACTCGCGTCAAGGAAAAAACAAAGATTTACTTACTGCGAGTCGCACGTGTTTGTCCGCACCGATGAAGGCGAGCAATGCGGCTCGGTTTCTAGGCGGCATGCCCTGCTCCGCTGCTGCTCGGATGGGTCTTTGGCGCGGCACCACGAGTGGTGTGAGTTCTCCGACACAGTCGGCAGCGCAGACGAGTCCTTCGTCCACAATCCGTGGTCGGGACCCGGAAAACGCAGTCCAGTTTGAGCCATATCGCGTTACCGTCACCTACTCTTCCACAGTAAACAATACGAGACTTCGCGATCGTCGCCCGTACCAATATGGCGGACGGTCTTGTTTACATCAGTGTTGCTAGATCACCAAGCAATTTCGCATAAGGTGTGACGTCAGCGATGACGAATGTTAAGTATGTCGACTAGGGCTGCAGCGGGCGACGAAACGTCTTTCGCTGCTTCGGTTACCGTCCGTTCTCTAGATGACATCACAATACCGCTTATGCCTGCTGTCCCGTCTCGCTTGTTTTTGACCGGATTTGCACCTGGCTTATTTTTGTTATGGTTGATAGTAATAGTTTCGTGAAACATTGAGTATATATGCTCGACAAACAGGGTCACGTAAGACAATATCGCTTATGCCTATTGGCCAGTGTCATGTGAGATAACCCCAAAGTGCCGGGCTGCTGTGCAGCTATAACAAACATAGCGCGCAGTTCCAACAGCAGCACGCACTGGTGCTGCTATGTTCGTAGCTTTCATTGTTTAGTCCACCATTCGAACCGCTATAAAAAGAGCATGCATTAAATCTAAGCGCAAATAGCACGTTCGGCAAGCTATAGGAAACCCTACCTAACGTGCTCTCACTTTTGCCGGCCTCAGCCAATCGCACAGCTGCCCATAATATGTCTAGGTTCTAGTGCGGGAAATCAGCTAGTGTGTCGCATGGCCATTCTCTAAATTCCCAAATATACAGCTTAGTTGAGCGAAGTTTACGTTAAGTGGTATCAGTGTTATCCTAGCGAGGCAATATTTCGACTGAGCCAAACTTGCATTTTGTCTTCATCGCCCCTATAAAGGCTGCGTCGTCGTCAGCAGGGAGGCAGCTATAGGACTCTGTACGTTACTTACGAATGGCTAGTTCGTGTCAAGCTACGAAACCTGAAACTTGCAGAAAGGCGTAACGTTACCTGATTTTTGCAGCTCTTTCGTAATATATACGCCCCCGTAACTCCCGGCTGCCGTCACCACTTGTTTGGGCGACTGTTTATCGTACTTACCTTAGTCAATGAAGTGCACTTTGTTAGCGGACTTGGCATAGGATGAGGGCTGTTTGACGAACACCATAAACATGCAAGTTATACACGTCTTACCGAAAGCAAGTTTATTTTTCAACATAGTACCTCTTGTAGGGTACGCACCTGGTCCACCAACATTACATTTTTTACTCCTTCAAAAAAGTAGGAATTGTCAAGTGCAGCGATGTACGAATCTGTAGAAAAATTTACAAGATTCTTTATGTGTCATTTTGAACTGCTGAGAACTGCTACAGTGCAGTATTTTCCCAATAAATCTTTAAGGGGAGCAGTTTTGGACTGCGCAGGAACTGCTCACAACTGCTCCAGAGCAGCATTTTTCCATAGAATATTTGTGGAGGGAGCAGTTTTGGACTGCGCAGAAATGCTCAGAACTGCTCCAGAGCAGCATTCGCTTATAGAATCTCTATGGCAGGAGCAGTTTTGGACTGTGCAGGAACTGCTCAAAACTGCGCCAGAGCAACAACTGCCCATAGAATCTTTGAGATAGGAGCAGTTTTGGACTGCGCAGAAACTGCTCAGAACTGCTGGCAGGCAAATAAAATAGACCAAATGTTGCTCGAGGAAAACTTTGTTCCAACGAGGAAAACTTCCAAGTTTGCGCATAAGAATTGGTCAGACAGGGCCAAATAAGCGCGGGGAGAGGTGGAGAAATTGATGTATTGTATTTACTGTGTTCTGCAACCACGCTGTATTAAAACTTGAACAGACAAGGGAACAGCCCACAGACGAAACTATGCGCGAATTTTGTGCTTCTGATTATCTTCCCTTGTCTGTTTAATTTTTAATAAAGCGTGATTCGAGAACATGTACAGCTAACTAGCCCCTGTTTCAGCCTTGCTGACAGTATTTACTCGGTTGCAACGTCAGTGTTTTCTTAAGTGTTGCTACCTGGAGTCGATGCTAGTGTTACAATCGGATACCGAAATTCGAGCTGCCTAAAAAGTGCAATGATGCACCAATTCACATCGACGGCTACAGTTTTGCCCATCTCGCATTCTATGTTGGCAACATCTGCCAGAGCCATTGGGATTTGGCCTCACATGTGGGCGCCTAGTGAGAGTGCTTGAACAATAAATGTGGTTTTCCTTGCTTTCTCTGGCGTCGTGTTTATGGCGGAAGAGATTTTGCACTGCGAAAAAGGGAAGTATTTCTTCCCTTTTTTTGCTTGATGCGACAAAGTCACCCCTCGCGTTACAATCGTGGTCGCGTTGCAATCGAGTAAATACGGTTCTTAGGCCATTGTGGCACTCCCAAGACGGTGCATCTTGTATGCACGTCCAGGTATACACTTCTGCTCGTGGGTCTTTTTATGAGGCAGTTCAGTAGGATTGCAAAATACCCCTGTCATTGTTTCGCTATTCTGCAATTATTCAATAAAAATTATTCTTCAGTTCCCCCACCCCCCCCCCCACCCCCACTAAAAAAAATACGACAGTAACCGTGACCACCGTGCTAACAGAAAAAATGTCTATAATTTAATTGGAGCTCTTCCACCTGGCATTTTTCGCTGATGCGACTGCTATTCCGACTCGGGTATATTCGGGAATCTATGTTTCGTTGACTGTGGGGAATCGACGCACAAAGTCCACGGATTGCTATCAGGCAATCGTCCATTCATAGTCCAGAAGGCATTCATTCATGTCGTTTCACAAAGGTGAACGGGACTAGTACTGGCCAGGCGAGGGTAGCACTGCTCAGAGATTCCTAATAATCGTGGTTTTAACAGCGAAGCTGTTTAGCCAATCGTAATTATTCGTGTCCGCAGTTAAAAATAACAAGAAATTGCAGAGCGCCCGCACGTGAGCGCAGGCATCCAGGCGACCGACCGACAGTTAACAAAATCAAGAAAATGCTTAGTGTTCACGTGTGCGTGTCTCGCAACGGCCGCCCAGCGTCCCCCTGAGCACGTTTGCCAAGCCAAGCATACCCACTTAGGGCGATTGGCCAAGACTGCGGGGACCACCGGACAGTTAAAAAACCAAGAAAATGCCTAGCGCTCATGTGTTCGTGACTCACGGTGACTGCCCAGCGTCCCCGGCGCACGTATGTCAATCGAGGCATGCCCACTTGGGGGGATTGGCGAAGAGTGGCAAAAAACTCCACGTTTTTCGTAATCGTGGCGTCACTTGCTCGGAACGATAAAAACTCCAGCGTTCGTCGTAGTCGGGGCAACACTTGCTCGGAACGAGAAAGTCACGTCATAGCGTACTCTCCTCCAAGGTGACGTCCAATGATTATTCCTTCCAAAAAAATGAAGGAAGCTCACATTTATAGCAACAATTATGGAGTAAAGGCCATTGCGGCAGCTAAGAAGAAGCAAATCGGCTTCAACCGTGGACATGAACCGACCTGATGGTCGTCAAAGATGCGTACAGCTTCGCTACCTTCAAGTCTTTCGCGCTATTGTGAGCTTCCCTGCTTTTTGTATTTGTAGTTTAAATCTAATTTATTTCACTCTGAATCCGAAATCATGAACTGTATTCCTAAACGGGAAGACAGACGTGCGGCGTCCGTATCAGAGAAACTGCTCCTAAAATACTCGACAGGACTAAGTGAACAGAAGCGAAGTAAAGGAGTTATAAAAAAAATAACAAAAATTTGGAACTGGATGGGAGTTGATCTTATGCGGCCTTGGAAATGTGAGTCCAGCAGACATCCTGATTCCATTTGGGTCAGCTTTAAATGAAAAAAAGATGGGCCTAGCGAGTAAATTGGCGCCTTTAACTTTATAAAACGGGGACATGACTGAGAGGCTTCGCACTCCTACAGAATACCGGCACGATTTTACGAGGTTGGCCAGATAGCGCTCTGGAGATAGAATAAGACTTGCTGCAAAGACCCAGGGAACTCCACCTATTTCCATTTCGAAGTACGCAACTTCCGGTTTTTTATGTGAGAGGGTTTACAGACACTAACCCCTACCCCTCATTCCCAACCCGCCAAATGAGCAGCGGAAGCCTGGACGAACCATCGACTCAAGCCGGATGGCCAGCAAGCAGCATTTCATTGGTCGGACGGGACAGGGCCTAGGGCTTTTTGGGGTCCTATTATCGACTCTGTGAATTCGCCATAAATTGTGAATTCAGTGAAAGCCTTCTGTGATTGCCTTTCAGTTTTGGTCACGTGCGTCCGGCTGACAAACCAGCTGTGTGTGCTTGTCGCCATTTTGACG
Organism: Haemaphysalis longicornis; assembly: GCA_013339765.2. Taxonomy (NCBI): domain Eukaryota; kingdom Metazoa; phylum Arthropoda; class Arachnida; order Ixodida; family Ixodidae; genus Haemaphysalis; species Haemaphysalis longicornis. The sequence continues at coordinate 134,056,924 of CM023450.1, read as the reverse complement.
TCTCCTGACTTTTACTGGAACCACTTCTAAAGTTTGCCTTATTTCGCGCCACTGAAAACACATAATACGCGGCCGGAAATAAAAAACTAGACGAAATGCAACATACATGACAACGTAGGTGTGTCTTTGCTATTAAAAAATTATGGGTATACGTCACGCCCTGTCTGTGATAGACTGAGAGGACCTGACGTACCCACTGCGGTGGCTCAGTGGCTAAGGCGTTGCGCTGCTGAGTACGAGGTCGCGGGTTCGATTCCCGGCCGCGGCGGCCGCTTTTCTGATGGAGGCGAAAAGCAAAAACGCCCGTGTGTACGAGATTTCGGCGCACGTTAAAGATCTCCAGGTGGTCAAAATTAATCCGGAGCCCTCCACTACGGCGCGCCTCATCGCCTGCGTTGCGTCGGCGCGTTAAACCCTACAATCAATCATCAAAACCTGACGTAATATGAACAGTTGGCGCGAACGTTGACGTTACACATTGGGAAACTTCAGCGTGCGTAAAAGTGACGTCATGTTACGTAACAGCTTGCAAACGGCAGCTGCCGTCGCCGTGAAGTAGGGTAAGAAATTTCACCGACTTTCCGCGCCGTGGAATCCCCGTGAATTTGCAGCAGGCGCAGTTTCGCACGACGCGCGGTGTAGAACTGTTTTCTAGCGAAAAAATAGTACTTTGTACTGTTTCCAAGTACGTAATAACAGAGCATACAAATGACGTCTCGTATTTTGCTTTTATGTCTGGCAATAAAATAGCAATTACTTTGTTTGCCGTAACAGCAACGTATACAAGCCCCTTCATTACAAATAAACGAACGCATGCCATTTGTCCACACCTCTCCTAGCATGGCTGGTGGGTCACGTGATCTAATTCAAGAAAAAGATAAAGAAAACCGACTTTTATTCATTACGGCGCCGATCTGAGTTCTAGCTTGACTAATGGAACATCGGTGGCATCAGTAAGCTCTGCCTTTTCTAGCCTAAAAGCGTTTCGCTGCCCTCAGTACGGCCAGGGGCGTAGCGAGGGGAAAGGGGGCCTTATGGGGCTTCATCCCTTCCCCCCTCCTACACAATCTTGCCGCGCTGTCACCGCGTGTACGGCGACCAAGGCAAACACCTTGCCTGGAAACTATCATACCCAGCTTTCCAGCTCAAAATTCCGACCTCTCAGGAACATAGCAAAACCACTTGAGGAAAGTAATATTTGGCATAAAGCAAGAAGGAAACCTGAAGATGACAACACTAGAAGAACTTTCCAGGATTCTGAATATTTTGTGTGTAATTCGCTGTCACATCTTACTCCCCATGCATTTTTTAGGTTGCTTTCGGTTGTTTTTGGTTGCTTTCATGTGGCCGTTTTTAAAGCGTTTGCCGTAATTTTGTTCAAGGATGGGGGCACTCTTTTTCGTAGGGTTGAGAAGTTGCCGTAGCTATTTTTCTGTGACGAATTTTTGTTGCAATTATCCGCAGTACGTGACAGTTGACGAGCTGCTCCTACGAAAAATATTGGCATAAAAGACAGCGGCGCTAAGAGTTGCCCTTAACCATGGCATGTGTGCAAAAATAAAAACAAGATTCTTGAATGGCAAAGCCACATTAAAATAAAACGCCCACCCACAAGTTGTTTGTATCGCGGCTTTCACGGGAAGAATATAAGCTGCATGCAATCCTTTGTTAGTTTTAGGGGAATGTAGTTCTTTAATTCTATGCTTTTTGCTTTCATGTGTGTTAAGCGTAAATGTTTATATTTGTTCTACATTTCCGTAATTCGTAGGTTTGATTTCCTCTTATATAGACAAAACAGAAAATTTCCAGCAAAGTTCTGCAAGTTCTGCAAAATTGCAAATCGCAATTTCTGCCTCAATTCGTTGAACATACAATAAATGTTTTATAAATAAATATTTTTTTCTCCTTGTTCTTCACAAAACGCAAGAATTCGACCGTAACGTGTAACGTACATTCGAGTCAATTAATAGTGACGTATTCATTATACATTTTTTAATCCCTTCAAAAATTACGCAGAGGAGGTCGAGGTGCAATCACAGAACCCCACTTCCTCGCCCCCGTCGAACAAAATTTCTGGCTACGCCCCTGCTAACGCGTCGTGCAACCGATGGTCACGGCCGCCTTTTTCTGTGGTCACGCCATAAACTAACTTGTAACATAGCCGTAGGCGGTGGCGTGGCGGCTGGCAAGGGGATAACTAGAGACCCGAACTTTTGACAAAATTCCTTTTTCCTTGAGTCTTTATCAAGCCTATTTAACATATAAACACGCACTAAAGTAATTTGAGCATTTTAAGCAATAGGGTCCTATTTTGACTATATGGGCTGTTTAGTGCCTATATTGACGATACAGGCCTTTATGGCTTTTTAGCGCCTAAAACGCCTTTTTTGTGTTCTATACGCTTTTTATTTAGAGTCGATGTTTTGAAACGGCGGTTTTTGCTTCAGAAGCCCGCAACTGGGCATTTGTCGCTCCCCGCTTTCTAGAATAACCGCGCGTCGCGCCAAACACGCCGAGAAGCACAAACCATGCTCAAGCTGCCGCCACGTGACCTTTCCACCACGGTCGCGCCGCCAGAGGCCCGTGCGCAGCGACGCCGCAGATAAGCTGACCGACGTCACCCCTATCCGCACGAGCTCTTTTGTTCTATGTCCTTCTGACACGCTGTGTCCGCGAACAAACGGCGAAAACTTTTGCCGACGCGCCATACCCATTGCTAAGGCAATATAATAAAAAAAACGAGCAAAACAATGAACGCGACACATCCGCGCACATTGATTGATTGATTGTGGGGTTTAACGCGCCGACGCAACGCAGACGATGAGGCGCGCCGTAGTGGAGGGCTCCGGATTAATTTTGACCACCAGGGGATCTTTTTACGTGCGCCGAATCTCGTACACAACCGGGCGTTATTGCTTTTCGCCTCCATCAGAAAAGCGGCCGCCGCGGCCGGGAATCGAACCCGCGACCTCGTGCTCAGCAGCGTAACGCCTTAGCCACTGAGCCACCGCGGCGGGTTCCGCGCACATTCCGATCAAGGTGAAAGAGCCTCCTCGGGAAAAGCCACGTACGTGCAAATGTCCCCCACCAAAGTTTTAAGGTGGCGCCAGGAACACGTGCACTGTCAGCCGCCAAGAGAGGAAGAGATAGAGAGAGAGAGTAAACTTTAATCGGCAGAGAGAGAGAGAGAGAGAGAGAGAGAGAGAGAGAGAGAGCACGTGGTAGGGGGAGCACGTCACCTAACTAAGGGAACTAGTTCCAAAGAATCTTGCGGGCTGTCTAATGATAATAATCGGTACACATAGCTACTGCATGGTGTTATTCTCGCAGCTTTGCTAATCATGCTTCTGCAGGACGAAATGGCTGAATAATCTGTACAGAATTATCGCTCTTCGCCGTTATATCCATGGGATTCATCGGTGTTGTGAATAGCTAAAAAGGCCGTTGTGCTCTGTCAACGAATAAATACCTGCAGTTAAGATCTTTTTAAGGCGCAGTGGTGACTTCAAGGAGCTGTTACCGATTGTGCCTCTTCCATAACAGCCGTATTGTGGAATGGGTCCTTAATGTTACCCCTTAAGGAACTCACCTAAGGGTGGAAAACTACAAAAAACACTCCGGTGGTATTAACAGCTTTGCACTTGACAAAGGTGTCGCAGCCGAAATAATTTATACCACGCTACACTTGAACGTTACGCGGCAAATTTGTGCGATAATTTAGCGCAATTAGCAGAAAACACTTCAGCAGCTGAGAGCTTGGGCGCCACTCTGACTAAGAATGCTGAGTTCATTTGGGAGGTCCAGTACAGTTTCGCCACCATCCCCGAAGCGCCGGTTGCCTAAATCTCTCTGACATAAAACTCTTGGATACCCTGTGCTAAAAGAACTGCCGAAGGTTCTGAAAAGCAAACATTCTGATATTCTTGATTGAATTAGGCCATTGAATGCCCCAAGTTCAAGCACACTTCCCAACTTCAGTGGATGATGGGCATTGTTTTTTCGCACATCAATATTTATTTGTTTATTTATTGACTCAAAGGACGTACAACTGCTAGCAGAAAATCATTCAGATGGGTTTTATTTGTCATGGCTTTCAAGCCTTTTTTTGGTGTCCAACCAGCCAGCATTTCACGCAAATCCTAAAATAGCAAGCCTTGTGTGGCTTATTTTCACGAAGAAAACAAAATGACTTTCCCAGAGAACATGATTTTCGCGCTTTTTTCACTGCAAGTCCAAAATTTGTCCTAGAAGAGTATACGCTGCTGAAATAAAAACGAATTGAGCCTATATATGCCTACATGGCACTTTTTGGTGCCTATTATAGGTGCCTAAAACTTTGATTTTTCCTGCCTAAAGTTCCGGTCTTCAGTGATAACGCAACACCGATTTCACTGAAACAGAGAGATCAACTATATGTTACTAAAAGCGATTGAAATAAATAAATGGATGCGGCAAAAAGATTGCGTGAGATTATTTAGCTTAACACACAACTTTCGTCCGCTTTTTTAGCTTTTGGATCAATATTACTTGATCGCTTTGTGGTGTTGACGCCAATTTTCACCTTAAACGCATTTCGAACTAAAACAGTACCTTGCTTATCCATAACATGACGTCTCAGCTGGATTTTTAAAAAAAGATACAAGACCACAATGACGCCACAAAAATGATGGGGGCGCCATTTTATAACAATTTACCTCGCTTATTAGTCCCGCCTAAACAAGATGGAGCTAGCGTCGCCCTCATCATCACTAGCCTCCGCGTGTTCTTGCAGTTTCGGTTTCCGCCGTAGACTGCTGTGGTCCGCGGTGAAGTGCGTCGTTAGAAAATATTAAAGGCACGAGAAAAAGCCTCAATTCCACATTGTCGGTGCAGTCGGAGGTCATGTTTGTCGCTGCGACATGGAAAGGAGAGTTCGCGGAAGCGCTCTAATTGATGCATGGAAGCATGCGAAGGCCCTGGCGCACCGCCGCCACTAGCATGAGTCGACCATTTACTCCCCAGCATCGGTTCACTCCGCAGGCCCACCGTGTTGCGCTAAATACGACACTTACACCAGACGAAGGGTGGAAGAGCAGTGGAAAACGTTTGCATTTATCGATTGCAACCCACGTTCAGACCCATGTTCAGCAACCCATGTTCCATGCAACCCATGTTCAGCATAACGTACCTCGTGATAGCCAGAGCTATCACGAGGTACGTTAAGCAGGCAGGGGGCGCAAACCTTAAAAATGCCTACGCCTGAGCATGGGTGCAATCGATAAATGCAAACGTTTTCCACTGCTCTTCCACCCTTCGTCTGGTCTAAGTGTCCTAATTAGCCCAACACGGCGGGCCTGAGGAGTGAACCGATGCTGGGGAGTAAATGGTCGACTCATGCTAGTGGCGGCGGTGCGCCAGGGCCTTCGCATGCTCCCATACATGAATTAGAGCGCTTCCGCGAACTCTCGAGGAGCATCTGTGAAATCTGGAGTGACACATTTTGTTGTGCAAGTCTTGTTAACACTGAAGCGGATTAGCCCTTACGTTTTTAACGCAGATCGGCATAGCGCCACAACTAAAAGGCTGCCGCGAAAGTGAAGTTTGTAACTTTAACATGCATGGTTATCGCAGTTATGAGCCACCAATCCAGGAATAAATGAAATTTATTGCGAAAAAATTGATAAAGAAACTGCAAGGGGAGATAAGTAAAATCATGTGCAGCTTTCCCGCTCATGGCAGTCCTTTCAACAGCGATTACTTTGCAGTTATTTAGGGTAATTGAAAGTTATTTTGCGCTGCTAATATTGGGGGTGAAAACGTGCTGTGCGCACAGTTTCAAGTCTTGCACGCTTTGCGGCTAGGTTCCTGAGCCATGGAAACTATAGAAATGCACGGGGAGTAAGATTTGACAGCGAACTGCACATAAAATATTCAGAATCCTGGAATGTTCTTCTTGTGTTTTCATCTCCACGTTGACTTCTTGCTTTGTGCCAAATATCACTTTCCTGAAGTGGTTTCCCTAGGTTCCTGAGAGGTCGGAATTTTGAGCGAGAAAGCTGGGTATGTAAAAATTAAGGACGCCTAAAAATGATCACACAACCTCTGCTACCAAACCAATTTTGTAATGTATAATACAAAATGCAAAAAAAAATATCGCGTTAACAGCCTTATGTTGCATCTCCGGAAAAAAATCCGTGTGCTGACCGCTCTTGATCACTCAATTTGAGCGTTTAGAAACATCATTGTACCGGTAAGTATTGTTTCGCTGTTTGGGCACGAGCGCGCCCGACTTTGATTGTCACTCATGTGCGATTTTCCATCCATTCATGCGCCTTTTGTCAGTTTCAGTATGTATATTTATATAACCAAACTTAGCACACAGGGAACAGGCATATGCTAACAACTTGGAACAGATACGCAAGCCAGGGCTGCCCGCGTCACCTGTAAATAAGCTGACAATTAGAGCGTAGCACTGCAGCTTTACTATCCCACGTCAAAACATTAGGGAGTGGTCAAGAAGAATATACAACTTCCACACCCATGCAGGGTTATTACAGCCTTCATATTCATAAAATTGTGCGACGACAGCCAACAGAACGCTGGAAAGGAAAGCTCTCAGAAAAAGCTCTGGAAACGGTATTAATACATGCACTTTCATTTGTGTCATATCTCATAATGTTACTGCCGTTAGCCATTGCTTCTGTAAGCTAGTACGTAGAAATAGGAAAAACTAACGCCGTCAGACAGCTTCATGTTCGACAAAGCATGTCAACCAGGCGACGAACTAGGCGACGAACGCAAGTCAAAACAGCGCTCAAACAACCCTTATATGCGATCTTCCGTGAATAGTAATATTTGAAGGTTGGTGCAAACGTTAAGTATCCCATTTACAGCAGCACCCAAAAACGTGTGAAATTCGCCATCGAGCCGCACCCGATCGAAAGTTTTTCACAGTTTTGACGCAGTTATGATGTGAGAAATCTTTTGGGCTTCTCTCAACTGTCCCTTATGAATCGGTCTTGATTTGGTTCTTGTTTGTTTCATCTAGGGATTGTAGATTTTTAAACAGTAAACTGATCGTGATATCAAAATTCGCGGTAGAGGACGTTGTAAAGGTCATTGCGGCAGCAGCAAAGAAGCAAATCGGCTGCAATCGTAGACTTAAACCGTCGTGATGGTCGAGAATATTGCGTACAGTTTCGCGGCCTGGAAGTCTTACGCGTTAGAGTGTGCTTCCTTCATTTTTTAAACAGTAAACCCCCGTTATATCAAACTCTCCGGTACAGAAAATTGGACTGCAGTAAGCGATACTTCGTTAAAAGCAGAGATGAATTGCTTTCG